>CAWUFW010016769.1:0-293258 GCA_963921515.1 Calotriton arnoldi | reverse complement strand
TTTAACCTGTTGACATGGAGAACCCGGTGGGGACTCCTGGGTGTTCCTAGGTCTACTAAATAGGTAACCTCACCCTTCTGTTCAACAATGGTATGGTGTCCACTCCATTTGTCTTGGAGAGCTGCTGGGGCCACTGGCCCCAACACCCACACCTTCTGTCCTGGCTGGTAAACAGTCAGTACAGCCTTTTGGTCATGGCAGGCTTTTTGCAGTTCCTGGCTAGCCTCAAGGTTTTTAGTTGCCTTTTTCATGTACTCAGCCATCCGGGAGCGGAGACCAAGTACATAGTCCACTATGTCTTGCTTTGGGGGCTTGAGAGGTAACTCCCATCCTTCCTTCACCAAGCACAATGGACCCCTGACAGGGTGACCAAACAAAAGTTCAAAAGGGCTGTAGCCAACCCCTTTTGAGGCACCTCCCTCTATGCAAATAAAAGGCAGGGCAAGAGTATATCCCATCTTCGCCTAAGCTTTTCTGGGAGCCCTTTAATCATGCCCTTCAAGGTTTTGTTGAATCTCTCAACTAAACCATTGCATTGTGGGTGATAGGGTGTGGTGAACTTGTAAGTCACTCCACACTCCTTCCACATTGCTTTTAAGTATCCAGACAAAGTTAGCACCCCTGTCTGATACAACCTCCTTAGGGAAGCCCACTCTTGAGAAAATTCCCAGGAGGGCTCTTGCCACCACAGGCGCTGTAGTGGTCCTAAGGGGAATAGCCTCTGGGTACCTGGTGGCATGATCCACTACCACCAGGATAAACCTGTGCCCAGATGCTGTTTGGGGATCCATGGGACCAACAATGTCAATCCCCACCCTTTCAAAGGGAACCCCCACCACAGGTAGTGGTATCAGGGGGCCTTTGTAGTGCCACCTGCCTTGCCACTGGCCTGGCAGGTTACACAGGAGCGACAAAACTCCTTGGTGTCTTCAGACATGTGGGGCCAGTGAAAGTGAGGGACAATTCTGTCCCAAGTCTTGTTCTGGCCCAGGTGACCTGCTAAGGGAATGCCATGGGCTAGGGTTAATAGGAAGCCCCTGAACTTCAGAGGTATAACCAACCTCCTGGTGGCACCAGGCTTGGGGTCTCTACACTCTGAGTACAAGAGTCCATCATCCCAATACACTGTATGGGGACCACTAGCTTTCCCAGCAGCCTCAGCAGCAGCTTGCTGTCTGAGGGGTTCAAGAGAGGGGCAGCTCTGCTGCTCCTGGCTCAGATCTGCCCTGGAAGGGCCCCTGTCCCCAAGAACTCAACCTGGTCAGGTTCAAGCTCCTCTGGGACAGTTCCTTCCTCAGGACTGAGATCATCCCCCTCAAGAGACTGATCTTCCTTCTGAGCCAAGGGGGAAGGCACTGCCTTTACCCTACTACTCCTCTTCTTGGAGGGCACTTGGTCCATTATTCCAGAATCCAAGGCCTGTTCAGTGTTAGACATTTTGGCTTGTGACCTGGTCACAGCAAACACATCTGCAGGGATGCCCAGCATTTCTGCATGGGTCCTGAGCTCCACTTCTGCCCAAGCTGAAGTTTCTAAGTCATTGCCAAGCAAGCATTCAACGGGTAGGTCTGCACTTACTACAACCTTCTTAAGGCCAGTTACCCCTCCCCAGGAGAAGTTAACAACTGCCAGAGGATGGTCTGTTCTGACGTTGCTAGCATTGGTCACTTGGTACATTTCACCAAGTATAATCTGCCCAGGATTCACAAGGTCTTGTGTCACCATGGTGACACTTGCCCCTGTGTCCCTAAATGCCAAAGCCTCTTTTCCATTGATTAAGGGCTGTTGCCTGTACTTGCCCAGATTACTGGGACTCACAGAGGAGGTCACATCCATGCCTCCATCACAGACTAGGACAGCCTGAGTGAGTTCTCTGACTAGGTCAGAGCTCATCTCCTTACCCAGGGTCAACCCTACTAAACCCTTGGCTTGTGTAGCCCCACCACCAATTGTAACTGCACCAGGGGGAGCAGGTGCCTTAGGGGCATTGGTGGGGGCTGGAGTAGAGTCTTTGGACTTGGTGCAATCACTGGTCCAGTGGGTCTTTTGCTTACAGACCTTGCACCATGGTTTCTTTTGGCCTCTTCCCTTGTTAGACTGTGAATCCCCACCTGAAGAAGATTTTTGGGGGCCTTGTGAAGACTTTTGGTCTTAACCCTTCTCCCCACCCTTATCAGAGTTTTTCGAATCTTGCTTCTTAGGGTCACCACCTTGGTTCTGTACCTTCTGCCTCACCCTGGTTCTGACCCATTTGTCTGCCTTATTTCCCAATTCTTGGGGAGAGGTCAGATCAGAGTCCACCAGGTGCTGATGCAACAGCTGATTTTGACAATTGTTAAGGATCTGCTCCCTCATGATAAGATTGTACAATCCCGTGAAGTCACATACCTTACTGCCCAATAACCAACCTTCCAGAGCCTTGGCAGAACAATCAACAAAGTCCACCCAGTCTTGAGTCTGTGCCTTCTGGGTATCCCTGAACTTTAACCTGTATTGTTCAGTGGTTAGGCCAAACCCATCAATTAGAGCACTCTTCAAGACTTTGTAATTATCAGCATCCTCCTCTCTAACAGTGAGGAGCTTATCTCTACCTTTGTCTGCAAAGGAGAGCCACAAGAGTGCTGCCCACTGCTCCTGAGGGACCCTCTGTACTTTTCAGGCCCTCTCTAGAGCAGTTATCCATTTGTGGATGTCATCCCCACTCTGGTAGGGAGGGACAATCTTGCTCAGGTTTCTATGGTCATAAGACCTTTCCCTATCTCTGGGGAAATTGCTGCCACCATGGGACTCTAGTCCCATCTTTTTTCTCTCTTTGTAGAGATCTAGGGACTCCCTGTCTATAGCCAACTGCTGTTTTCTGAGTTCAAGCTGGGCTTGCTCATACTCAATCAGACTCTTTCTCCTGTCATGAGAGGATTCTCTCTTATGAGAGGAGACAGAGGTCCCTATTGAGGTGTCAGAGTGGTTAGACTCCTGAGAAGGAGATCTAGACCTTCTGGGCACACTCAGTATTCTTCCTGGGGGGACAAAGGGGAGGTCATTCTGATCCTCCTCCTCCTCCTCCACAGGAGGAATTGGGTTTTCCAGGACAAGGTCATTTTCACCTTCCTGGCCAGTTTCAGAGGGTGGGGCCTGGGTTTCTTCACCCCTGACCCCTTCCTCATCTTCTGCCCCACCCTCTTTGCCTACCCCTTCAGACCCTAGGGGCCTGCTGAGATCATCAGCTAGTAACACCTCCCTGAGGTGTTGGGTGCTGGCACTTTTGCCTGCCTTCAACTTCCTAGTATTGCATAATGCTCTCAATTCCAAGAATGGGAGTTTATCATACTTGGAGGGAAGAAGCCCACTGGCTTCTGGCAAGGACTCACTGGGTCCTGGCTTTGAAGACATTACTAGTGAGGTGTGGTGTATGCACTACCTACTCTAGTGTGGCCTACTAAACTCTCTTGAGTTGTAGAAAGGGTGTGCTATCCCTTAACACACAACTCTAAGTTCAGTAGAACTTACTGTATACTAAGCTTGATGTATATGTACCTTAGGTACCCTTAGTGGTTTTCAGTTGATCAATTCAATTGAGATTATCTGGTAAAACAATAGCAAGCTGGAATCCCACACGCTGCACACCAATGTGAGAAGTTGGCCTGGCATATGCTGTCCACTAATTATAGTGGGCACCTTGCACCAGTCCAAACAACCCCTTATTGGAGATAGGTTAAAGACAACCTTTATTGAAAGCTATCCTAGTGGTAGCTATGGAGAGCAGCCTTCAGGCTAAGTCTTGAAGGAATGTAAAGCAGCTTGTTTTACCAGTCTATAATCTCTTGAGTGACCAAATGAAAGAGGACCACACCAGGTATATATTCAAAATATATGTATTTATTGCTAAACACACCCCTCTAGTCTCTTTATGAGGCTAGAGTTCGAAGTACATAAGTTATAAGTTAGTTATCTACAGTAATAGCACAAATACACGTTTGAGCCCTAGGGGCGTACCAAACCATATACCAATAAAGTGGTATAAGAACCACGACTGAGCTAGACACAGGGCCTAGAGCCTGTAGAAGTGCTTGGACCACAAGGAACCACCCAAGGTAGTGACACAGGGGACCCACGGGGGACGCATGCAGTGTATGAACACAGCCGCGAATCGCCGTTAACTTCTATGGGGAAAGTCGCGGTTTGAATTTAAAAGAAAAGGGACACTTAGAGGAGGACTTGGAGCAAACCCTTTGAGAACTAGGCTGTTCTAGTGTCAATACCCACGGGAGCACCGGAGTACTCGAGTTACCTCACCCAGGGGAGCCGGGTGCATAGGTGTCTTTCGGGGTCGGGTTTCGTCGTCGCTTTCAATGGCGATCTGCTGCAAAGTGCTGCTGGCGGCCAAGTCGAAAGTGTTCGGGTGGATCCAAAGGTGGATCAAAGATTTGAAGAACCTGAAAGCAGAGGGGACAGAGTCTGGGTCACTAGCCAGTGACCAGGAAGGCGATGAGCAGATGCCCACCGATGTCGAGTGCTTCAGGTAGGTTGACGGTTGTCTTGACTCTTCAGCCACGAGGTCCAGGAGGCGTCGATGACAACCAGGAGCTGGATTCGAGCTGTCCCACAATGTTTTTCGATTGCAGGGGTGTCGGTGACCAGATTGGACCCAACAAGCCTTGGCAACGGCAAGTGTTGTGGAAATGGAAGAAGGACGATGTTGCAGACCAGCAAGGTCTGTGGGACTCACCCAGCAAAGGTAAGTCAGGGCACTCCTGGAGCAACCAGGGAACCCAAGCAGAAGAAGATTGGCCTTCAGGAGGGCCTACTAGCCAATGGACTAGCGACCGCGAAGGAGCCTCAAGTCGATGCACGTGGAGCTGGCTCACAGGACACTCGTGGAGTGGAGGCCAGTGATCTTCGGTGCAGTCGGTGCTGGAGGCTGGGGCTACTCAGAGCCCAAAGCACGACTTCGTGGGAGACCCAGAAGAGGATGCACTTGCAAATGCAATTGGTGTCCAGGGGTCATGGTTCCACGTTACCCACGACAGCTACGGGCCTCAGCTTTGCTGTGGACTCAGGGCAGCCTCGGCTAAGTCTGGAAATCCGCCTCTGGTGATGCAAGGACTTCTGCGTCCGGCGGTAGCTTCAGCGATGCAGACTGGACAATTGCTTCTTTGGTGCCTGCCAAGCAGGGGAGTCACTCCTTGACCCCAAGGGAGATTCTTCAGTCCTCTAATCTTGAAGTAGAGCATCGAAGGTCCAGGATTCTGTGTCAGAGTTTCGTCCAGGTTAATCTAAAGTCCTAAGGACTGGGGTCCCATACTTATACTAGGGTAGGGGGTTGGACATACTCTGTGGACCCACCTATGGGAGGGTCAGGGCAGAGGGGTGTTTACACCCCTTTCCCTTTGTCCAGTTTTGCGCCAGAGCAGGGGCTGGAAGCCCCTGAGCCGGTTTGAACTGGGGTATGCACAGGGACACCAAATGTGCCCCCAGTGCAGGACTTCAAAGCACCAGAGAGTGCTCCCGCCCAGCCCCACACACACTATCCTGTCTGGGGAGGTGGTTACACTTCCCTGGGACAGGAAACCTATTGTCCAGGCCTCCCCTGCCGGAGTTTCGGTCAGCAGCAGGAGGCCAGACTCATGTCTGTGGCAGCGGCATCCATTTTGTGATGCCAGGGCTCTGGAAAGTCAGTACCGGGTATACCGGTGTGTTCATGTCTCTCCCTCTAGAAGGGTGGAATGCTACCCCCGCCGCCAGAACTGGCGGGGGGGTAGTATTCCAAGATGTTTGACACCAAACACGACATGTTTCCGTGCAGCCATCCCAAAGTTAGCATTTAACGCGAGGTTATAATGCGCTTAAGAGTATATGGTCGGGCTGCACTACAAACAGCATCAGAGAAGGTTCTCCGAACGCTGCAGAGGGGCCCAGCTCATGCAGGGGCACCCTCTCACATAGGAACCACGCACTCTGCCTTCAGGATTGATAAGGCCTGCCATAGGAGTGACTTATAGGTTTATATGTGTGTATGTATGTAGTGATATAGGTAGCCTATATCACAGTAAGGGGTACATGCACCACCTTACCCAGGCTGCAGTAGCAGACCTGTGGTGTCATTTTGGAGGGCCTTCCAGGGGTGGCACAATACATGCTGCAGCCCCTGGTAGGCCTCTGAGGTACCTATGCCCTGGGTACATAGTATACCATATACTAGGGACTTATAAGGGCACTCCAGATTCCAATCAGAGATGTGCCTAAGGCACATGGAAACCATTTTAGAGAGGAAGCAGCTAGGCTGGGGTTCTGATTAGCAGGGCCCCAGCCAGACTAAAGTCGAAAAACAGTGAAGCATCAGCAAAAAGTGAGGGTACCCATGTGAAGCAGATCCTACTCTCCTACACAGGGGTTGCAGAAAGAAGGACAGAGGTGCAAAAAGAAGCAATAGAAGTGCATAAACAAGCAACAGAGGTGCAGAAAGAAGGATGAGGGGTGGAGAAAGAGGCAAGAGAAGTGCAGCAAGAAGCAACAGAGATGCAAATAGGGGGAAAAGGGGTGGAGAAAGTGACAAGATGGGTGCAGAAAGAAGCAAGAGAGGTGCAGAAAGAAACAAAAGAAGTGAAGAATGAAGGAACAGAGGTGCAGAAACAGGCAAGTGGGGTGCAGAAAGAGATGAGGGCAGAAAGAAGCATGAGTGGTACAGAAAGAAGCAATAGATGTGCAGAAAGAAGCAAGAGTAGTGGAGGAAGAAGCTACAGAGGTCCAGAAAGAGCTAAGAGGGGTGCAAAAAGAGGGAAGATGGGTACAGAAAGAGGCACGGGAGGTGCAGAAAGAAGCAAGAAATGTGCAGAAAGAAACAAAAGAAGTGCAGAAAGAAGGAACAGAGGTGCAAAAAAAGGCAACAGGGGTGAAGAAAGAGGGAAGAGGGGTGGAGAAAGAGGCAAGGGAGTGCAGAAAGAAGCAAGAGAGCTGCAGAATTAAACAAAGGAAGTGCAGAATGAAGGAACAGAGGTGCAGAAACAGACAAGAGGGGTGCAGAAAGAGGCAAAAGGGGTACAGAAAGATGCGAGAGGTGCAGAAAGAAACAAAAGGAGAGCAGAAAGAAGGAACAGAGGTGCAGAAAGAGTTAATAGGGGTGCAGAAAGAATCAAAAGAAGTGCAGAAAGAAGCAGCAGATGTGCAGAAAGTGGCAATAGGAGTGCAGAAAGAGGCAAGAGGAGTGCAGAAAGAGGGAAGAGGGGTGCAGAAAGAGACACGAGGGGTGCAGAAAGAACCAAGAGAGGTGCAGAAAGAAGCAAAAGTAGTGCATAAAGTAGCAACAGAGATGCAGAAAGGGGGAAGTGGGGTGGAGAAAGAGGCAAGAGGGATACAGAAAGAAACAAGAGAGGTACAGAAAGAAACAAAAGAAGTGCAGAAAGAAGGAACAGAGATGCAGAAAGAGGCAACATGGGTGCAGAAAGAGGGAAGAGGGGTGTGAAAGAGGCACAAGGGGTGCAGAAAGAAGCAAGAGTGGTGCAGATAGAAGCAACAGAGGTGCAGAAAGAGACAAGAGGGGAGCAGAAAGAGGGGAGAGGGGTGCAGAAAGAGGCACAAGGGTTGCAGAAAGAAGGGCCATAGGTGCAGAAAGAAGCAAGAGAAGTGCAGAAAGAAGCAACAGATGTGCAGAAAGAGGGATGAGTGGTAGAGAAAGAGGCAAGAGACGTTCAGAAAGAAGCAACAGATGCAAATAGGGGTAACAGAGGTGGAGAAAGTGGCAAGAGGGGTGCAGAAAGAAGCAAGAGTGGTGCAGAAAGAAACAAAAGAAGAGCAGAAAGAAGGAACAGAGGTGCAGAAAGAGGGAAGAGTATTGCAGAAAGAGGGAAGAGTGGTGCAGAAAGAAGCACGAGTGGTGCAGAAAGACGCAAGAGAGGTGCAGAAAGAAGCAAGAGTAGCCCAGAAAAAAGCAATAGAGGTGCAGAAAGATGCAGGAGGGGTGCAAAAATAGGGAAAAGGGGTGCAGAAAGAGGCACGAGGGGTGCAGAAAATAGCAAGAGATGTGCAAAAAGAAACAAAAGAAGTGTAGAATGAAGGAACAGAGGTGCAGAAAGAGGCAACAGGGATGAAGAAAGAAGGAAGAGGGGTGGAGAAAAAGGCCAGGGGGGTGCAGACTGAAGCAAGAGAGCAGCAGAAAGAAACAAAAGAAGAGCAGAAAGAAGGAACAGAGGTGCAGAAAGAGGCAAGAGGGGTGCGGAAAGAGGGAGGAGGGGTGCAGAAAGAGGCAAAAGGGGTGCAGAAAGAGGGAAGAGGGGTGCGGAAAGAGGCAAAAGGGGTGCAGAAAGAAACAAAAGAAGTACAGAAAGAAGGAACAGAGATGCAGAAAGAAGCAAGAGGGGTGCGGGAAGAGGGGTGTGAAAGAGGCATGAGGGGTGCAGAAAAAAGCAAGAGAGTTGCAGAAAGATGGAAGAGGGGTAGAGAAAGAGACAATAGAGGTGCAGAAAGAGGCAACAGAGGTGCAGAAAGAGGGAAAATGGGTGGAGAAAAGGCAAGTGGGGTGCAGAAAGAAACAAAAGATGTGCAGAAAGAAGCAACAGAAGTGCAGAAAGAGACAAGAGGGGAGCAGAAGGAAAGAAGGGGTGCAGAAAGAGGCACAAGGGTTACACAAAGAAGGGACAGAGGTGCAGAAAGAAGCAAGAGAAGTGCAGAAAGAAGCAACAGAGGTGCAGAAAGAGGGATGATGGGTGGAGAAAGAGGCAAGAGAAGTGCAGATAGAAGCAACAGAGAAGCAAAAAGGGGTAACAGGGGTGGAGAAAGTAGCAAGAGGCGTGCAGAAAGTAGCAAGAGAGGTACAGAAAGAAACAAAAGTGGCGCAGAAAGAAGCAAGAGAGGTGCAGAAAGAAGCAAGAGTAGTGCAGAAAGAAGCAACAGAGGTGCAGAAAGAGGCAAGAAGGGTGCAAAAAGAGGGAAGAGGGGTGCCGAAAGAGGCATGAGCGGTGCAGAAAGAAGCAAGAGATGTGCAAAAGAAACAAAAGAAGTGCAGAAAGAAGGAACACAGGTGCAGAAAGAGGCAACAGGGGTGAAGAAAGAGGGAAGAGAGGTAAAGAAAGAGGCAAGAGGGTGCAGAAAGAAGCAAGAGAGCTTCAGAAAGAAACAAAAGAAGAGCAGAAAGAAGGAACAGAGGTGCAGAAAGAGGCAAGAGGGGAGCAGAAAGAGGGAAGAGGGGTTCAGTAAGAGGCAAAAGGGATACAGAAAGAAGTGAGAGGTGCAGAAAGAAACAAAAGTGCAGAAAGAAGGAACAGAGGTGCAGAAAGAGGCAAGAGGGGTGTGGGAAGAGGGCTGTGAAAGAGGCACGAGGGGTGCAGAAAGGAGCAAGAGAGGTGCAGAAAGTAACAAAAGAAGTGCAGAAAGAAGGAACAGAGGTACAGAAAGAGACAATAGAGGTGCAGAAAGAAGCAACAGAGGTGCAGAAAGAGGGAAGAGAGTGCAGAAAGAGGCAAGAGGGGTGCAGAAAGACGCAAGATAAGTGCAGAAAGAAGCAACAGAGATGCAGAAAGAGGGAAGAGGGGTGGAGAAAGAGGCAAGAGAAGTGCAGAAAGAAGCAACAGACATGCAGAAAGGGGGAAGAGGGTGGAGTAAGAGGCAAGAGGGGTGCAGAAAGAAGCAAGAGTGGTGCAGAAATAAACAAAAGAAGTGCATAAATAAGTAACAGAAGTGCAGAAAGAGGCAGGAGGGGTGCAGAAAGATGGAAGAGGGATGCAGAAAGAGGCAAGAGAGGTGCAGAAAGAGGCAAGAGGGGTGCACAAAGAAGCAAGTAAGGTGCATAAAGAGGCAACAGAGGTGCAGAAAGAGGCAAAAGAGGTGCAGAAAGTAGAAGAGATGTGCAGAAAGAGGCAAGAGAAGTGCAGAAAGAGAAAGAAAGGTGCAAAAAAAAGCAACAGGAATGCAGAAAGAGGCAAGAGAGGCACAGAAAGAAGCAAGTGTGGCCTGCACACCATTAGTACCAATTTAATAACCACATTTAGCAATAAGTAACATGTGACCATTCTAGGTTTACAAAGGACCTTCCACCATGCTGTAACACTTGTCGTTGCATTTTTGGTAACGTTTGAGCCGTTTGAGCTAGAAACAAGGCTTTTTTTGCTCAAATCTGCTGATTAGGCAGCAGATGATGAATTATGTGGCTAATGCGGAAAATGTGTAATTGTGCGAAAGTCGGTGCAGCCAAACAGTCGCATAATTCCAGTCGCCCTGCTCATACCTCTGACTAGGTCCAGAAGTGCTCCTTAGTGATTCCTTCTTTTTTTTGTCTCATTGAGTTCATAGTTTAGCTTTTATGGAAACGAGGAAGACTAAACCTGAGTTTACCACTCCACAACACAGACTACCATACCACATAATTACTCTCCATAACACATAATCCCACTCTACATAATTCCTATATACTAAATACCACATACTTTCTATCCACATAATTTTACTGCACAACATACCACATAATTCCACTACACACAACGTACATCCACTCCACTCCAAAAAACATTAGTAAAAATCTTTTACATTTACAATGCCAATAGCTCTAACTCTCCCAAATGCGAAACCTATTACATTGCAAATGCTTCTTTATTTAGTAGTTGCGTTTGCAGAGTGATGGAGAAAGGGTGCTGGGCCTCCAACCAGCGCTCAGGAATTCCAAAGGGTAGGACTTACAGGAGGTAGCAGGAGGGCTTCTTGGCCCCCAAAGTCCCTCAGGAGTAAAGTGGACTTAATCCCCCAACCCGTAGTGTGCAAGGAGGCGCATTTTCAGAGTGGTGGCGAAAGGGGGGCGTGGCCTCTGAAGACCTCTTAGCAATCCCACTGTGTGGGTCTTACTGGAGGTAACAGGAGGGGTAGTCGGTCCCAAGGATATCTTTGGGGGCCAACTACCCCTCCTATTATCTCCAGTAAGTCCCACTCAACAGGATTGCTAAATTTTCATAGCAGGCCACACCCCCTTTGCCCACCACTCTGCAAACGCGCCTCCTGGCACACTCTTGGTTGGGGATGAAGTCCCCTTCGCTTGTGGGGGTTCTTAGGGGCCAACTAGCCTACCTGTTACCTCCAGTAAGCCCCACACAGTGGGATTGCAGAGAAGTGGACACAGGCCACACCCCCTTTCTCCACCACTCCGCAAACACACCTCCTGGCGCGCTCTTGGTTGGGAGATGAAGTCCCCTTGCCTCCCGAGGGTCCCTGGTGGCCAACTAGCCCTCCTGTTATCTCTAGTAAGCCCCACACAGCTGGATTGCTGAGAGTGGTCCGAGGCCACGCCCCCTTTTTACACCACTCTGCAAACGCGCCTCCTGGCGCACTGCTGCTCAGGGGATAAAGACCACTTTAGTCCTGAGGTCCTCAGGACACAAGAGGACCTCATCGCCCCACCAGCAGTGCACCAAGAGGCGCGTTTGCAGCGTGGTGTAAAGGGGCTTGGCCTCGGGCCACGTCTCAGCAATCCCACTGTGTGGGGATTACTGGAGGTACCTGGTAGTCTAGTTGGCCCCTAAGGACCCTTAGGATTGAAGGGGACTTAATCCCCCAACCCAGAACGCGCCAGGAAATGCATTTGCAGAGTGGTGCAGGAAGGGGGTGGGGCCTGCGGCGAGATGCCAGCTTTTCTTTTTTTTAAATATTTTTAGAAGGGGGTGAGTGACCCCCCTTTTTTGTAGTATTTTTTGGGCCCTGGGGACCCCATCCCCCAGGGCCTGACCGATTTTTTAAATGTTTTAAAATAGAAAACGGGAAAGGGGCCGCACGACCCCCCCTCCTGAGGCCGATTTGAGCCCCGGGGACCCCATCCCCTGGGGCATGGCCACTTTAATAAAAAAACAAAAAAAATTACCTTTAAAGGAGACGGAGCGGGTGGCCCCCATCCTGAGGCCATTATTAGCCCCGGGGACCCCTTCCCCCGGGGCATTGCCTCATTTTTAATATATTTTTTATTTATGTTATGGGAGGGGGGTCGAGTGGACCCCCTTCCCTGGGTCACTTCTGGCCCCGGGGACCTCATCCCTGCCATTGCAAACTGCAATGTCCCATGGGTGGGCACCCCGTGACATTGCTGGAGCTGGCCCTGGGGGTTGGCGGTCGCCAGGGCCATGAAGGGCTCCAGGATGGAGGCCACGCGGCCCCCCTCCCAACGTGTACATAGCCCCGGGGAGGTGGTGGTCCCCGGGGCAGTGTGGGGGGACTCGAGTCCCCCACCCAGTTTTTTTACAGTAGCCCTGGGGAGGTGGCGTTCCCGGGGCTTGAGGGGGGCTGTGAGGCCCCCCTTCCCTATTTAAATTGAAGTCCCGGGGAGGTGGCGGTCCCCTGGGCAGCGTGGGGAGGAAGGAGCCCCCACCACGCATTGTTTGATAAAGCCCCGGGGAGGTGGCATTTCCCGGGGCAGCATGGGGGGGAGGAGCCCCCACCACACAATTTTTTTATGAAGCCCCAGGGAGGTGGCGGTCCCCGGGGCTGCTGAGCCCCTGCAGGCCCCGCTACATAAATCTGGATTGCCCCTGGGACCTGGTCCACTCGGGGGCTTAATACAAACAAAGCGCGGGAGCCGTGCTTTGTTGTTTTTTTAAATTTTCGGCCGGATTCGCGAATCCCGCTGGAAATTTAAAAAAAAATGCTTTTTTTGGCCCTGGGGTTCCCTCTGGTACCCCCTGAGCAGGCCTAGGGGGACAGGGTATTTCTACCCTTCCCCCTTTCCTTCATTTTTAACCTTTTTTTTTAACCTTTTTCTTGTGACTCGGTTCTACCGAGTCACAAGATGGCTGCCAACACTTTCTGGTTTGAAGTGTTGGCAGCCAATCAGAATCAAGCTCGTGCTTTGGAGGGTTCACAAATCCTCCTCAGTCCCCAGATATTGATATTTTTTAATTTTTTAATTTCTCAGGAACTACTGAACAGATTTACACCATTTAAAAAAGAATGCTTTCTGAAAAAGACCTACCTTTTTGCCAAATTTGGTGTAATTCCGTTCAGCAGTTCAGGCTTTAGCTTTGTCTTAAGTTTCCTATGGAAATTAACATGGAGAAAACCTGTTTTGGGACCCCCATTTTTTCTCTGCCAACGCTCGATGAATCTCCCCGAATCTTTCAAGACAGGAGCTGACCTGAGCGAACCATTAGTTTTGAAAATTTCACGAAGATTTATCAAACAGCGCCAAAGATATTGGCAAGAGAATAAACGCTTTTCCTATGGAAACTAGGTCCTAACTATAACTACCTACTGGCAACCGGCAGTAGGTAATATATATACACACATATATATGTCATGTGATCAAGGCCGAGTTCGGCCGAAACGCGTCAAGGCAGCAATGGTGGCGCACTGGAAATAAACACCTGAATTGCACTAAATCTGGGTTCGTCGTCTGTTTTTTTCCAGCCAAGGAGAAGTGTAAAGCGGAGTGTGGCGACACATATATATATATATATATATATATATATTATCTACTGGCGGTCGCCAGTAGATAGTTATAGTTAGGACCTATTTTCCATAGGAAATCCGCGACATTCTATTTGAAATAACTCTTGCGTCGGTTGACGAATCTTCGCGAAATTTTCAAACTTTATGGCCCGCTCCGGTCCGCTCCTACCCTAAAGTCTCAAGGTGATTCGTCAAGTGGGGGCCGAGAAAAAAGGGGGGTCCCAAAACGTGTTTTCCCCATTCATTTTCCCATAGGAAACTTTAGACACGGCTACAGCCCGAACTGCTGAACGGAATTACACCAAATTTGGCAAAGAGGTAGTTCTTGGTTCAAAAAGAACCCTTTTTGTTAAATGGTGTAAATCCGTTAAGTAGTTGCTGAGAAAATCAAAAGTAAAAACACATATATATCTGGGCGGAGCCTAACCACACATGTCATCGTGAGATCTGATTGGCTGTCAGCACTTCATCCTGGAATTGCTGGCAGCCATCTTGGGACCAATATAAATGATAGTACCCCATTGAAATGCATTGTAGTGAATCGAAGATTTTGAGGGTTACCAAAAGGAGAACTATAAAGGGTGATAACAGACTTTAGTTACATTAGAATTCATTTGTTGATGGTACCATACTAATTTCAGGAATTGTGGTGTGTTCTAAGGTGATTTTACCCTGTGAAAAACCTTCTGCTGGGATATCATGAATCATGTTTGAGAGAAAACTATTTTCACATGCTTGTCCCATACAGTTTTGGAAGGTGCCCCAGAAGCTAAAATGAGAGCATATTTTCTGTAAATTCACATTATCTTTCTCAGTCATGTGAGAATGAAGTCTGACATTCTCAGTAAAACATGTACATCCAACAAGGGCAGAGACTGTCAGTTGATTCCTTTGTGTTCTACTGCAGCTTCCCAGAGTGTTCTAAAGAACAACTAGAGTGCTAACTTATGACAAAAGTATGGCACACCTGAAGCCATCTTGATTGGAATAAACTGGTAACACTTAAAACATTTAATTTAAAAAGGAACAAAATGATGGGGTTCATCTTGTCATAGAAATTATGGTTAGTGCTCTGGAAAGAAAAATTAGGACATGTTTCAAGTGTGATCTCAAATATCTTCCTGTTATATTTCAACAGGAGCAGCCTGTCAGTTGATGCCTTTGTGTTCTACTGCAGCTTCCCAGAGTGTTCTAAAGAACAACTAGAGCGCTAACAGTCTTACTTATGACAAACGTATGGCACACCTGAAGCCATCTTGATTGGAATAAACTGGTAACACTTAAAACATTTAATTTAAAAAGGAACAAAATGATGGGGTTCATTTTGTCATAGAAATTATGGTTAGTGCTGTAGAAAGAAAAATTAGGACATGTTTCAAGTGTGATCTCAAATATCTTCCTGTTATATTTCAACAGGAGCAGCCTGTCAGTTGATGCCTTTGTGTTCTACTGCAGCTTCCCAGAGTGTTCTAAAGAACAACTAGAGCGCTAACAGTCTTACTTATGACAAAAGTATGGCACACCTGAAGCCATCTTGATTGGAATAAACTGGTAACACTTAAAACATTTAATTTAAAAAGGAACAAAATGAGGGGGTTCATTTTGCCATAGAAATTATGGTTAGTGCTGCAAAAAGAAAATTTAGTGCATGTTTTAAGTGAGATCTCAAATCCTCTTCTATTTCATTAGAAAATTCTGACATGCAGACTGAAACAATCAATTTCAATACCAGCAGTAGACTTCCAGTTAACTCCTTGGTGAGCAGTAGCTTTACTACAGTGATCTAATGAACAACTAGAGTAATAACATTCTGAATTTATGGCAAATGTGTGACACATCTGAATGCCTTCTTGATGGAATCAAAGTAAAAAACTGAAAGCATTTCCTACTGAGGAGACTGCAGTAAATGAGGAAATTAGGAAACTTCATAACAAAGAAGTCTTCCAAGATGGCCACCAGTGAAAAAGAGCCCAAATGTAGCACAAATATTACCCAGATGTAGCCCACATATAGCCCAATGACAAAAGTGTGCAAAACACTTTTTATTTTTATTTTTTTTGCAGTTTTATGTAGTGCAGACTGGTCAGGTATTGGAGCGTTGCATCTTAAAACATGACCCCCTACACTACAAAAACACCACTGCACTACCCTAAACCCTAAAACACTACCCCAGCACGACCCCCTACACTACACAAGCACCACTGCACTATCCTAAACCCTAAAACACTACCCCCAGAATGACCCCCTACACTACACAAACACCACTGCACTACCCTAAACCCTAAAACACTACCCCAACACCACTGCACTAACCTAAATCCTAAAACACTACCCCCAGCACGACCCCCTACACTACCCAAACACCACTGCACTACCCTAAAACATGACCCCTACACTACACAAACACCACTGCACTACCCTAAACCCTAAAACACTACCCCCAGCATGACCCCTACACTACACAAGCACCACTGCACTACCCTAAACCCTAAAACACTACCCCCAGCACAACCCCTACACTACACAAACACCACTGCACTACCTTAAACCCTAAAACACTACCCCCAGCACGACCCCTACACTACCCAAACACCACTGCACTAACCTAAATCCTAAAACACTACCCCCAGCACGACCCCCTACACTACCCAAACACCACTGCACTACCCTAAACCCTAAAACACTACCCCCAGCACGACCCCCTACACTACACAAGCACCACTGCACTACCCTAAACCCTAAAACACTACCCCCAGCACGACCCCCTACACTGCCCGAACACCACTGCACTGCCCTAAACCCTGAAACACCAGCCCCTGCACGACCCCCTACACTGCCCGAACACCACTGCACTGCCCTAAACCCTGAAACACATACCCTAGCACGACCCCCTACACTGCCCGAACACCACTGCACTGCCCTAAACCCTGAAACACCACCCCCTTCACGACCCCCTACACTGCCCGAACACCACTGCACTGCCCTAAACCCTGAAACACCACCCCCAGCATGACCCCTACACTGCCCGAACACCACTGCACTGCCCTAAACCCTGAAACACTACCCCCAGCAAGACCTCCTACACTGCCCGAACACCACTGCACTGCCCTAAACCCTGAAACATCACCCCCAGCAAGACCCCCTACACTGCCCGAACACCACTGCCCTAAACCCTGAAACACCACCCCAGCACGACCCCCTACACTGCCCGAACACAACTGCACTGCCCTAAACCCTGAAACACCACCCCCAGCACGACCCCCTACACTGCCCGAACACCACTGCACTGCCCTAAACCCTGAAACACCACCCCCTGCACGACCCCCTACACTGCCCGAACACTACTGCACTGCCCTAAACCCTGAAACACCATCCCTAGCACGACCCCCTACACTGCACGAACACCACTGCACTGCCCTAAACCCTGAAACACTACCCCCAGCAAGACCCCCTACACTGCCCGAACACCACTGCACTGCCCTAAACCCTGAAACACCACCCCCAGCAAGACCCCCTACACTGCCCGAACACCACTGTCCTAAACCCTGAAACACCACCCCCAGCAAGACCCCCTACACTGCCCGAACACCACTGCACTGCCCTAAACCCTGAAACACCAGCCCCAGCACGACCCCTACACTGCCCGAACACCACTGCACTGCCCTAAACCCTGAAACACCACCCCCTGCACGACCCCCTACACTGCCCGAACACCACTGCACTGCCCTAAACCCTGAAACACCACCCCCAGCACGTCCCCCTACACTGCCCGAACACCACTGCACTGCCCTAAACCCTGAAACACCACCCCCAGCACGACCCCCTACACTGCCCGAACACCACTGCACTGCCCTAAACCATGAAACACCAGCCCCAGCACGACCCCCTACACTGCCCGAACACCACTGCACTGCCCTAAACCCTGAAACACCACCCCCAGCATGACCCCCTACACTGCCCGAACACCACTGCACTGCCCTAAACCCTGAAACACCAGCCCCAGCACAACCCCGTACACTGCCCGAACACCACTGCACTGCCCTAAACCCTGAAACACCAGCATGACCGCCTACACTGCCTGAAAACCACTGCACTGCCCTAAACCCTGAAACACCAGCCCCAGCACGACCCCCTACACTGCCCGAACACCACTGCACTACCCTAAACCCTGAAACACCAGCCCCAGCAAGAGCCCCTACTCTGCCCGAATACCACTGCACTGCCCTAAACCCTGAAACACCAGCCCCAGCAAGACCCCTACACTGCCCGAACACCACTGCACTGCCCTAAACCCTGAAACACCACCCCCAGCAAGACCCCCTACACTGCCCGAACACCACTGCACTAAAGCCTGAAACACCACCCCCAGCAAGACCACCTACACTGGCCAAACACCACTGCACTGCCCTAAACCCTGAAACACCACCCCTGCACGACCCCCTACACTGCCCAAACACCACTGCACTGCCCTAAACCCTGAAACACCACCCCCTGCACGACCCCCTACACTGCCCGAACACCACTGCACTGCCCTAAACCCTGAAACACCACCCCTCAGCACGACACCCTACACTGCCCGAACACCACTGCACTGCCCTAAACCCTGAAACACCACCCCCAGCACGACCCCCTACACTGCCCGAACACCACTGCACTGCCCTAAACCCTGAAACACCACCCCCTGCACGACCTCCTACACTGCCGGAACACCACTGCACTGCCCTAAACCCTGAAACACCACCCCCAGCACGACCCCCTACACTGCCCGAACACGACTGCACTGCCCTAAACCCTGAAACATCAACCCCCGCAAGACCCCCTACTCTGCCTGAACACCACTGCCCTAAACCCTGAAACACCACCCCCTACACTGCACGAACACCACTGCACTGCCCTAAACCCTGAAACACCACCTCCAGCAAAACCCCTACACTGCCTGAACACCATTGCTCTGCCCTAAATCCTGAAACACTAGCCCCAGCATGACCCCCTACACTGCCCAAACACCACTGCACTGCCCTAAACCCTGAAACACCACCCCCAGCACGACCCCCTACACTGCCCGAACACCACTGCACTGCCCTAAACCCTGAAACACCAGCCCCAGCAAGACCCCCTACACTGCCCGAACACCACTGCACTGCCCTAGACTCTGAAACACTAGCCCCAGCAAGACCCCTACACTGCCCGAACACCACTGCACTGCCCTAAACCCTGAAACACCAGCCCCAGCATGACCCCCTACACTGCCCGAACACCACTGCACTGCCCTAAACCCTGAAACACCAGCCCCAGCATGACCCCCTACACTGCCCGAACACCACTGTACTGCCCTAAACCCTGAAACACCAGCCCCAGCACGACCCCCTACACTGCCCGAACACCACTGCACTGCCCTAAACCCTGAAACACCACCCCTGCATGACCCCCTACACTGCCCGAACACCACTGCACTGCCCTAAACCCTGAAACACCACCCCCTGTAGCGCCCCCTACACTGCCCGAACACCACTGCACTGCCCTAAACCCTGAAACACCACCCCTGCACCGCCCCTACACTGCCCGAACACCACTGCCCTAAACCCTGAAACACCACCCCCAGCACGACCCCCTTTACTGCTCGAACACCACTGCACTGCCACAAACCCTGAAACACCACCCCCAGCACGACCCCCTACACTGCCCGAACACCACTGCCCTAAACCCTGAAACACCACCCCTGCACGACCCCCTACACTGCCCGAACACCACTGCACTGCCCTAAACCCTGAAACACCACCCCCTACACTGCCCGAACACCACTGCACTGCCCTAAACCCTGAAACACTACCCCCAGCACGACCCCCTACACTGCCCGAACACCACTGCACTGCCCTAAACCCTAAAACACCACCCCCAGCATTACCCCCTACACTGCCCAAACACCACTGCACTGCCCTAAACCCTAGAACACTACCCCCAGCACGACCCCCTACACTACCCGAACACCACTGCACTACCCTAAACCCTAAAATACTACCCCCAGCACAACCCCTACACTACCCGAACACGACTGCACTGCCCTAAACCCTCAAACACTCCCCCAGCATGACCCCCTACACTACCCGAACACCAGTGCACTGCCCTAAACCCTAAAACACTCCCCCAGCACGACCCCCTACACTACCCGAACACCACTGCACTGCCCTAAACCCTAAACACTCCCCCAGCACGACCCCCTACACTACCCAAACACCACTGCACTGCCCTAAACCCTAAAACACTACCCCCCGCATGACCCCTACACTACCCAAACACCAATGCACTACCCTAATCCCTAAAACACTACCCCCGCATGACCCCCTACACTACCCTAAACCCTAAAACACTACCCCCGCACGACTCCCTACACTACCCAAAGACCACTGCACTACCCTAAACCCTAAAACACGACCCCCTACACTACACAAACACCACTGCACTACCCTAAACCCTAAAACACTACCCCCAGCAGTACCCCTACACTACCCAAACACCACTGCACTAACCTAAACCCTAAAACACTACCCCCAGCAGTACCCCCTACACTACCCAAACACCACTGCACTACCCTAAATCACTACCCCCAGCACGACCCCCTACACTACCCAAACACCACTTCACTACCCTAAACCCTAAAACACTACCCCCAGCACGACCCCCTACACTACCCAAACACCACTGCACTACCCTAAACCCTAAAACACTCCCCCAGCACGACTCCCTACACTACCCAAACACCACTGCACTACCCTAAACCCTAAATCTACCCCCAACATGACCCCCTACACTACACAAACACCACTGCACTACCCTAAACCCTAAAACACTCCCCCAGCACGACTCCCTACACTACCCAAACACCACTGCACTACCCTAAACCCTAAATCTACCCCTAGCATGACCCCCTACACTACACAAACACCACTGCACTACCCTAAACCCTAAAACACTACCCCCAGCACGACCCTCTTCACTACCTAAACACAACTGCACAATTTGTTACAGGCGTTGCAACGCAGGCCTGTGGTGCTTACTGGAAGTACCTAGTGGGCTAGTTGGGCCCCAGGGACCCTCAGGATTCAAGGTGACCTAATCCCCCAACTTAAAACGCACCACGGGGCGCGTTTGCACAGTGGTGAAGGGAGGGGCGGGGCCTCAGGTGACATGTGCGCAAACACGCCCTGTGGTGCGTTTTAAGTTGGGGAATTAATTCCCTTTGAATCCTGAGGGACCCTGGGGGCCAACTAGCCCACCAGGTACCTTCAGTAAGCACAACAGAGTTGCGTTGCAGAGAGGTGAAAAAAGGTGCATGGCCTCGGAACGCCTCTCTGCAACTTAGCTCTGTGGTCCTAACTGTAGGTACCTGGGGGGCTAGTTGGGCCCCAGGGACCCTCAGAATTCAAGGGGACTTAATCCCGCAACTTAAAACGCGCCACGGGGTGCGTTTGCACACATGTCACCTCAGGCCCCCTCCCTTCACCACTGTGCAAACGCGCCCTGTAGCGCATTTTAAGAGGTAGTTTTAATCCCCCTGCTCTATTATGTACTAGGGACTTGCAGAGGAGGTCATGCTAATCACAGGGGTACCCCAACGCATAGTGTTCCCTAGTGTATGTAGGTGTTTTCACTGTATTCTAAGTGTCTTTTAGCATAGCACTGGCTCTGGTTAGTCAGAGTCAGTTACCACCAGTACCCGTCTGAAAAAGTTGTGGGTACAGGATGATTTTGCAACAAGGCCTCTTTCTGCTCCTCTGTTGGTTCTTTCTGCACATCTTTTGCTTCTTTCTGTGCATTTTTCTTCTTTCTTCACATGTCCTACCTCTGTAGGCATAGTTAGAAACTAGCATTTAAAAAACCTTTGAAATTCACTTAAAAAATCATAGGTTTCAGGCACGTTATAGTTAGAAATTAGCATTTAAAAAACCTTTGAAATTCACTGAAAAAACCATAGGTTTCAGACACGTTATAGTTAGAAATTAGCATTTAAAAAACCTTTGAAATTCACTGAAAAAACCATAGGTTTTAGGGACAGTTATAGTTAGTTGGACATTTCACTCGTACAAAACCATAGAAATTCCCCGTTATAGTTAGTTCAGCTAACTATAACTCGCGCCCCGCAATGCACTGCTGATGACGTCACATATTACATCACTCATGACATGGTCAGTGACATCACTGATTACATCACTGATGACATCTCAAATGACATCACTGATGACATCATCCATGTGATAATTTCATGCATCTTCTCACACCCTAATATAACTTTTGATACACCCAATCTAAATTACAGACTGCCATTCTCAAAACCATAGACACTCCAACACCAAAAACTACATACCCACTCACTGATTCTTAGGTCTACACACACATCCACTCACTCACCCGTACAGTCATTCATACTTAGTCACTCAGTACAGGACTATCATATGCACTCATACACCTATATAAACACTCACACACCGCCACTCATCCATAGAGGTACTCACACACCTAGTCAGTCATGCAAAAAACTTAATCACACACCCATTTACTCACCTATACAGTTATACACACACCAGCTCACTTACTCATACAAATACTAGCACATTCTTACGCTCTTATACAATCACTGATACAAGTACACACTCATCCATACAGCCACTCTCACAATCACACACTCTCACTTATAGCCATTTATATACTCCAACACACATATATACTGCCTTTCACATATGTAGTTACTCACACATGTACCACTGAGATATACATTCAATCACTAACACACCCATACACACACTCACCCACCCATACAGTCCATCACAGATGCACTCTTGAAACCATGCACCCAGTGAATCACCAACTCACACATCTATGCACAGAGTCACACACACCCCACCCACACAAACACTCAGGCACCCAAACAGATATTCAGACAATCAATCAATAACCCATGTAGACACTCATGTAGCTATTCAGAAAGCCATGCAGCCGCTTACAAACCAACAGACAGACGGATACAGACATTCACACAGTTTAGTCACTAACCCATGCATTCAGTAAGATACATTTAATCACTCACTTGTAGAGTCAGTCACTCACGTACTAAATCATCCATTCAGACACTTATACACCCACTCATTCTTCAATACGCCTTTCCCTATATATATTAAACATATTTAAACTTTACAGAAACACACAGTCACTGGATGATGTCATCAGTGATGTCATCAGTGATGTCATTTGAGATGTCATCAGTGATGTCATCAGTGATGTCACTGACCATGTCATGAGTGATGTAATATGTGACGTCATCAGCAGTGCATTGCGGGGGCGCGAGTTATAGTTAGCTGAACTAACTATAACGGGGGAATTTCTATGGTTTTGTACGAGTGAAATGTCCAACTAACTATAACTGTCCCTAAAACCTATGGTTTTTTCAGTGAATATATATATATATATCACCACGCTCACTCTCCGTCTTTCTCCCCTTCCACTCATGATCGGGTGCTTCGTTGCGCGGTGACGGACACCGCGCGGATCAACACAATCCTCAGCTCACGGCACAACCATAGATGCACCAGCACTCGCAGGAAAGTTATCTCCCAGAATTTTATTGGGTTCTTTGTTACACGACCAGACGCGTTTCGGCTGCCGCCTTTATCAATAGTGGCCGGCGCCGGCTTGAGACAAATTTAAATACACCAGTACTGATGAACATAAACAAAGGACACCTCGACTTACTCCAGTCAAAGGTATCGGCCATTACTAAACAGGTTACTTGGTAAAGTATAACACTGGTGTAGTCCGTCAAGCTAGGAAAATGCTTACAACATAATAACATACTACCCTGAATGGGCTTAAATAATGTATAGACATTTTCTTCTCCCACTTTACACATGCCGGACACAAGAAACAATCAACAATCTTGCCCTGAATGGGCTTATTCTTTGACCTTCATGAATTCATTCCACCTAATGTGGAGGATGTATGACAGACCACCGTGCCTAAGCATCCTGTTAAAATCTCACTTACTTCATCATAACAGTACACTTGATTCTCCCAGATTCACAGTTTTCCAGAGAGCATTACAGATGCACAGCCATTTCTTCGCCACTATTGAGACCTCCTGCTCTATATATATATATAATTTATATATATAAAAATATATATATATAATTTATGTCAATTAATTAAGTTTGAACTATTGGCATATTTAAAAGTTAATAAATATAATACTTAAAAAAATACATATAAAATACTAAACTTTATATTTTTGCAAAGAAAGTTAATACAGAGTGTAAATAATTAAACAAATTATATTGAAAATAAGCAACACATTTAACATGTATCAAATTATATTATGAAATGATTACAAAAGACCAACAAAATTTAAATATACATTCAAAATGAAAAATATTGATTTTTATAAATGATAAAAAACTGAAATAAAATATCAACAATTCCAATTAAATAAAGTGTTGGGCATTGAAGGAATCAGATTTACTATTTCCACTGGGACATAAAAAAAGTAGCGAAGGTGTTAAAATTTGATGGAGTTAAATTTACTATCCCCATCCCAACGTAAGCAATAGCACACTACAGGCAAAATTAAGAACTTTTGACGGACCGGTGGCGCCAAAGGTCGCTGCCGCCGTCTGCCATATTAGGACCGATTTTCTGGACTGGTGTGCGGGCAGCATGGCGGTCCCACTGCAGGTCGTCTTTCAAAGGTGGCAGTGCCTTTGAAAGAGGCACTGCAATCGGAACGCCACATGGGGTTCCTGCATAGCATGGAGTAGAAAGTCCATGCCATGCAGGAACCTGGGTGCAAGCACACAGGGGGCGTATGTTGTGCCCCCCTGCATGCATCCTCAGGCTGAGGGGGCACAGGGGGTTTTCAGCACCGTCAGCCTTTTCATGGAGGAAAGACCTCCATGAAACTGTTGGCTGTCCTGAAACTTGTAATATGCACAGCAGTGCTGTAGTGGCGCCACTTGCATATAACATAGCACCTGACCGCCGCACCACCACCCAGGAACTGCGGTTCCCTGATGAGGTCATTGGTCCAATTACGAGTATGGCAGTCCTTGGACTGCCAGATTCATAATTTGGCACTAAATGTTCAACTCTGAAGGGGTTAGGTTTACTATTCCCACACCAGTCTGAGGAACAATAGAAATGTTTTTTGACTTTGGAGGGGTCGAAATTACTATTCCCACTCCATTGCAAGAAAAAGCAAGGAAAGTGCTGTACTTTAGAGGTGTAGGATTTCTCTATTCTCATGTCAGTGTGAAAAACAGTAGAAAAAGTGTTGGAGTTTGGAGGGATTAGCTATACTACCCCCATTCCAATCTGAGCATCAATTGGAAAGTGTTCAACTTTGGAGGGGCCAAATGTATTATTTCCATGCCAATCTGTACAACAGTAGGAAATGTATTGGACTTTAGAGAGTTCAAATTAACTAGTCCCACTGTAATCTATGAAAAGCAGGGAACGTGTTGAACCTTGCAGTGGCCCTCCAACACCTAAACTTTAAAAAATGTAAATATAAGGCAAAATAAAAATATTATTAATATCTAAATATACTTAAACATATTTAAAATAAAAGACATATTTATAAGATGTAAGTACAATTATATATATTTTTTAAAATCTAGAAATACAAATATTATATTAAAAATCAAAAATATATATACAAATTTAGAAGTATTTAAAGTAAATACACTTCTCTCCCTAATACCCAACAATCACAAGCTAGTGAAATGAATAAACAAAAAAATAAAAATGAAACTTTATCATTAGTAAATTAATTATGAAATTAAAATTAAAATATTTTCAAAATATAACATTAATTTGCTCAATTTTATAATTAACCTGATTAAACAATTCAAAATTATTTTAAAAACAATGAATATTTAAAATAATAAGTAGCAATTGATAATTTAATTTACGTCTTAATAATTAACAATTAAAAATAATTATTTACATTTTATATACCATCAGACACTAGTTCCTAAGAAACCTAGCAATGTTCCACTAAATTAAACAGTTTTAATTACATTTAAAAAAATACATTGCACATTAAAATTATAAACTATATTAAACACAATAAATACAAGTATTATTATATTACTAACCCATAAAGATACAATAACTAATGTACACTAAATTAAGTGAAATAACATTTTATACAAATATATTTACTAAGATAATATATATACAATTTTCTAAAAAAACATTTATATCTAAAAATTATATTCTTACCCTCTGTATTCTGTCTCACGATATTTTTGAGTTAAACTATATATTTGAAACTATATTTGTGTCGCACAATATTTTTTCCATAATATTTTGTTGGAATACCCTTTCATTCTGTTGCTCCTTTTTCTCTTATCGTGCTGGACTATTACGATTTGTATTTCTTATTTATGGCTTTAGAAATAGCACTCAAAGTTTCCCATTCTTGGTTATCTAGGTTATCCAGTTAGCTGGCCACCACCTTAGCAAAGTGCTACTTTTTGGTGTGCTGATTTTCATTAGTATGAGCGGAATGTTGATTTCCGGATTGAAGATCGGTCAGGTAGTGCAAACCCAGGGTCTTATTTATGAGAGCCCTGCATCACTTCTGCACAATGTAAAGTCATACATACGGGAGATCGTGGCGGCAGCGAACCAAGATGGCCGCCCCCTAGCGTTCCTCCGGAGCACCGAGGAAACGTATTTATGGAAATGATGGCTATTCGGCACCTCGCTACTTTTTAATTATGCAAAAACGTGTTGGAAGCTCCCGGGAGCGACGAGGTAGGTTTTCAGAGTTTTTTCTGTTCTGAATACCTATTTAGGGCTTTTTTTCTTGCCACTCCCGGTTTGCTCCTTACTCCGGCCGCCATTTTGTAAGCTTTACAGCTCATTTGTTTTTTCTTTTTCTTCTCTCCTTTCCCTCAGGATTGAGGATGTATCTGGTCAACGGTTTCTACAGTACAGAGGCAGAGGGTGAGGAAATTCACTCTTTTCTTTGTTTTCCTGCTTCTTTCTTGATATTATTGTTCATTCGGATTCTCTCGCTATATTTTTCTGACAGACTCACTTCAAGGGGCTTCGTCAAGAATATAATGGTTGTCTCTTTTCGGCGTGCTTTCAGTGTGATTCCTAATAACATTTAGTCACTAAATTATATTCGTCAGCAGTCTCAAATATATCTGTTGGCTTATTGAGGGAATATCTATTGTCTCCTGCTGGTGCGCGGGCCTGTATAATTATGGAGTCTGCACACTCATCTAAATCTTCGGCCTCCATCAATTCCACTACCAACGGTCGCAAAAAATCTGGAGGTAATACCAACAAAAGGGTTAAAAAAGACCCCGTCTCTCCGAACAAGTCACTGTTACCTTTGACATTAGATGTGACATGGATGAGCTGAGGAATATAAGACCCTTCATGGCAGACACTACTGCATCACTCCAAAGAATTGAGGATAAGTGGGCTCATTTGGACGCAAGGCTCTCAGAGGTTGAACGAAGGATTAGTGATGCTCAAGATGTTGTAGTTAAGGTGGATATCCTATCTAAAGAAGTTACTCACCTCATGAAGATGACAGAAGATTTGGAAAATCGTAATTGGCTAAATAATTTGCGAATTTATGGCATTCCAGAAGGTTCCCAGGGCCCGGACATGATTGAATTCTTGAAAACTCACATACCAAAATTAGTTGGCTTGCTGAAACCTGCGGATCTCAATATTCAGAGGGCTCACAGGATCGGCCCTCTTCACGCATCATCCTCAAACAAAACATGTGGAATAATTGCGCACTTTCTTCAATATTCTGACTTAATGATCGTTCTTACTGTGGCCAAGCAACGTAAACAAATGTTTTGGTCCGGCCCAAAAATGTTTTTCAGTCAAGACGTCTCAAAGACTACTGCGAAACGCAGGAAGGAGTTTTTTAATGTTAGACCGATGCTTCGTTCCATGAATGCTTGTAATGTCCTTATTCACGCTCGAGGACATTCGAGGACCCTGCAGAACTCAAAAAATTTATTCATATGCATAAAGGAGAAGACATGGAACTATCTAAAGTTTTTTTTTATAAACCTAACAACTGATTGCTTTTTCTTTTTATTGCAGGACCCCAAACCCCTCTTGTATCAGTGATGCTGTATCTGTTCATTAGTGTATACGTATACAATGTTCACGTTTTGTCCTGCTGTGCTGTTTCCCCGTTCCATGGTAAGTCCTTATAGTGCTGTGTTGGTCAAGTTTTTCTATTTTTTCACAACATCGTTCCATTTGTCCTTGTGGAAATCAATTTTCTTTTAACCTCGATGTTTCCTTTTAAAGTGGTATCTGTTCTTCTTGTTCCCCCGTCTCTTTGACATTATCTGTTTCTACTCTTTGCTTGCATGGCTAAAGCTCTTTGGCTTTTTGTCATCTTTCTTGCATACGTTTGTCTGAGGAATTTGTGTTCTCCTCATACCTTTTTCGCTTTTTTTCTATCTCTTATTCCACCTCCTTTCTTATCTCTCTCTTTTCTCTTTCTTCTTTGTTATGCAGCAAACGTCTTGATAAGCAACTCTGTTTTTCTGGTTCTCCATTACTTTTACCTGGTTTTATATGGATGAGAGGATGTCTATGTTCTTTCAAACTTACCTTTACGTTCTATGTTAAATTCTTTCTGATAATCTTTTCAACTTCTTTGATAGTGAGTAATGTAGTTTACTTGGATCTTCACTACTTTTTCTTAAAATCGTTTTGGTTGGCTACGTTTTATAGTCCACACTGGTTTCTTAATTATTCTTTAATAGCTCTGCATTTATCTCTTTGATGAGTGGTTTATGAATTGTTTCTTGGAACGTTAAAGGAATTTGTAACCCAGTCAAAAAAACAAAGAGTGTTGTCTCATTTATCAAGGTTGAAATGTCAAGTAGCTTTATTACAAGAAACGCATCTTAAAGAACATGACTTAAACTCCTTGCGTAAATAATGGGTTGGGAATGTTTTTTGTTCCCCAGCTGTTAATAATAAGAATGGTGTTGTAATATTATTTCATAAATCGTTATGTATTAATTTGCTGAATGAGACCAAGGATGACAATGGTAGATGGCTTCTATTAGAGTTTAAGATAAATAATACTCAGTTCTCTATCTGTAATGATTATGCTCCTAATGGTGTAGATTTAGTATTTTGGAACACATTCTCCACTCTTCTTTCCTCCCATGCATCTGGAAATCTCATTGTAGGTGGTGACTGCAACCCCTTTTTAGATCGAAAATCCCAAACTAGGTTTATTCCAAATAAAATGCATAAGACCTTTCACAAGAGAATTGATAGATGTTTGGAGAATCTCTCACCCAGATGTTCTGGAGTTCTCTTTTTTCTCTCCTGTGCACAGATCCCATTCTAGAATAGACTATATTTTTTTCACACAACCTACTCTACAATTTTTGACACATGCCGAGATGGGTTCAATACTTATTTCAGACCTGGACTACCCTACTCCTACTCCCACTTCACGTAGATGGAGATTTAATAGTACTCTTTTGTTGGACAATCAACTCACAGAGCAGTTTATTACATTAGTGCAGGAATTTTTGGATAATAATCTCCCCTCAGACTCACAGATGAATTTTGTCTGGGCTGCATTTAAGGCAACGGCCAGGGGAGTCATTATAGATTATGTCGCAAAAAAAAAAAAAGAAGAGACGTAAGGAATCAACACTACTTATCGATCACATCAAATCCTTAGAACACGAATACTTTTCTTCAAATCACATTGACACTCTCTCTAAACTTATTAAGGCAAAAATGCAATACAACAAGCAGTCTTGGGACGACGCCTGTGAATGTTTTCTCAAGTTTAATGCTAAGATGTATGGAGGTCGGAATAAGGCTGGCAAATCGTTAGCTAATTACCTTAAGATTAAAAAGCAATAGACTAAAATTGTTGTTATAACAGACACTGCTGGGGTCGGACATGTCAGTGATTCTAATATACTTGAATACTTCACAGATTTCTTCAACAATTTACATACTCCTGAGTCCTCCCCTTCACAGGACCAGATAGATGCCTTCTTTCAATCTATTCTTAAGTCACCTGAAAATAAAATTGTTTATCCTCTTTGGATACTCCAATTTCAGAGCAAGATATTTCAAATGCCATGATTCATCTACCAAAGGACAAGACTCCTGGGCCTGATGATTCTCTGTGCGCTTTTTTTTACATTTCAAACAATTGCAGGTTCCTAAGTTGCTGCTTCTTATTACCTATTTCTTAACCATGGGTAGGACACTAGGCTTTTTCACTCAGGCCATGCTTTGTTTGATCCCTAAGAAAGGCAAGGATCCCTCTCAGTGCAGCAACTACAGACCTGTTTCATTGATTAACACAGACTGTAAGATTTTTGCTAAACTTTTGGCACTCCGTAATAGCCAAGTTGTCCCTGACTTAGTTGATATACATCAAACAGGATTTGTAACAGGTCGCTCCATCACAGACAACTCTAGAACTTTCCTTAACATAATTCACCTAGCTTCCAGGATGGACTTCCCTGCAGCAGCCATAACGTTAGATGCAGAAAAAGCATTTGATCGGGTGAACTGGGAGTTCATTTTTGGAGCATTGAAATGGCACGGCTTTAGCCCCCATTTACTTCAAAATATTAAGTTATTATATTCAGATCCTTGCACTTCCAGTTGGATTATTGGTCAACAATTCAGTTACTTTTCCCTCCACAGGGGGGACTAGACAAGGTTGTCCTTTATCCCCATTATTGTTCATTTTATCTCTAGAACCCTTTCTGGAAAACATTTGTCATTCTTCACAATTCACAGGTTTCCAATTTAAAGATATAGACATTAAATTCACTGCTTATGCAGATGATATTTTATTATACCTTACTAACCCAAGCACATCTGTTCCGTAATTTTTCTCACTTTTACAGGAGTACTCTATTGTTTCTGAGTACAAACTTAATATAAACAAATCAGAAGCCCTTCCTCTCAATAAATACTGCATTCCAGACATGTTCTAAGACAAAGGGTTTACATGGAATTCATAAAGTATAAAATGCTTAGGGATTTTATATACAAACAACATTAAATAAACTATTAAAATTAATCTAAATGAAATCATTACTAACGTTCCAGCTTTGCTAGAGGGCTGGTCCCCATTATTTTTGTCCAGGTGGGGTAGACTGGCAACAATTAAGATGATGTTGCTACCGCACCCCCCCCCCCCAGCCCCTTGAGACCCTTACGGGTGAGTAGTCGCGCTTAGCAAACGCTGATTGATTGATTGATAGTTAATTTTTATTTATCTATGTTGACAGTTTCCCTCCCACTTTCTTTTTTCAAAACTGTTAATCGCTCTCTCATCAAATTCTTATGGAACAACCGTAAGCCTAGAATCTCACTAGTTTGTTTGCAACAATCAAAAGAAAATGGAGGGGTCAATTTTCCCAATCTTAGATGATATCATTAAGCCTTTACGTTGAAACAAATTTGGACCTCCCGCGTGCTAGTCCCTCAAGAGGAACTGACTACTTGGGGCCAACTAGAACAGGCTCAATGTACACCATTCTCATTGAACAAGGCTGTTCTTCTCTCTCAACCCCCAAGACCATTTTCTCTCCCACTCTGTAGCTGTTGCCAGACCTCTGATTGTCTCTTCTAACTCTGTATGGATATTTTTTTGCAAATTCCCATTTGGTACAATAAACACTTGAAATTAAATAACAGAGTTCTCTCTTGGAGAGAATGGATTAATAGAGGAATTATTACCATTGGCCATATACTCAATGATGGCTCTCTTATGGATTTCAACGGGATTCAGGAAAAGCTACACATTACCTTAGGCTTAGGACTCTTCTTCTTCCCCTCCTCACTCAGGCTTCTCTCCCTGTACCAGTGGGCCAACCCCCATCCCCTAATTTAGATTTTTCCTCTCATATGAAAGCTTCTGGTGTTTACAGGATTTTGTCTCGCCCCTCTGATTTGAGGTCTAAAACCAAGGTGGAGCTCGCATGGGAAGCGGATCTTAACCAGGAGCTTTCTCTCCAGACATGAGAAACCATTTGGGCTAAAATCCATACCTCATCTCACTCATCAAGCACAACACAAACACTATATTATTTTTACAGTAGACTCTTCCTCACCCCTGCAGACCTTCACAAATTCAAGTTGACAGATAATGCAAAATGATGGTCTTGTTCGCAAGTCAAGAGTGATCTCTTACATATGTTTTTTCTTTGTCCTCCTGTTAAGAAGCTTTGGAAGCTCATATGGAAGAAGCTGAATGACATTTTATCCACGTCCCTCCCTTTGATATTATACACATTTTCTTAGGAAGTTCTTCTCTTATATGGCAATCCCAGGGTGTGGTGGGAAAGCTCATAGACTTGTGCATTGCATTAGCCCTCCAGATTATCACTACAAACTGGAAAGATTCCAGGAAAATTTCTTTTACTGGTTGGTGGAATTTATTATGCCACCATCACAGACTGGTTTGTGCATATGTCACCTCTATTCCTTTATTAATTAAAAAGAATCTACTATTTTTAGTCAGTAAACCCCTACTCCCATCCATTCAATCCTCTAAAATTGGTTCTATTTTTATCTCCGATCACGCCCCTGTCTCCTCTTCCCTAGATCTCTCCCTGGGCTCCCCGAAATTTGGGCGTTGGAAACTTAATAATTTTTTATTATCTGACAACACTTTTGTAACTGAAGCTACCACCTTTATTAATGAATTTTTTACTTTCAATAATCCCTTACACACTTCCATTACTAATAATTGGGATGCCTTTAAAGCTTCCTTCCGTGCTTTTGTTGTCTCCTACTCAGCAAGAAAGAAGAAAGCGGCTAAAGCCAAATATGACGTATTATTACAGCAACTTAAATTATTAGAACATAATTACTTTACTTCGTCTGAATCCCCGTCTGCTCTCCATGAATTGATCAGGGCCAAATCTGCTCTTGTCAAAATTGCCACGAATGATGCATGCAATGTTCTTCTTAAAATTGAATCTAAATACCATGGTGGTCAAAATAAAGCTGGCAAGATGCTGGCCAATTATTTAAAAATTAAATCTGAACGTAAAAATATAGGCCCTATCCTTAATGAATCCACTAATAATCTAGTGTCGTCGGATGAAGATATTGCTTCTGTATTTCATGATTATTACCAATCATTATACTCTGATGATACAAATCCCTCTGATCAGAACCTTCATACCTTTTTTTCTGGTCTTCCTAACCCCCTTTGCTTCCTGATAAATTTGAATTATTAGAAAACCCGGTTACTTCACAGGAGATAATGGAGGCTATTAAATCCTTAAAGAAATTTAAAGCACCAGGGCCGGATGGCCTCCCTGTTTAATTTTTTTCTACCTTTTCATCTATTTTTGTGCCCAAACTTTTGGACCTTTTTAACTCATTTATTGTTGACGCCAAAGTCTCTGGTTCATTTATGGAGGCCTTAATCATCCTCATTCCCAAACCCGATAAGGATCATTCCCTTTGCAAAAAGTATCGTCCCATCTCCCTAATTAACTATGACTGCAAGATATTCGCTAAAATTCTCGCCACTCGACTTGAGAACATTGTCCCATTATTGGTTAAAACAGATCAGGTTGGCTTTGTCAAGGGCAGATTGGCTTCGGATAACGCTCGCATGTTTGCTAATGTTATCTCCTTTGGTAAAAAATACAAAACTCCACTAGCAGCTTTATCTTTGGACGCTGAGAAGGCCTTCGACCGCATAAACTGGCAATATATGTATAGTACACTAAAATGGTTTGGTTTTGGTTCAAATTTGATTTCCTATGTTAAATTGTTATATTCTTTTCCCCGAGCTAGAATTTTTGTTAACAATCATTTTTCTAAGTCTTTTGTGCTATCTAGAGGCACACGCCAAGGGTGTCCCTTATCCCCATTGTTATTTGTACTGTGTCTTGAACCTTGCCTGGAACGTATTCGAATTAATCCAGATATCTCTGGATTTTGACAAATAATTCCATAGAAACCAAACTGTCAGCATATGCTGATGATATCCTAGTATACATGTCTAATCCTAACTCCTCCCTCCCCCCTTTTTTGGATGAAGTTCGATTATATTCCAGTATTTCTGGTTATAAGTTGAACTTTTCTAAAACCGGAAGTTTTACCCTTAAACTCTACCTGTTATCAATATATGTTTAATAATACTAAATTTACTTGGTGTCCCACAAAAATTAAATATCTAGGTATTTGGTTTTCATCTACACTATCTAAAACAATTAATTATACGTTTAATGCCTTGATTACCAAAATACAATTGCTTCTTCTTTCCTGGTCCCCCTTTTTTTGTCCTGGTGGGGTAGATTGGACACTATCAAAATGATGATTGTACCCCATATCCTATATACATTGTCCATGATACCTTTTCGAATTCCTGCTTCATATTTTTCACAGATTGACTCTATTTGTACAAACTTTTTGTGGAACAACAAGCATCCCCGCATTGCTCTTCGGAAACTTAAACGTCCTAAGATGGAGGGGGTGTTTGTTTCCCAGACTTTAAATCATATCACTCTGCATTTTTAATTCGTCAAAGTTTTGCTTTAAGTTATGATTTTGTTGATATCCCTATCCCTCGTTGGATTATTTTCGAACGTTCCCTTCTAAAAGATTTTTCTTTTTGGGATATAATATATATGTCTAATTGCTCCTTCATAACAGACAACCCTATTTTAAAATACTCCCGACAATTATTATATAATATCCTCTCTGATGGTTTAGACCCGTATCGGTGTTTTTTGTCCTCCACTATTTGGTATAACAAATTTATTAAATATAAACGTAAATCATTTTACTACAAGCACTTGAAGGAGAAGGGAATTATCTTTATCCATCAATTTATTCAACATGATTCTGTTCTCCCCTTCCAGGAACTACAATCCCAATATAACTTACCTGACTCTTTTCTTGATAACTATCATTTAATAGCAACTGCTCTGCAGTCTTTTTTATCCTCCAACAATTACCCTTTAGCTCCTACATTGCTTACATCCCCCTCGCCTTTATATAATATTCCTCACGATCATACGCCTAAGGCCGCTTTTATTTATAAGCTGTTGCTATCTCATATTACTGAGAGACCTAAATCCCCGGTTGAATTACTTTGGGAATCAGACTTATCTTTATCATTACCTATTCCCTTCTGGGATAAATTATGGCTCAAGCTCTTTAAAACCTCTGGTGCAGCCCGTATAACCCAATCCCTATACTTCGTTTATAGTAGAGTTGTTATTACCCCTGTTCACATAGCTAAGTTTTCCCCTACTTCCTCTTCACTGTGTTGGTCTTGTTCTGTAACTACGGGGACTTTTCTTCACCAACTTTATGAATGTTCAAATGTTTTTAAATTTTGGCAATCTATTTGGTCTAAATGTATGAGAATATTCCAATGTAATATTCCGTTAACAATGCAAAATGTTTTCCTAGGTTCCTCCTCACCTGCTTTTGATGTCTCTAATAATATTACTTTGTTGTTTAACTTATTTATCGCTTTAGCATTTAAAGTGATTTTGTCCTGTTGGAAAGACAATTCTAAATTATCTTTATTAACTTGGTGGAACTTTGTTTGCGATGAACACAGAATTACTACTGTTTCCTCTCTTACCTTGTCTCAGAAAATTAAATCTGATCTACTTTGGTTACCCATTACTTCTTATCTCTCTGCACATGCACCTACACCTTAATCTCTAATTCTTTCCTAGTCTCTAAATTTCTTTACTCCTCTTCTCTTTCTTTTCTTTGTTCTCTTCTCTTCTTTATCTTTCTTTCTTAACTTCTCTTCTTTCTTGTTTCCTCTATCACTCATACCTTTCTCTTACAATTTTTCATTGTAATTTATTTATAATGTGTTTATTGGATTATTATATGTTCTCTTTTTCTGAAAACTTAATAAAAATTATTGAACAAAAAAAAAAAAAAGAATCTACTATGGCTACCACTTACGTCTTACCTATCCAGACAATCTGTTCAATCCACATCCATAGTTACCAATTATGAACCACCATAAATGTTATAAACTTTAGCTGGTTAACACTGTTCTTTTCTATTTTTCTTTTTTTTTAAAAATTCAGGAAATGTTGCTGTTGTTTAATACATGTTTTCTTTCTCTCCCCTCCCCCCGATTTCTTCTTCTCCCTTTTTCTCTCTCTTGTTTCTTCTTAAGAAAATGTAAAATGCATTTACGTTGGTTTAATGCTTATGTTTTTCATTTCAGGCTATATATTTTTAATCCATCAGTTTATGTATGGTTTACCCTCTCTGGCTGTATATTCAGGTTTTCCTTTTTGCTTACTTCTGATTAATGGAGCCATCGATTCTTCTGTTTTCATTTACCTATTAATTCTGCCTGGAGTGAAGTGTTTGTTCATTTTGTCTCATTGCTGTACTTATGTCGTTTTTAATAAAGCATTCTAAACTTTATACATATGTGACGCAGGTCTCTCATAAAGATTTATGAAGCCACGCAAAGTCATCCTGCATGGCTTTGAGACACAGCTCAAATTGCTGCGTAGCCTTACTCTGCGCCAGGGTGCCGTTCCAGGGTGCCGTTCCAGGGCCGTTGCGGTGGGTTTTCCCACGCAGCACCCATGGAATTTGACGCTGTCCCAGATTTACAAAGTGATGCAAAACTGGGGAAGCGTTAAAATCTATGGGGCAGATTTACAAGTAAATGACGCATCTGCATAGATGCGTCAGTTTCCTTGCGCCAGCGCCAAATGTCCTTGCGCCACCATGAATGCACTGTATTTACAATACAGTGCTCCATGGCGCAAGGATTAACAGATGCATCAGAAATTCTGACGCATCTGTTGGCCCAAAAGTGACGCATCGATGGAGTTGCTCATGAAAGTGACGCATCTCCAGCAATGAGCCACAACAGATAGGTGAGTCCCATTCAAAAAGCCCTGTGTCATTCCTTACACCTGGTCTGAGCAGGCATAGGGATTTTGATGCAGTGAAGGAGTAGAATGACACAGTGAAATGTTGTAAATTTCACTGCATCAGTTCTACTTGGATTTTTGCATGAGAACGCCCACCTTGCATACATTATACCTGACGCAGGTATAATGTGACGCAGGGCTTTACAACGTGACGCATCTCCCTAGATGCGTCACTTGTAAATTGGCTGCATTGTTTGCACTGCCATTGTGTCAAAAAAAGTGACGCAATGGCAGCACAAGTAGGCGCAAGGGGCTTGTAAATCTGCCCCCACATGGTTCCTGAGGTGTGGCATAACGAGGAGAAATATATATATATTTCTCCTCATATTGGCTCTGCACCAAAATGCCATAAATGAGGCTCCCAGTGTGGGGTTCGGTACCTCGAGGTTCACCTTTTGATTTGCTGGCATGTCAGAGTCAAGCTATACATTAGTGATGCTTCGTCTGCTTCCTGGGATCAGGTGCCTCAGGTCATGGTCACCATGACCCTAGTCTCACGAGATTGTTCACTGCTAATCATTAGCACCTGCTGACTGTTCTTTTCACTTGTTGCAACTTTTCATCATTGTCTATAACATATGAGATACAGTGGCGTAACAAAGGCCCCCGCAGCCTTGTGGTGCGGGGGGGGGGCGAGCTCCAGGGGGCCCACTCAGCACAGTCCCCTGTCCTGAGAGCTCCTGATTGCGGTCGAAGTGGGCCCCCCTCTATGTACTTTGCAGTGGGGGCCCCCTCAAGTTTCTTATGCCACTTCCGGGATAGTCAGTGCCTCCCCTCGCCATCTTCTTATCGGGTACTGGTTACCTCCTGCTCCCTCATTATCACTATTTGCATTCGTTAATACATCTCTACAGAACTCCCGCTAGCTTCAGGCTTCACAAACATCTCTTCAAAGAGAGGTCCTTAGCATTGCACTGCCCATTCTAATCACTGGTCCTAGTGTACAGCGGGATCCGGCTGTCAAGGGTACTCTGTTGAGCTGCATAATCTGTTTAAATCTGAATGGTCAGACTGCCATCTTTTCTTAAGGCAAGTCAAATAGTTTTATCATCAACCAATTCTCCCTTCATCCGGTTTTCTAGCATTTAAAATTAGTTCACAAACCTGTAGATGTAGCAATCAGTTTTCCAAGCCTTGAATGAACACAGTATGCAGTTGTGGCTGTCACACTAATATTCAGCGTGCCTACGCCATGCGTGTTCTTTGCACATATATTACGAATTGTCGGAAAAAGGGTACATTTCTTAACATTCTTCAACATTTATCAGTGGTTGTCGTGAGTGCGGCGTCTGTGCGGATGTGAAATGAAAACCTTGTCTCCTTTTGAATCACACACACCGAGAATGAATCAGCAGATGGTTTGTATTAATTTCTGCTTGTCTTTGCACTTTATCACGTTGATAGCGCACTACACTTTGCATGTGGTCAGTGGGAAAGAACAATATGTGGACATACAGCTCCTCTGGGCAGAGTCAGGGCTGGAGGGGCGCTGAGTGATGAACTAAATGAAGTCAGTGGGTGGCCATAGGGCCAAGAGGGTTTGAAGCGAAAAGGCAGAGGGATCAGGAAAGTTACTTGTTTCAAGGAAGTGTAGCTGACCCCGCTCAGGCAAGCTGTTGTTGTTATAAATTGACAGACTATTGTTGTCTGGTGTATAAATTCATGCAAGACGTCCTGTTTGCCAAACATCAAATGTCTCAATTCAATTCATAAAAAGCAAAGAGGCTTTCCAGCTATGTTATTTTTCAGGAGCAGAATTTACCTAGTCTAAGCTTTAGCTGCAGAGGAGATGAATCAACCCTTTTGTTTGCCTGAGGCACATTTATCTCAACGCAATTCTAAGAAGAGAGATCTGCTCTGCCAGAGGCAAAACTAGCTACTTAATTTAAGCATCAAATGTCAAGGGGGCATGCCCGCACTAGGGCTTCTCAAAAACCGTAATTGCATTCTCAAATGCACAATACGTGCACGTACCTCAGTTTAGTTGTAAAATGGAAGAAAGGCGGCTCTCCTGATCGATAGAGATACAACGAAACACTGAAACAAAGCAAATACATACCCTCCTTCATTGAAACTGCAAATTTAAGACTCATCCTCTGCTACGGGTTTGGACTGACTGGTATCTGAAAGAGCTGACAATCTGAGCAGTTGCATTTTAAAACCTCAGACAGTGTTACATGGCTGTTTGTCACTGGAACCTTAAATGGATGAGCTGCTTTGGATAGGAAATGTAGAGGTATTTTTTGAAATAGCTCAAGTAAAGAGCTGAACACAGCACAATGCGATTATACAAAGCAAAATAACAACACAATAGAAACACAACAGGACACAACAACCAAACTGGCAAAACGGAATAACACAACAACATACCACAATAATGCATTCCAAAAACATACCAGCACAAAACCAACACAGCACATCACCACCACAGCAAATTGCAACTTATCAAATACATACGGAGTTCTTGTCCCACATCACCATCTCCAGAGTGCAGGGCATATTTACAATAAACTGGTGGAGCGCGGTGGAGCTCCAAAACAGGTCCGTCAGTTTGATAACACAGGGATACACCGTATTCACAAGAATGCGGCGCACCCCTGAGTTTCCCCTAGCGCTGGCACTGAATGTAGCTGCCTTGCACCAACGCAGGCACGCTTGCGCCATAGTGCAAGGGTGTCTGCGTTGCAGGGAAAGATTGTTTATGTGCAGGATGGTGAACCTTCCTGCACATAAACACTCCCTAATGGCGATTTGTAACTTCTATGTGTGCTGCAAAGCACACATAGAAGTTGCAAATCGTCATTTTTAAATGATTGTTTATGTGCAGAAACCTTCCTGCACATGAACAATCACTAAATGTGATTTGCTGTTTCTATGTTTGCTGCATAATACAGCACACATAGAAACAGCAAAAACAACGAGAAATCAATAAAATTTCTCATCGTTTTGGCAATTATGACCAGGTTTTCCCTGATCATATTTTTGGCGCTTCGCCATATTTATGCCACCCTTGTAAATAGGTGGCAGCGTCAAAAGCTATGGGTGTTGCGGAAGAACGCCCACCGCAACACCCATTGCTCGCTCCTTTCTCGCTAAGTGATGCCTGAAAAGGGGCCTTATTTACAAGGCGGCGGTAAGCCACGTTAAGTGGCTTAACGCTGCCTTGTAAATAATGCAAAGGGATTATTGCCACCTGAGCGCCATTAAAAAGAAACGTTCTGGTGGCGTTGATCCCTTGTAAATATGCCCCTCTGTTTTTATAAATAGTGATAAAAGATGTTTTCTTCAAGAGATGCCTTACTTACCACCAAGTGAACTATAACAATTTATGGGGTCAACCGATTAGCTCTAAGAACCAGGGGAATAAAACTGTATCAACAACTCCTGATTTGATAGTGCAGTGTATCGAAATGGAAAATAGAGTATAAAGCAGAATGTAAAAAAAAAAAAACTTTTTTCAAACTACTTATGCAGTGCATCCAAAATTAAAGCAAATTGGCATGGAGAACCGCTGAGTGTGCTTGCATCTGTGTGCTGTCACAGGACACCACCCAGTGATGTGCAAACAGCAAAATCCTCTGTGAATGACGCTCTGTTAGTGAATGTCCCAAGAGCATCCCTAATGACATCATAGTTTCCCAAATATATTCAAACACAGGAACAGAATATTTCCAGAAGGCAAACGTCAGTACACGATTCCTCAGATTAAGTCACAAGCCACGACGACTGGCAAACACGGATCAGTTTCAGTGTATGGGTGTTGTACACTGCAGTGATTAGGAAATAAAAAAAGATCGTAGGTCATATGTCAGTGTGACCATGAACACGTGCCACCCAGGAGAGCCAAAGAATCCTCTGAAGGAAATCAAGTTAGAAGCAAAAAGGAATAAATGCAGAAACGCTCCAGAAGACACTAATAGGTAGGACATATTTTAATGAGACTAATGATGCGAAGAAAAGCCAACAAGTTTCCTGAATTGGATCAGATTAGAAGAAAAGAGAAACAAAAGCTGACATGCTCTTGAAGACAATATGTGGCACGACATATGTGGGCTAGATCATGAATAAGTGACATCGAGAAAAACACTGAAGTTCCCTGAATTGAAGCAAGAAAAAACAAGCAAACTTCTACCGTCATCAATATTGCCTCTATTCAAGAAAGCCCTTCATGCCAGGACATTAGGTATGACCCTCTGCAAGGGCATCCTGTGAATAAAGATATGACATTTTGCTACATTCATCTTGGCTGCATGCTTCATGCTGTAAATAGAAATTTTAACTGACATATCTGATAGTGTGTGTTGCAAGGTGGTTAGTAGTGCAGGTAGGTACCTACAGCAAGTAATAACATCACAATCACAAATAAGGCACAGTCATCTCTTAATAAATTAATCCTTGCTTGGCAGCTAGACTCACGAGCAGTCAGGCTTAACTTTAAAGAGCTGGGCACATTAGTTTTAGGCCTTTTCTAGAGACACTCTCCAATGGTTCTTTTTAGCAGCATTAAAGTGTAAAGACACAGTTAGTCAGCCAATAATTCTCTTTGATATGTAATAATCCATGACAACTACATAAGGTTAGTTAATTTATTACAAAGCCAAAAATAGCTGGACATAGAGACACCTCAACATGAGGGTATAGAAATACAAAGGAATTAGCATGCAGCCAAATCTACGCATCCAATTTAAACAGTGCAGCATGAACAAGACTATAAATTCAAGAAGTAAGATACAGAAAATCAGAAAGCATGAGTCCAAATTTCCCTGCATCGAGGGTTGGTGAGTGAAAAGCATTAAATCCATACCTACTCTAGCGCTAAGATGGCATCCCTACATAATTATCTCCAGAGAAAAGGAAAAGGTGTCAGTACGTGGAGTCTTCCTAAGAAGTCTCTCCACCATCAATGGAGATGGCATAAAGCCACTATCGCAAAAGAAAAAGTGTGTTCTGAGATTCTCTCTCTCTGAAGGCAAGGAAGGAGTGGACACTTACCCGAATTACTACAATCATTTAGTCATAGGTAGTTTTCCCATAATGCACAGCATGCGCATAGTCCACAATGAGTAATGTCATGCACATACTTTTCCACTGTGTTCTACATGTGGCTCCTTCGCAACAATTTGTCCTTGGTTCCCATTCCTTCACCCGTGTGAATTTGTCTCCGTCTTTATAACCTCCAAACCATGTGACTGTAGCTTCTTTTCTCATTGCCTAGCTACTAAGACAAACACATTACTTTTCCTTAATGAATGTTTCTCCACTTGCAATACAAATGTGAGAAAGAACAGATTCTGCAGTGCACATGCATTTTAAACTATTAATTCCAAAGTGATAATTGTCAGGGACTTGCATTTCAGGCCTACGATTTAGCTACCATAGGAACATCTCCTTTAAGCATTACAGATTGACATAACCCTATTGCGTTTTAACTAACACATTTACCAAATTATAGAAACATCAGTGTTAAACATATTCAGTTTATGAGTGGCGTTAACTTCACATCACAAGTTCTTCATGTTAACGTTTTCTACTATTTACATTCACTTTCTGCCTTAATTCTTTATGCTACTTGTCAATAATCTAAAATATGTCACATAGTTACGTTAATACATTTTACAATTCTAACACGTCACGTAAATATAATTGCAAGATTATATGCGGATGTGCTCTACACGTGATTATGATGCCTCACTTTGTGCCACTTATATACACTTATCATTCCTATTAACATGATGATACAGATTATAGCAATCATTATCAGTTTCAAGATGTATCCAAAGATTCCACTTACCAAATCTGCAAACCATTTTCCAACTACACCAAATTCTTTTCCAATTTTATTCCAAACTTCTTCAGCTGCCATGACCTATATTTCATGATGTATATCAGTGATGTTATTAATATATCCCCTCGGGTCTTTATTTCTATCAGGGATATAAGTACAACATTGTTAGACCTTCAGCATCTGACAGACTCCGCTCTCTTTTGCAAGTAACACATCTAATGCAACTCGATTTTGCATCACCATCACCCTTAACGATACCATCTCCCCATCTATAACTAGTAAATACTGAGCTGTGTTAACAGATAATTTATCCACTATGGTAGACAGCCTTCTAATCTTGATGTCATTCAACACTACTCCCAAACTAAGTATTATCACTCGAAATATATCTCTCACAATCCCTCCAGCACTCAGATTGCGCTTTTCACCTGCTGATCAACTTTCCTTCAGAACTCTCCAAATCATCCACATGGTATATTTTCAGAAACACATCTGCTAAATAACAAGTACCATATCATTTGCTCGGTAACCGAACATATACATTCTTTCCCCACACAAAATATGCTCCCCATACCATTCAAAATGAGTCTTGCAAAAACGTCCTCCAAGGACCATTGGCTAAGAAGATATGATCTCACACACTCTGTCCCACAAATAGCCAATTCTAACTACTCTCTGCTTGACGTATACAAAGCTTGCCTCGTTGTTGCCAATCTAAAGCTATAGGACCAGAACTTCTTTTAGCCTTATGAGGTAACTCCTCCTTGGTCCAATCAGAATCCTTGTCCTTGTTCTCAATGTTATTAACTAGTCCCCTACGTCTATTTTCTACTTGATCAATACATTTATTTTCTATATCTGTTAATATGCATGTTAAGTTATGTCTATGAGCGTAAGCAGTGTCTAGTGACAACTCCCTCGTGCATACAGCGTTCCAGGTCCCGCGTAGCAACAAACTGCAGGCTTATCAGGGTCCTGCCAATCCCCGTACTAGTGGAACTGAACCACATTGGGAATGCATGTATAATAACAACCCCAGCTATCACTTGAACTCATCATGAGCTAAGACAAGCCAGAAAGAGGATTCCATTGCCACTGGAGAACTTAATGTTAGGACGTGGTCTACTGACTGGCACTACATAAACCAAATTATACATGCTTATAATGTATGAGAGACTACAAAACACTGTGGACCGTTGTTCGCTCTCATAGCCTTGAAAAAGTCCAGGAGGACGAAACACATGTCGGCTGTGGTGTTTATGAATAACGATGTACGAGAATATGCTCCTGAATTAAGCAAGATTTATGTACCGTTTGTGTTTGGACTGGATTTAACTACTGGAAGAGTGGAACTTAACAAAGGAAAGAACTAGCAAAATCAAACTGGACTGTGTGTGCTTTGGTGCCATATTTGTGTCTAGTATCATTATTGGCAAAAAGTAATTTATCATTCTCTCTACTCTCTTATAAGCATCATACTTATTCAGATGTTTATATACAGGTATTTCTGAAAGTAATACATCATAATTTGAAAAGTAGTACTCATAATGACATTTTCCATAAAACAAACTAAGGAGTAAGCTACAACTAATACCATAAGTCAGCTTAATTGATAGTATCATATTCCCTCCTCGACTGAGGCAGGTTATTGCATGCACACATAGCAATCTCTATCCTCCATATTGTCCACATATTTGTATACAACTTAGCATAAGCATTCAAAGTATAATCACCCTTAGATAGATCTACATGAAGGAAGCAACTAGTTTGCTCTATTAAGCCTATCTCAGGTCCTAGTGTACCCTCTTTTGAGACGGCAGTGGTAGGAGCGGATGTCCCATGCACCCACAGCCCATGCTCTTTGCTTTCAGATGACCTAGTTAAAATTGACTCTATAATGACTATAGCAATTACTACAACTACCCCTACAATGAGTGTACCTACGATATATTTGTGCCTACGATTAGCATTTCCAGACTCCATTTTAGAGTAGCTCAGATCACAGTTCAAAAGAGGATCAACACACAGAGTCTCTTTTCTCCGCCTCTATCCACATACGTTAGAAATGGGGGTCTCTAGTTGGAAGGTTGTTACCCTGTCCAAGTAGGGACCCTTCTTCCTAGTAAGGATAAGGGGGATTCACTACTGAAATAACCCTTGCTCACCCCCTTGGTAGCTTGGCACAAGCAACCAGGCTTATCTCAGAGACAGTGTGTGAAGCATTTGCACATAACCAACAGTAATACAGCGAAAATACAACATTAGGACATCACATCAGTTTAGAAAAATATCCAATATTGAGCTGTGTAAAACAAGACCAAAACGATAAAAGTCCAACATACAATAATCAGAATATGCACTTTGCAAGAATCACCTTAAAAAAGCACTTCCTTGAAGTTGGTAGCTCCGGCCGGTGCTACCACAGTGCTGAAAACTACCAAATCCAACAGTGTCGGTTGACCTCATCAGTGCAGACGGCGTCGGTGTCAGAAGACTTCTAAACAGTAACTTTTGTTCCAGCTGACCGCAGCGGTGTGTTTCACCAGTGGCGGTCGTCGAAGCTGCAGTGGGAAGTGGAGCGGTGCAGCGTGTGGTGCCCTCAGGTCGCGGTGTAGGCAGTGGCTTGGTGACGGTCATCCAGCAGCGTCGGTGAGACCAGGGCTGCAGTGCAAAGCAGGGCTGTGCTTGTTGCAGTGCTGACAGTCATGGTGCAAACTTCGGCGGCTGTCGACGATCGGCAGTTGATGGGGCTGGCGTGGGTGGGCTGTGGCTGCGGTCTGGGAAGGGACAGTGCTGCGTGTACCTTACGAGGGGTGCCTCCCGACCACGGTGCAGACTATGGCGGCAATGTCAGCTGGCAATGGCGTCATCAGTGAGATCAGGGTGGTGGAGTGAAGCGAGGTGGTGCGGAGTGCAGTGCCAACAGGTTGCGGTCAAGCAGCGGCTTGGTAGCGGCGGCGGACGTCATCATGGGTGAGACCAGGGTTGCGGTACACAGTGCAGCGGTGCCCTCTGCGGTGCCTTTAGGTCACAGAACCACCAGCAGTCTTGGTGACTGCGTCGGGTTGCAGTTTCCCTCTGGGGCAACTGAGACATGCAGTCCCAGAGACGGCACCCTGAGGAAGGTGAAGTCTTTGCTGTTCCTGAGACTTCTTGAACAGAGGGCAAGCTCTACCTCAAGCCCTTGGAGAAAGTCAAACAAAGAAGTTGCAGAACGTTCAGTCCAGTCTTCTCTATGCCCAAGACAGAAGCAGCTAAAGCAGGCCAGCACAGCAAAGCGCACAGCAAAGTGGTAGTTCCTCCTCACAGCTTCACCAGCTCTTCTTCTTGGTAGGTTTCTGAATCCAAAAGACTTCTGAAGATTTGGGGTCTAGGCCCCAATATTTCTACAGCCTTTTACTTTTTTCTCTTGTGGCAGAGAGTCTCTGGGCTTAGTCCAAACCAGTTCTGTCCTCTCTGGCCCAGCTTCCTGGCAGGAGGTGGAGACAGCATTGTGTTAGGAAGACCAGGCCTATTCAGATGCAAGGGAATCTCCTCACACTACTCTAAATGCAGCCGCGGTCTATTCAGGCCAGCACTGACTCATCCAGGAAAGGCAGGAAACACCTCAACCCCCAGTGGCTGTCTACAGGGAATGCACATACCCTGCCCTTGTCACTCCAAAGCCAGACAGTCAATCCACAACCCAGCAAAGGCACATGGGATGGTTAAGCAAAAAAATGACTACTTTCTAAAAGTGGCATTTTCAACCACACAATATAAAAATCATCTATACTAAAAGATGCATTTTTACATTCTGAGTTCAGACATACTAAGCTCCATTTCTCTATCTTGTCCCAATGGGAAGTTATACTTGTAACATGTTACATTGTATCTCCCATTCTATCCTATGGGACAGATAGCCTTTCAGTAGTGAAAAACGAATTACACTGAATTTCACTATCAGGACATGTCACACACACCAGTGCATGTCCTACCTTCCACATACACTGCACCTTGCCAATAGGGGTACCTTGGGCCTACCTTTAGGGTGACTTACATGTAATAAAAGGGAAGGTTAGGGCTTGGTAAGCATGTGTACTTGCCAAGTTGACATGGCAGTAAATACTGAGTGCAGACACTGCAGTGGTAGGTCTGAGATACCTTTACCAGGCTACTTCTGTGGGTGGCACAATCAGTGCTGCAGGCTTACTAGTAGCCTTTGGTTTACAGGCCCTGGCACTCTCAGTGCACCTTACTAGGGACTTACCAGTAAATCAAACATGCCAATCATGGAAACACCGATCCACAACATAATTTACAGTAAGAGCACTTGCACTTTAACACTGAAGAGCAGTGAGAAAGTGCGCATTGAAACTGAACCAGCATAAACGGAGTCAAAACCAGGAGGTCAGAAAGCAAAAAGACAGAGGAAACAAGCCAAAAGATCCCTGGTCTAACACAGTATGACAATGTTCTTTTTTGAAATCTTGGAAAGTTCTTTTTCTACAGTCTCTTTTGTACAGTATTTACACAACTTGGAAGACCTCCTTAGCCATCTTCCTGCCTTTTCTTCTAGATGGAATCCCTACATTTATTCTTCTTCCACTTGGGCCTAGGATATCTTCTCCAACCAAATTATTTACAATTCAAAGTTCAGCTCACATCCCTTATCAGGTTAGAGCCAATCTTCTCAATAACTCTTTGTAACAGTTCAGCTCTCAATACTGCGATCTCTTGAGGAGACTGTGGTGCTCCGAAGCTTGGGAATTCGATGTATTCTAGAATCAGACTCTATAAGACACTTAGCCTTGGTGGGAAAGGAACAATCAATGACAGAAATGCATTGGCTTCAATCCCAAGAACTCTCAGCAATATCTTGACAATCAGCACCGAGATCTCGGACCTTGCTCTTCCCGGCATTTGCGACCAGATAAGCTCACTTGGGAGAGGAAGATTACCAACAGGGCACTCAAGCTCTCCTGGATCTTCTCGTACTCTCTGTGTTTTGCTCGGTCTAACTTAGATCACGATCTGAAGATTCACCTATTGATGCAGGCTCTCTTTCCGATGCAAGTCTGAGGTTCCTTCTTCTCAGTCTCACAGGCCAGGTCTCACCTACAGCATCCTTCTTCCTTAGCTGCACAAGACCATTTGTCACACCAGTCTCTTCCACTGAGTCAGACTCTCTGTCACTTGCAATGTTACCGTCTCCCTTAGTTTCTATACCAGGTTCTTGTGTGGCTTGACCCCCCTCAGATCGCCTTGGGCATGTATCCAGCCTCTTCAGGTAACTCTACAACTTGGCTTGTCCCCTCACATGATCCCTCGGTCATGGCTGGAAATTCTTCTGGGAGAGGAGCTGTTTCATCAGAGGGACCCAAGACTCATTGGGTGTGAGAGGCATGGTCCCAATTTGGCACCCCACCACACTTCACAGCAGTTGTAGTCACCAGTCTCACTTGATATGGCCCACGCTAACGAGAATCAAGACAGTTTTTCCTCACGTGCTTTCTGATGAGAACCCAATCTCCTGGGTCCAGGTCGTGGCAGAGATCCCTTGAGGTGGGGGCAGTCGCTGCTTCAACCTGATGAGACTCAGAACAAGCCACATCAGCGAATCCTTTACAGTAGTCAAGGACCAAATCACCTGTGATGTTCATTAATGCAGTAGCAGGCACAACAGGCAAACGCATTGCTCTTCCCATAACTATCTCATGGGGCGACAACCCAGTCATTAGCACTAAAGGTATGCATCAGTCCACTTCAAAGATGTTGAAGCACACACTTTATCCAACCTTGATTTCAGGGTACTGTCGATTTACTACACCATTCCTGATGCCTCTGGCCTGTAGCTACAATGTAGTCTTTGATCCACATTCAAAGCGGTGCATAGCAACTTCATAACTTCATTGTGGAAATGTATATCTCTATCTGACTCCAATGTAGTTGGAAATTCGAATCTAGGAATGAGTTCCTTCAACAACAACTTAGCTAACTGTGAGACAATCACACCTTCTAGTCGAGTAGGCCTAGACCCATTGAGAAAAGATGCACACAACAACCAGAATGTATCTCAACCCTTTGCACACAGGCATCTCAACAAAATCCGTTTGGATCCGATTAAAGGCACCCCATGATCTGCCAATGTGGCTCTAGACAACAACAGGCTTCTTTCCAGCATTAATTTTTGACACATGACACCCCGATGACACACAGCTTCCGCAATCACTCAAAACCTTGGATTGAACCAAGTTTGTCTGTAAAATCTTACCATCACATCTCTTCCTATGTGAGCTGCTTCATGAATTTGCCTCACCATTGAATGTAACAAACAATCCGGTAACATTGCCCTAACAACAGCTGACACTTAAATGTCGTCTTTCCCTTTCTCACTACCTGCTCTGATCCAACCCGCTTGTTCCTCCTCTGTGACCTCCATTTGCAAACGCCCCACTTCGTCCCATGTATCAGCTGCTGCAACCATCATGTAGAGTTCGGTCCTCTCTGTACTCTCGCCAGTATATTCCCCATTAAAAACACATGAATGAAAAGCACAGTAGTGTGCTTCTTCATCAGCATACCTATTTCCAATAGTAACAAAGTAATTTCCCCTTCCATGGGCCGCGCACTTAACAACAGTCACTTCTCTTGGCAGTTGTAAAGCTTCCAACAGTTGTCTCACATACTCCCCATTTCTTATCGGGGACCTAGATGAGGTTAGGAACCCTATTTGCGACCATAGCTGTCCAAAATTATTAATCACACCGAAACCGTACTGGCTATCGGTATAGATTTTGACTCAGATTTGTTCAGGGACGTGACATGCATGGGTCAAGGCAATGATTTCAGCCACTTGTGTGGAGTGTATTACCTGTAACAAAGGAGCTTCCACCACTCCAGAAATGGTACAAACAGCAAACGCTACTCTCAACTTTCCTTCATTGTCTCTTAAGCATGAACTATCAACAAAGAGGACTTGATCTGGCTCAGACAATGGCTCATCAAAAATGTCAGGTCTCGGTTTCGTACAAAGCTCAGTGACTTCTAGACAGTGATTGCCTTCACATTCGTCCCCATCAGCACTTGGAACGGTTAACAAGGTAGCAGGATTTAAGGCAGAACACCGCTTCAGAGTAACATTTTCAGCAGCAAGAAGCACCTGTTCATACTTGTCAGCCTGCGATTTGTCACATGCTGCGTTTTAGTTCTTGTCATCAGCTCAACTGAGTGTGGTATGTATACTGTAAGAAGATGACCCATCACAATGCTTTCACATTGTTCAATACTGACACCTGTTGCAGCAACAGATTTGAAACATCCGGGCACGCTGAAGCTACAGGATCTAGAGTAGCTGAGAAATAGGCCACTGGTCTACAGCACCTCCATGTGTCTGGGTTAGTACAGATAGAGCACAACCATCCCGCTCATGGCAGAACAACAAAAACGCTTTGTTGTAATCAGGCATTCCTCAAGCAGGAGCACAACACAGGCACTCTCTCAACTCTAGGTCGGCATGTAGACAATCGCTTTCCCAAGGTACCAGATCACACACATCCTTATGAGGCAGCATCAGCAAAGGTTTCGTTATAAGGGAAAAAATAGGAATCCACTGTTGCTTGTAGCCAACCATTCCCAGAACATTCTGACCTCTTTTTGGGTACTAAACGGACTCATTTTCCTGATTGCCTCCATTCTTTCTGGTGACACCTTTCTCTTGCCCTTTTCAATTTGATGGTCCAAGTACTGTACTTCATTCAAACAGTACTGAAGCTTACTCAGAGACACTTTATGCCCATTGTCAGCTAGATGATTCAGTAAATCAATGGTACCTTCCCTGCCGACATCTTGCGTCTCGGACGCGATGTGAAGGTCATCAGTGTATTGGACTAGCACTGTATTTTGTGGCAGAGTCAGACTCTCGAGGTTCTTCTTCAAGATCTGGTCAAATATAGATGGACTCTTAGTGTACCCTTGAGGGATACAACACCACATTAAGACACGGTTCTCCACACAGAAAGCAAATAAAATTTGGCTTTCCTCGTGCAATAGAATGAAGAAAAAGGCTTGGCAGAGGTCAATCACCATGAACCATTCATCTTTGCAAGTAATCTGAAATAGAATTACAGATGGATTCGGTACCACGGGACAACATGGAATCACTATGCTATTGATTTTCCTAAGATCCTGGACAATGCAATATTTCCCACTCGGCTTCTTCACTCCCATGATAGAAGAATTGCACGGACATCCCATGATCTCCTTTAGGAAGCCCAGAACAATCATGGATTCAATTACAGGTGTAATCCCTGCCACTGTTTCTGGGGTCAGATTGTACTGAGGTGTTCTCGGAAACTCTACATTTGGCTTGACCTGTATGCAGACTGGCTTGACTCCTCGAATAAGTCCTATCTCCTCTCCCGAGAAGTCCCACACCACTGGAGAGACAGTGTCTCTGAGATCCATCAGCATGTCTTCCACTGTCAGTAAAGGAAACATGGCAGTACAAAGATTCTGGTTAGCCAATTTGAAAACAATGTCCTCATCATTAGTCTGCAATTTGATTCCTTTTGGTGTGCAATAGATGGCACAATTCAATTGGCACAAAAGGTCACGCCCTAACAAACACACTGAACTCGAAACACACACCACGAACTGATGGTGAACCTGAAAGGTTCCGATTTTCACAGGGACCTCTTCCATCAAAGGGTTCGTCATTCTTTTGTTAGATACTCCTATAACTTGGATAGAGTTTTCCGAGAGAGGCAGGTTTGGGGCTACTGCGTATTTCACAGCAGAATGGGTAGCACCAGTATCAATCAAGAATGTAATGGGATGACCATCTACATCTGTTTCTAAATATGGTCCACTCTGGTCTACCTCAAAGACTGCCACCAAGTGTGCTGTTTTCTCCCCCTCACAGGCACAGTCATAAGGACGGGTCTGGATCAAATCCATCCAGGTCTTCCATTAATGGCATCTAATGATATGTTTCATTGTCCTCTGAAAATCTTGGAGGTTGAGGCACTTGTGCTAATGGATCCTGATTTCCTCCTGCATTAAATCATCTTGGCCTGGTCACTGTTGGTAACTGATTTACTCCATCTGCCAACCACATGAGTTCTGACCCTTGCTTTTGGTTTGCAGGATTAAGGTGACACTTGCGCTTCCAATGCCCGATCTTATGACAAAAATGACAGGCAGTGGTCTTCTTCAGGGTCACAACATCTATCGCTGTCTTTGGGTCTATGGGGAGACCCCTCCCTCTTCCCTGTCATGTCAACCCTGCAACTGTTTGTACTTGTACACCTTCTGGGGCATTTCCTTGACCACAAGTTACAGCTCCCGTCATTGCCTGCACCTGCTCTCTTTTCTGGGCATTAGGCATTTATACTAACATCAACTTCTCCTTTATCTTCATATGTTTAGACTCTACTTCTTCACTGCAATACCTGGCATACTCTAGGTTTTCATCCACAGATTTGTTTTGCCAACAAATTAGGTGCTGTTGTATAATTAGGCTGATCTCTGGCCCCAGTCCAGTCACAAATTTGGACACAAATTGTCCCATGTCTTTAGGATCGAGTGTATCTAACCCACTGTACTGTTTGAAGACTTGTAACAGCCTCTTGTAATAGGCATGTATCGATCTATCTTGACTGAATCGATGTCCTGTGGGGCTATTTTGGACTGCAACCATTTCATCACCTGATCGTATTTCTTCATGCAAACACAAGGAGATGATGGACGGAGCGCTGAAACTTTTCAGACACTAACCCCCAGTCACAGATCTGGGTTGAATCCATCATCGTTCTTTAGCTCACTTTGCCACCCAGGTTCAGACACAGCTATATGCAAATAAGTCTTGACCCTGTGCCTCATGGGAACAGTTCAGCCCGAACTGCTAAGCCAAGTCTTCCCATACCCTGTCAACTTAGGACTAATTTGCATATGGCCATGTCTGAACTGGGGTGGCGGAGTGAGCTAAAGAATGATGATGGATTAAACCCAGATCAGTTGACTGGGGGTGAGTGCTTGCAATGTTCAACACTCCGTCCATCATCCCCTTTGGTTTTGCATTGTTCGCCCTAAGTTGGCAGGGTATGCCCAGACGTGGGTCTCTTGCTCACTTTGCCACTGGATTCAAGATAGCCTGGCTGATAAGGGCTGTGAGCCTGAAACCGGTCCCAGGATGCTTGTTTCCGGTCCAGGGAAGACATGGCTTGGCAGTTCGGGCTGGACTGTTCCCATGAGGCACAGGGTCAGACTGATTTGCATATGGCCATGTCTGAACTGGGGTGGCGGAGTGAGCTAAAGAATGATGATGAATTAAACCCATATCAGTTGACTGGGGGTGAGTGCTTGCAATGTTCAACACTCTGTCCATCATCCCCTTTGGTTTTGCATTGTTCGCCCTAAGTTGGCAGGGTATGCCCAGACGTGGGTCTCTTGCTCACTTTGCCACTGGATTCAAGATAGCCTGGCTGATAAGGGCTGTGAGCCCGAAACCGGTCCCAGGATGCTTGTTTCCGGTCCAGGAAAGACATGGCTTGGCAGTTCGGGCTGGACTGTTCCCATGAGGCACAGGGTCAGACTGATTTGCATATGGCCATGTCTGAACTGGGGTGGCGGAGTGAGCTAAAGAATGATGATGGATTAAACCCAGATCAGTTGACTGGGGGTGAGTGCTTGCAATGTTCAACACTCTGTCCATCATCCCCTTTGGTTTTGCATTGTTTGCCCTAAGTTGGCAGGGTATGCCCAGACATGGGTCCCTTGCTCACTTTGCCACTGGATTCAAGATAGCCTGGCTGATGAGGGCTGTGAGCCCGAATCCGGTCCCAAGATGCTTGTTTCCGGTCCAGGGAAGACATGGCTTGGCAGTTCGGGCTGCACTGTTCCCATGAGGCTCAGGGTCAGACTGATTTGCATATGGCCATTTCTGAACTGGGGTGGCGGAGTGAGCTAAAGAATGATGATGGATTAAACCCAGATCAGTTGACTGGGGGTGAGTGCTTGCAATGTTCAACACTCCGTCCATCATCCCCTTTGGTTTTGCGTATTTCTTCATGACCATCGGCGAAGGACCATGAGTTACTAAGTCCCTCTCTGGTTCAGCAGTAGGCCACTCAATAGCTATCTTTCGAGCAGACCATAGATCACTAGGAAACACAATTTTGAACAAGGTGTTTAAATCGATCTACAACACTTTTAAGATCTTAACAAAGTGATTGAGTTGCTTGTACCACTCAGCAGGATTCTCTCTTAATCTGAGGAAATCATCAGTGAATGCAACGAGGTCACCCCGACTCCAGGGAACATGCACGTACCCTCCACTAGGCACCTCCCGAAACGGATATGACTCTACTCCCTGTGCTCCCACTCCTGGAGGTGGTGTCTCTCCTGTCACCTTTCTTACACTCTTCTTCTTTGACCACCTCTCCTCCCACTTATCCAGCATACTCCAAGCCCGTATTGCTATTACCAACTCGCAAATGTTCGTCCTCAATCCAGTCACTCTCTTTTCCTCTAACTCTGGGTCACAGTTAGTAAGCGTGTGATTTCTTTGCAATGCCTTCTTTCGGGATAAATCTACTCCATACCTTTAAATCACTCCAACAACTTTTCTTGTGCTTCTCTTGACCTCTGGCAGACACCCTTAGCCATAAACAGCAAGTCATATGGCTCATAGATCTCTATTTTGTCTAAAGGTAGACTCCCATTGATGATTTAATCTTACTCAGCCTTCATCCTCACCACATCCACTAGCTTCACCTTCATTGCAGCCTGAATGGTACCTTGCCTCGACTTACTATTTTGTCTCCCCTTACTGTTATTTAGGTCCCTCAACCATTACTCTAAGTCTGCAACGTCTAAAACGTGCTGTTTCTTAGAGGTTCTCTGACGTGGGCTTGCTTCTTGAGTCATGCCACTTGGTCCTCTTACAGGAGTTTCCCACATTCGCAGATCTGAACTGCTACTTACCATAGGTAAAGGCCTTATGGTACTGGAGTCACACTGAACTCCGGAAGGGTCAGAAGTAGTCACTATAGAGGTAATGGATTCCATAGGCACTAAAGGATGGCAATTCCCATTTGTGCTCCCTGTCCTTCCCAAACCGGTCCCTTGGGCATGTATAAATTGTCTCTGCCCAAGGTTTCTTACTGGGCTTGAGTCATTACTAGGAATAACAGGACCAATGGTAACCGGTACTGTAAAAGCTTCTGGCAACTGTGAAGCAACATTAACACCATTCTGTTCCAAACTTCCCAAGATGGACACTCCTGTCCCCCCTACTCCTGCCGATATCATTCCCACAACCCCTGAATCAGGAGCCACTTGGGCTGATGCGCTTCCCATATTTTCGGGACCTTCCGCGCTTCGTCCTCCTTCAGCCAGTTGTGGACTATAAGGGGGCTGCTGCTCATCCAACAACCCACCCAACAAGCTATCTTCATTATCACTACTCTCACTCCCATTTGTCCTTCTGTTCCTATACTGTGGTAATCCATCTCCTACCAGCACTGGGTACAACATCTCTCCCTTAATGGTATCTATCTCCACCTTTAAGCCTAGCATCCCACTGTGCATCCTGATACGCTTTCACAGTTTCCTACATCCTTCCGTGATAGTTCTCTCTTTGCTTAGCATGAGCTGCATGCATCCATGCATCTAACGCTTCAAACTGTGTGGGTCTAGGCAAAGGTTGCATCGCAAACATAGTTCCTCTGAGTTTATTCAATACATCTAGCCTGAATGTGCCAAAGCATGGAAATGACAATTTGCCCACCTTTTCAGTGATTTTGTGCCAATTTTGGAGCCAAAATATAGTGTGGAGCACAACCTTTGTCGCCATATAGTGTGCTGGAGTATTCTTGGGTGGCGCCTCTTCACCCACTCGAGTAATAACCCCTCCATCACTGCAGAAAGGATCCCGTAACACCCTAAAGCATCACATGATTCCAAAATGCAGTTTTTGTTCATAGGATTACGACGGAACAATCCTTTTCAACCACAGACTTCCCGATGACTACCAATTAAACTCAGAATGGCGTTACACCAACCAGCCTATCACAGTGCGGCACAAACCGACGTCACTCTCGCTCCTCGAAGCATCTCACCTTCCTTCACAACTTCTCCATATACATTCACTCTCACAATCATCTTAAATCCATAATTGTCTGCCACTCTGAAAGATCAATTGAATCCAACAACTCAAGAACATTCACACATTGCAACCCTCGACCACCGTGGATCACCTGAACCAGTATAGTTAACCCTTGTACACAAGGTCCACTAGACGATTCCCATACGCGCCATTTACACAAAGTTCCCTGTCTTAAGTAGAACTGCAGATGACATCTCATGACAACTCCTCAATTCTTTGGTTAGACAATCACAATCTTGGTGTCTTCTACAACATTTAATTTCACTGGATCTTAGGCCACTTCGGGATATGCAACTCAAATCTCAATCGTTGGGCCACATCAGACCTGAAACCACATTCACTCGACTCTCACTCCAACTCCGCTAGACATCACACAATGAAACCGTTCCTGCAATTTAACATTCTATATACACCCTGTTAATGCTCACTCCTCCTTCCACTGCTGATTTCGCCGCACCATCAAACTCCATCGGTCTCCACCAGATTCCATTGCCTTAGGTTCCCAATCATTGGTCTCTAGTTTGGGGCTTTGGGGTTATAAGTTCCACCTAGGCTTCTCACCTTACTTCATGTGCCAATAATCCTACTCTGCCACCAACTGAAAGGGCTGGGCCTATTAGTTCTAGACCTTTTCTAGAGACACTCTCCGATGGTTCTTTTTAGCAGCATGAAAGGGGGAGAGAAATCGTAAACACACAGTTAGTCAGCCAGTAACTCTCTTTGATATGTAATAATCAACTGACAACTACATAAGGTTAGTTAATTTATTTCGAAGCCAAAAATAGCTGGACATAAAGACACCTCAACATGAGGGTATAAAAATACAAAGAAACTAGCACGAAGCCAAATCTACGCATCCAATTTAAATGGTGCAGCATGAACAAGACTATTAATTCAAGAAATAAGATACAGAAAATCAGAAAGCATGATTCCAAATTTCCCTGCATCGAGGGTTGGTGAGTGAAAAGCAATAAATCTATCCCTACTCTAGCGCTAAGATGACATCTCTACATAAACATCGGCAGTGAAAAGGATAGGTGTCAGCACGTGGAGTCTTCCTAAGAATTCTGTCCACAGTCAATGTGTCAAGTAGCATAACGCCGCTATCGCAAAAGAAAGAACTCGTTCTGAGATGCTCTCTCTCTGAAGGCAAGGAAGGAGTGGGCACTTTCCCTAATTCCGACAGTCACTTGTCCACAGGTAGTTTTCCCATAATGCACAGCATGCGCATTGTCCGCAATGAGTACAGTCATGCGAGTACTTTTCCATGGTGCTCTCCATGTGTCTCCTTTGCAACAATTTGTCCTTGGTTCCCATGCCTTCTCTCTTGTGAATTCGTCTCCTTCTTTATCACCTTCAAACCACATAACTGTAACTTCTAATCTCATTGCCTAGCTACTGAGACAAACACATTACTTTTCCCTAATGAATGTTTCTCCATCTGCAATTCAAACATGAGAAAAAACAGATTCCACAGTGCACATGAATTTTAAACTATTAAAATCTAAAGCAAGAGTTGTCAGGGACTTGCATTTCAGGCAAACGATTTAGCTAACATAAGAACGTCTCATTTAAGCATTACAAATTGGCATTGCCCTATTGCGTTTTAACGAAAACATTTACCAAATTATAGAAACATCAGTGTTAAACATATTCAGTATATGAGTGGCATTAACTTCATATCACGGGTTCTTCATGTTAATGTTTTCAGCTACATAATTAGTGTTTTCCTACTTAATTCTTCATGCTACTTGTCAATAATCTAAAATATGACACGTAGTTACGTTAATACATTTCTCAATTCTCACGTTAATATAATTGCAAGATTATATGCGGATGCGCTCTACAAGTGATTATTATGCACCCCAACAAATGAAATTAGATTTACGCTCCATTAGGAGACAGGTGTGTAAAGCATTTAAAAACACAAATAACAGTAAATAAGTAAGACACAACACACAATAAAAATCCAACACCAAATAATAAAAACAGGAAATATCTTTATAATTACAATAACACCAAAACAGCAAAAATCTAATGTAGGGAACCGGAGATATGAATTTTTAAAGATGAAATGCTTTCTAGTACCAAAAATCCAAAAGTGCCCACTTGGGACATCTGGTCGCGCTTGACCGGGACAAAGTCAAAGTATCAGGCTGATCGCAATGGAGCACAGATTGGATACGATGAGCGGTAGGGCCCGGTCAAGTTTTTACTTTTTGGAGCTTTTTCTCTCGACATCGAGCGAGCCTCCTTCGCAGGCCAGGTTGAGAGTCGACAATGGTGGCTTGCTTCAGTGGGATGCCTCAGTGAACTTCTGGAAGTCTCATTGACTGCAAAAAGCTCAGGAGCTTCAGGGGGGCAAGCCTGAATCTCAGGCAAAGTCGCCGGCTTGACTCTCGATGACGGTTCGTTCAACATATGGAGTTTTTTTAAAGGAAAATCTCCAAATGCTCTCAAACATCAGGATCTTCTTCCAAAAGGTCCTTTTGTGGTCTTAAAGTGTCCACAGCACCAATCCAAGCCTCCAGAAGCTCTGAGTTGCTCCTTGGTGAGTTGAGGCAACAAAACCCACAAATCACCTGGCCAAATCCTTCATAGTCCACATGAAGCTGATAAAGGGGGTTCTTAATGGTGGAGATGATGCAGGTGGAGCTCTTTTAACCTGTTGCTTACAGGGTGCCCACTCCTCGAACTTTCAAGGCAAAGTCCTTCTTTTGGTGAAGCCCAAAGTATGCAGCAGGTGCAGTCCTTAAGAGTATAGTCCTCTTGATGCACACTGAGGGTTCAGCAGGGCAGCCCTTCTTCTTCTTGTTTCTTCCAGGCAGGGATCTGAGTTGCAGATCTCCCATATTTATCCAGGCTTCTGGGCTGGCAAGAAAGAGGGTACCCCAGACCATCTATGATGACCTTACTGTCTTTCTACCTTTGAAGACCAGTTTGGCTACCCACCCCCATCCCTGCCTTTTGCTTGCAGCTGCAGATCTCCTCCCACCAGATGTCTCTTTTTTTTCTTTCAGGCCACTTCACATCTCATCAAAGCAGTTTGGCTTAGCCTGTAAATGACTGGCCAGGAAAGGCTGCTATAGAGCTGTATTCAAAAGACACACAATTGATGGACGGAATGCAGAACAAATCAAAACATTCACCCCCAGTCAAGAGATCTGGGTTAAATCCATCATTCTTTTGCTCACCATGCCACCCCAGTTTAGACCTGGCCATATGCAAATCAGTCATGACCCTGTGCCTCATGGGAACAGTCCAGCCCGAACTGCCAAGCCAGGTCCTCCCTGGACCGGAAACAAGCATCCTAGGACCGGTTTCAGGGTTTCACCCCTCTTCAGCCAGGATAGCTTGATTCCAGTGGCACAGTGAGCCCAGGACCCACGTCTGGGCATACCTGGCGCACTTAGGGCGAGAAAGCAAAAGACACACAATTGATGGACGGAATGCAGAACAAATCAAAACATTCACCCCCAGTCAAGAGATCTGGGTTAAATCCATCATTCTTTTGCTCACCATGCCACCCTAGTTTAGACCTGGCCATATGCAAATCAGTCTTGACCCTGTGCCTTTTGGGAACAGTCCAGCCCGAACTGCCAAGCCAGGTCCTCCCTGGACCAGAAACAAGCATCCTCGGACCGGTTTCAGGGTTTCACCCCTCTTCAGCCAGGATAGCTTGATTCCAGTGGCACAGTGAGCCCAGGACCCACGTCTGGGCATACCTGGCGCACTTAGGGCGAGAAAGCAAAAGACACACAATTGATGGACGGAATGCAGAACAAATCAAAACATTCACCCCCAGTCAAGAGATCTGGGTTAAATCCATCATTCTTTTGCTCACCATGCCACCCCAGTTTAGACCTGGCCATATGCAAATCAGTCTTGACCCTGTGCCTCATGGGAACAGTCCAGCCAGAACTGCCAAGCCAGGTCCTCCCTGGACCGGAAACAAGCATCCTAGGACCGGTTTCAGGGTTTCACCCTCTTCAGCCAGGATAGCTTGATTCCAGTGGCACAGTGAGCCCAGGACCCTCGTCTGGGCATACCTGGCGCACTTAGGGCGAGAAAGCAAAAGACACACAATTGATGGACGGAATGCAGAACAAATCAAAACATTCACCCCCAGTCAAGAGATCTGGGTTAAATACATCATTCTTTTGCTCACCATGCCACCCCAGTTTAGACCTGGCCATATGCAAATCAGTCTTGACCCTGTGCCTCATGGGAACAGTCCAGCCCGAACTGCCAAGCCAGGTCCTCCCTGGACCGGAAACAAGCATCCTAGGACCGGTTTCAGGGTTTCACCCCTCTTCAGCCAGGACAGCTTGATTCCAGTGGCACAGTGAGCCCAGGACCCACGTCTGGGCATACCTGGCGCACTTAGGGCGAGAAAGCAAAAGACACACAATTGATGGACGGAATGCAGAACAAATCAAAACATTCACCCCTAGTCAAGAGATCTGGGTTAAATCCATCATTCTTTTGCTCACCATGCCACCCCAGTTTAGACCTGGCCATAGGTGAATGTATGACATTGTTCTGCATTCTGTCCATCAACTGTTGTTTTTGCAATTGTCACCCCGAGTGGGACGGGTATGCCCAGACGTGCGTCCCGTGCTCTCCATGCCACTGGAATCAAGCTATCCTGGCTGAAGAGGGGTGAATCCCCGAAACCGGTCCTAGGATGCTTGTTTCCAGTCCAGGGAGGACCTGGCTTGGCAGTTCGGGCTGGACTGTTCCCATGAGGCACAGGGTCAAGACTGATTTGCATATGGCTGGGTTCAAACTGGAATGGCATGGTGAGCAAAAAACGATGGATTTAGGCCCAGATCTCTGTACTGGGGTGAATGTATGACATTGTTCTGCATTCTGTCCATCAACTGTTGTTTTTGCAATTGTCACCCCGAGTGGGACGGGTATGCCCAGACGTGGGTCCCGTGCTCTCCATGCCACTGGAATCAAGCTATCCTGGCTGAAGAGGGGTGAAACCCGAAACCAGTCCTAGGATGCTTGTTTCCAGTCCAGGGAGGACCTGGCTTGGCAGTTCGGGCTGGACTGTTCCCATGAGGCACAGGGTCAAGACTGATTTGCATATGGCTGGGTTCAAACTGGAATGGCATGGTGAGCAAAAAACGATGGATTTAGGCCCAGATCTCTGTACTGGGGTGAATGTATGACATTGTTCTGCATTCTGTCCATCAACTGTTGTTTTTGCAATTGTCACCCCGAGTGGGACGGGTATGCCCAGACGTGGGTCCCGTGCTCTCCATGCCACTGGAATCAAGCTATCCTGGCTGAAGAGAGGTGAAACCCCGAAACCGGTCCTAGGATGCTTGTTTCCAGTCCAGGGAGGACCTGGCTTGGCAGTTCGGGCTGGACTGTTCCCATGAGGCACAGGGTCAAGACTGATTTGCATATGGCTGGGTTCAAACTGGAATGGCATGGTGAGCAAAAAAACGATGGATTTAGGCCCAGATCTCTGTACAGGGGTGAATGTATGACATTGTTCTGCATTCTGTCCATCAACTGTTGTTTTTGCAATTGTCACCCCGAGTGGGACGGGTATGCCCAGACGTGGGTCCCGTGCTCTCCATGCCACTGGAATCAAGCTATCCTGGCTGAAGAGGGGTGAAACCCCGAAACCGGTCCTAGGATGCTTGTTTCCAGTCCAGGGAGGACCTGGCTTGGCAGTTCGGGCTGGACTGTTCCCATGAGGCACAGGGTCAAGACTGATTTGCATATGGCTGGGTTCAAACTGGAATGGCATGGTGAGCAAAAAAACGATGGATTTAGGCCCAGATCTCTGTACTGGGGTGAATGTATGACATTGTTCTGCATTCTGTCCATCAACTGTTGTTTTTGCCACAGAGCTGTATTCAGGCACATCAGAAAAGCAAGTTCTATAACTTATTTTCTGTCACAGTTATAATAAATTTAAACTTGGCAAGTTGTTGGATTGATGCTAACTAATATTTTCACACTTTGAATAATTATTTTAGCTCACCTGTCAATTTTAGACTTTATTAATGTTAAAAAAGCCTTCCCATATTAGCCAATGGAGCAAATGTACTGCAACGGGGAAAACCTAAATTGGCTGTTTTTCCCTCACCAGGACATATAAAACATATTTTATGATGTCACTGGTTATTTTAACATGACACCCTACCCTTGGGCCATATTCTGACCAAAAACTGCAAGATGTTAGGCTGAACTCTGCCGCTTGCTGTGAAAGTGGAACTCCATCTCAGTTCAGATCTGACATCCTATATTCTTTGTAACTTATGAGAAGTACTGAAGATCCAGCTAATCAACAAATGACTCGCTATTCTGTGAGCACGCAGTGATTAGACTCCCAAAAATGAATACCCTATAATTTTCACTTGATACAGACCTTCTTCATACTTTTCTTTCATGCTCAACCCATCAAAGCTTCATTCACCCTACTTTACCTTCTACTCTTCATCTCCGGCAGTGCCCTTATTCTTTCATAAATACTCCCCACTTCTGCAGAGCTGTTCATTGATTGTAGGTGGGTTTGCACTATGTACATTCTATATTTCAAGGATCTATGATGGTGCTGCTAGAAAGAAATATCCTGGTATCAGCAAAACATTTTCAATAGAAATCAACCTAATCATTTTGATGAAGATAAGTAACCTGGATTCTTTCTGTAAATCTGCAAATGTCAGGACATACTAAACAGCAGAGATGAGACTAGCTTACATGAAGAATGTGGCAAAATAGGTGAGCCGGAAAGTAGGCAAAATAGGGACAGATTTAAAGTTGGGAGTACTGGTAATCATTCCTCCATCACGGAGGAACTGATTCATCCATCAAGCTGACAGAATACCATCTGCCGTATTTAAAGTTAGTGATGAAGGACGGAGTAGGGTGCGTCAGCTGATCTTTGCTACTCTATCGTCAGTTTCCCAGTCTATCGTCGATTAATAGAATTCCATTAATAAGGTATGGTCAACATCCTTCCACCATATTTAGAGTTGTCCGCCATCAGAGTGGGACGGTGAAACGTCACAACGGAGTACAGCAATGTGGGATGTGTTTTTAGATGGATAACAAATCCATCATATTGATGGATGCACTCATCAACATACACACCTGCATCTCAAACCACATAAGTTTCAAATCTAACCATACATGCCATTTATCACTCCCATCTCTCACCAGCAGCAAATCCCTTGATTACTTTTTATTTTGAACATAGATCCCCCCGACCATCCATAATTATATAAAGTTCAGTAGTAGAGTGCACAGTATACAGTAGTTCTTTATTGCAATCTTCAAACAAGTCTGGAAGTATTGGAACTGGTTTGAAGATTGTAATAAAGAACCACAGAATACTTTGGACTCTACTACTGGACCATATATAATTTTGGATGCTCGAGGGACCTATGTTTATTGTTGGAGGTGTTGTGTTTCCAGTAAATGTGTTTGGTGGCCCCTGTTCCTCCCTTGAGCAACATTTGGTATAGGTGTATTTGTACTTTACTAGAGGCACACACGGGAATGCACCTTTTAGTGTTTAGCCACCTGCTCTGGTTTGACTACTTTTTTAATTTGTTTGTTACTGAGATGTCTGGTAGAAGAGCACTTAGATTATCAAAAATTGAGTTAACGATGATAGATGAGATAGTGAGGTATAAGCCATAGTTGTTTCAAGCGCTGATCGAGACAACAACAGTGAGTCAGAGAATCAAAATGTGGGACTGAGTAGTGGATAAATTGAATGCTGTCTCCAACACTAGATATTCACAGGAGGACATCCTCAAGTACTGGTATGACCTGAGGAGGAGAGTACATTTCCTCACTTCCTGGCAACTGGTGGTGTTTCTCTCTGACCTCTCAATCTCATGCCCTGGGAGGAGAAGGCGTTGTCCCTACTTCACACTCCATGCATTGCAGCAATTGTAGATAGAGTGAAGACTGGGATGTCCAAATAATACATTTCTAATCCTAACAAATTCACATTTTCTCCATTCTGGTGCCCCTATTCTCTAACTCAAATCTCTCCATTAATGGGAACCTATTAGCTTAACTTTCAAACATGATGTCTGTATCGAGGTTGCAGCGGTGTGTCCTTTCTCAGGGTTCGTGGTGCAGTCAAACCCGGAACTGTGATGGCAGCCAATGTAGGGTATGCGGCCTATTGTTGCTGCACCCCCCTACCCAGACTGCCTCCCGAAAGTCAGCAATTGTCGCAATTAGGATTCTCGAGTGAGGTAGAAAAAAAGCTGTTCCTGGGAGTCCCATGTTGTCTGCAATTAACGCAAAAAAGGATTAAAGATTGACTTACCTGTATTTCTGAAGGTCGAACTTCCTGTCCTTTAATGTGACCACTATCTGGATCCTTGCTGACATTGATTCCTGAAATTCTTTGTTCTCTTCGCCTCATGCTGCTGGCTCAGCAGCATTTTTTTTATATTTCCTCATTTTTCTTGAGACATGCAAAGACAAAGGGGGAAAAGAGGGGTTATCAACAGCTGACTGCTCTTCTAAGTGGTAAGGTGCATACTTACAATACGTTTTGGGATATATATAGTCACCGTCCTGTGCTGTGAGGGACAGGGATATACAGTAAGGGTCAGATGTGCGACCCTTCCAATTTGAGACTCGCAAATTGCATCATTTTGCGACTCACAATTTGCAACTCGCTAAATGGACTTTACTACAGTGTCTCAAACACTGTTTGCAATTCCCAATGGGGTCGCAAATTGCCTGCCTCATTAATATTCATGAGGCAGGTGCAATGTGCGACCCCATTGGGAATGGCTATCACCACCAGGGATGGTGGCCTGCTGGGGTCAGCAGACCACCAAATCTGTGACTGTTTTTTAAATAAAGGAGATTTTTTTTCTTAAATCCAACCCATTTTCCTCCGTGGGACCACTGCCTGCTCTTAAAAAATATTTCCACTGCCAGTCACAAAGGGGAAGGGGTCCCCTGGGGACCCTTTTCCCATTTGCGAGTGGCTTTCCACCCTTTTGAAATGGGTTGTAAACTACAAGTGTTTTGCGACCGCAATTGCGGTCGCAAAGCATTCGTACATTATTATTATTATTAATTAGCATTTATAGAGCGCATGGCTACCCCAAGGCATCCCAGCGCTGGCGGCAATTAAGGCTAATAAGGGAAGGCTAGCAGGTACTCTTCTGGAATAGCCATGTTTTAAGACCCTTCCGGAAAGAGAGGTGGGCAGTTTCATGGCGGAGATTGAGAGGGAGGGAGTTCCACAGTCCAGCTATGTTATATGAAAAGGAGCGGCCTCCACTCCGCTGCCTGTTAATTTTAGGAGTACAGGCTAAATTTAAATTCTCCGAGCGAAGAGATTTCCTGGGGAGGTAGGCGGTGATCAAAGGCTGATTGATTCTGGGGCCTGTGCCCATAAGGGTCTTATGAGCAGTACATAAGGCTTTAAAGGAGATTCTTTCCTTTATTGGTAGCCAGTGAAGGGCTTTCAGACTGGGGCTAGCTGACTGCATGCTACTGCAGCCTGTCAGAAGTCGTGCTGCGCAGTTCTGGGCCACCTGGAGTTTCCTTAGGGTGGACTTTGGGGCTCCCAGATACAGTGAATTACAGTAGTCCAGCCGCGAAAGAATCAGGGCCTGGACTACTATTTTCTTAGCTTCAGTGGGTAATAGGGGAGGACCTTCTGTAGTTTCCTAAGGATGCCGTGACACGCCCCGTCACTGCCACTGCCTGCTGGTCAAATTTAAGTGAGTCATCCAGCCACACACCGAGGCTCTTGATCTTGGACTTCGGAACTGGAGGGGCGCACAAGCACTGAGGCCATGATAGTGTGGGTGTTAGCTTGGCAGTGTTGCCCACATACATGATTTCTATTTTTTCTCCATTCAGTTTGAGACAGGAGTGTTGCATCCAGGTGGCTACTTTTCCTAGGCAGAGCTCCAGGTCTGCAGGGTCATACATTGAAGTATGACTCACTATTAGGAAGGGACGCCCTTGGCACGCCCCTTCCTAGTAGCGAGTCGCAAACCCTATTGTGCGAGTCGGTAATAGGTTACCGACTCGCAAAATAGGGTTTGTAAATCGGGCAGACCTATTTTGCGGTCACAAACGGGCCGATTTCCGGTTGGCAACAGCAAAAAACAGTTGTACATCTGGCCCTATATGTTGACATTGAAAAAGGTGGATAGGGATACACAGATACAAAAAGACTAAGGGATGTGGTATTGCGGCCCTTCGTTCAATGACATAAGAGTATACTGAGACTGGTGGCAGATATTTAAAGGAATAGGGAAGCAAGGGATAAGGGGGTAAGAGGACAAAGAAATGCATCCATTTCCAAGTCTCCTTATCACTTCTTGTGCTCAGTAAAGGACAAGGATACATGGATAGATGGAGGCAGAGGTTCAAATGGGGTGATGATACTGGAGAACATGGCTTTATTGACAGGTGTACAGTGCATATGATGACAGGGGCTTAATAGTGATCGGAGACAAGAATATGGAGAACAGTGACAGAGGATAGTGGTATATGAACAGAGGAAAATAGTCGACAGGAAAGAAGGACACGGAACATGGAGATAGGTAAACAGGTATGTGAATGATTGCTAAGTTGATATGAAGATAGTTAAAAATGAGAAAGAAGGCACTTGGGGAAGTCATAATAGAAAACGGACTAACTAAGGGGCAAGGGGACGAGTTGATCAAATGACGCAAAGCCAGTGAATAGTGAGAATTGTGCACAGGAAGGGGGTTATGATGGTACATAATTAAGTTGGTCCGCTCAGTTTGCTCACACCTCTCAGCATCTGAAGGTGGATGAAGTTAAGCACTTACTGCTGCTTGGGGGAATCCTTAGTAAAGAACTTGGATTGCCTTGAGGCAATGAAGCTGCATTAGGCATCCTACTAATCTTCTGCTTGAAGATGCCTCTACTCATGTTACCACATCTTCAATATCTTCTGTAGTGTGCATCAACAGTTTGGTCAGATTTCCTCACTTTTCATGCAATGCAGAGCAGCAAACAAAGATGCTATGCCTCATTGTGTGAAAGGGAGAGAGGAGAACAGTCCATTATCTACTAATATATGGTACTGTTTTCCTCTCTCCCTTCTCTGGTGCACGTTAGGCTTCCATATGCCAACGTACTATACAGCAAGGGTGTGTCCTGCAATGCATAAGCTTTGTACTCTCTTCCCATACAAAAACTATAATACTTTTCCCACTTTGTATATATGCTGTGCGATTCAACACACTTGCAATGCTGGAAACATTTAAAGAGTGTTATGACTTGCTTAACTGTTATCCTTGCCTTGAGGAGCTGTTATTGTTTTGGTCACATCTCTGTCTACAAATATTAGTAGATAAGGATTTAAACCAAACCCCATGGGTGGTTGCATAAGTAAATCCATATACCATCTGTGGAATGCCCTTAGATGCTCAACGCTACTTTGCTTTACTTGTGCTAGGTTTCTGTCAATTTTGTGATGCAAACCTTACAAAAGTGTTAGTAAATCTGGGTCTTCATCACATTCACCATATTTGGAATATCCTTCCATTAGATTTGCTTGACAGTTGCACTTAATTTAGGAGGCGTCAACCACTGAAAGTCACTCCATTATGACACCCAGTTAATTGGGACCGTCCCATGTGTGATGGGTTGCCCTTAACACTCAGATGGACTACAGAGGAAGAGCCCCATGGAATTTCTGCAAAACACATGAACCTCACATGTCACTGTTTATGTGTAAATGATGGAACTAATGGCAATAGCGTCAGAAAAATCTATATTTCACGCACTGGAATCCTAAAATCAAACATTTCAAACTATCCAGACTTACCTAGGTAGACCCTATAAGTCGATGAAGTATGCATTTGCAAATTCTGAACAATGTGTTGGTATGTCTAAGTCTACGATTTTAGTCGACCAGCGTGAGTTACTGTGAAACTGGGGGACATATTATCAAGAACGGCGTTAAAATTATCGCCGCTTTAGCGGCAGAAAACTGCCGCTAAAGCGGCGATAATGGGCTTGATAATATGCCCTGGAGAATTCCAATAGAAGCCCATGTTGACACCAGAACATGGGCTTCTATTGGAATTCTCAAGGGCATATTATAGCAAGCCCATTATCGCCGCTTTAGCTGCAGTTTTATGCCGCTAAAGCGGCGATAATTTTAACGCCGTTTCTTGATAATATGCCCCAGAATTCAAAGATTGAAATAAGGCTAATTTGTTCATCTTGTCTGCTGAAACACTTAAAATAGGCGCCATGTTTTTTTTCTTAGTTGTGGCAAAGTGTGTGGATGTATGAAACGACACACAGCAGCTAGAATCAAAAGTTAGGTTTACTATTTTAAGGATCATTAGCTAGTAGGACACATATGTTTCACTAGCAAGGCTACCCTTTTTCTGCAAATGATGTTGTACACTTCCGGAGATATTTTACATAGCACTAACGTTAAAGAAAAAGACCACTCTAGATGAAGTAAAAATGCACCAAGAAACATAGTAGCAATAAGTGCCATGCTGCACAATAGTCTGGAAAGAGGATTTAATTCCTTTAAATGACAAAAATGCATGAGGATTAATTATTACATTAGAGGTCAAATTCATTAAAACTCCTATAATCAAAATTTACTGCATTTCCAATTTGCAGGTGTCCTACAACGTTCAGCTTTCTATTATTTATAGCAAATATTAAACGGTGTGCAAAGGGAACAGGCCGCTTTCTTATTTCAGATCTGATAGTTTTTTTATTAAATAAATGCTTGCTGAAACTTCGTCTAAGCTGTTATTCTTGTACTCTCCACTCCGACTAAAACAATAAAAATCCTCCTTCACCTCCGTTGGGCACCAATTTCTCATCTATTTCAAGGGGTGATGTTCAATATAAGAATAAGAATCAACCTTTATAGCCATGCGAATGGCTACACAGTTTATCTCAGGCATTAATACACTGCTCCTGCGTCTTTATTATAAAACATATAAAATGTTTTAGAGCCGACATTTAAAAGGAGATACTTAACAGGTAGTCATTTATGTAGATTGTGTCAAATAAAGGCATAATGTAGCAGATGAATAGGCAAATATGTTTCCTTATGTCTTCGAAAAACTTTGCCCCTAATATAGGGTACTATTGTTTCATATGATTTCTTTAACCAACTAAACATGACGGTGCTGATTTACAGAGATGGTTCCAAGTGTACATTAGATACACACGTCTAAAATGTTATAAGGTATAAATGTGGTCCAGTTGCAATGCACATGAATTACAAAGGAGATCAGTCATGTGCTGTATGTTCAGACGTGGATGCAATTCAGGCATACAGTATGTTATGTATTATCAGCGTTTGGCTAGCGCACTTCTAATATTCTTTTGGCATTATAGGGCTTTCAGTGTCTTGCTGCCCTTACCATTTAGCTCTGGGATGTATATCAGCTGGCTGTGTTTGATTGATGTTATCATCTTTCCCAAGGTCGTTTTCTGTATTTTTTCACGATGGTTATTTAAAGATCGGACCCCACCAGAGATATTAAGTCCTCATCTATCGTTTGATGGACAGGGTACCCTGCCACAAACTTGGTAGAATACCTTTGCCACCACACTGGCAGTCCGTCTACTCTATTTAGAGTCGGGGGACTGCCTTGTGCCTGTGGTGGCTGTGCTGGTGGAAACCTTACATCGGCACTGGCCCATGTGCCACAGGCGGATTTTCTGATGCACCTTTTTCCTTGTTTGGCACTGGCACAGAAGGCCTGGCAGTCGACAACAGAAAAAATACTCTCATCCCTGGAAGAAAAATTTATGCAAGCGGGTTCATCATTTTGGTGGTGAGCAGACCTCTGGCCCATCTGTAAAAAGGGGCCTAAGCCTTGTTCTATGTACATGGATGTGGATGTCAAAGGACAGTTAGTTTGGTGCAGACAGCTGTCATTGCACATCATTAGCAGACTGTTCTCTAGACAAGTGCCACTAAGCAGTTTGTCAGTTTAGGGACAGATATGTACGAAGACAGCCATTCGCTAAATCACAGGGTTTGCGACTGATAAATAGCTTTTCTAAATGGACTAAACCCATTTTATGATTCAGTAACTGGTCAATGTTTTGTGAAAAGCTTCTGACTCACAAGTTGGCGAGGTAAGATATTCGAAAAATGAATGTAAAAAAAAGGTTTGCTGGTGGGTAAGCAGTGGTCTATGGGACTACTGTCTACTCTCACACAGACTAAAAAAAATTAAACTTCTTTTTTATTGCAGCCTCATTTTCTTTAAGCATAACAGACTGCATTTAAAAAAAAAAAAATTAAATGTGATCACAGATATTGTGGTCTCCTGACACCAACATGCCTCCATCCCTGTGATCCAAATGTAGTGAGTCGCAATTTTCGATCTACCTCATGAATATTGATGAGGTAGGTTAGAATGCAACCCACAACAATTCAGTATTTTGTACCTGTACATAGGTCGGTTCACAAAATTCGTTTCCATTTGCACAAATTTTGCAACTTGCGCCCACTTCTTACGAACGTATATTTCTTACATTCGGTTTTATTCGGCCATAATTGCCTTCCAGCTCCAGAAACACAAAATAATTTTAAATAAATTCATAATATTGAAAATAAAATATCAAGAAAAAAGACAAACAAAAGACATCCACACACTAATATCAAAAATTAATTACACATTACCATGGAGTTCTTCATTTTATTGCATATTTTAGGAGTTTAGCCACAGAGTAAGTAACAACGATAGTTTTTAACAATTGTAAATGCGTAAAGGCAATCCAGCAAGCATTAAAATTCATGGGGGCCTATTTATGAGCCCTTGCGTCACTTTTGCGCCTCCGGTGCATCACTTTTTGTGACGCACCAGCGGCGTAAAAAATACGCCATGTTGCGTCATATTTACAAAGTGACGCATCTTGTTAGATGCGTCACTTTGTAAACCCCTACGCCACAATATACCTGCGCCACGTATAATGTATGCAGGGTGGGCGTTCCGACGCAAGTAAGCCTCGTAGAAGTGATGCAGTGAAATCTATGAGAATTCACTGCGTCACTTATAGGACGCAAATGCGTCAATATCTTGCGCCTGCCTCACAGCAGGCGTAAGATTGACGCAGGCACATTTGAAATGGGACTTGCCCATGTGAAATGACCCGTTGATGGAGTTGTGTCACTTTTGTGACACACTCCAGCAATGCGTCATGTTTGCGCCTACAGATACGTCAGAAATACTGATGTATCTGTAACTCCTTGCGACATGATGCGTCATACTGTAAATATGACGCATCCAGCATGTCGCAAGGAGGGCGCAATGAAAAGTGACGCATCGCTGTTTTCACGCAGCGATGCGTTACTTTTCATAAATGAGGCCCATGGTCCCTAATGACGGTATAAGAATCTCACTCTAGGCGTTCTATACAAATAACAGAAGAATATAAAAGGCATCGGGCCTCATTTATGAAAAGTGACGCATCGCTGCGTGAAAACAGCAATGCGTCACTTTTCATTGCGCCCTCCTTGCGACATGCTGGATGCGTCATATTTACAGTATGACGCATCATGTCGCAAGGATACAGATACGTCAGTATTTCTGACGTATCTGTAGGCGCAAAAATGACGCATTGCTGGAGTGTGTCACAAAAGTGACGCAACTCCATCAATGGGTCATTTCACATGGGCAAGTCCAATTTCAAATGTGCCTGCGTCAATCTTACGCCTGCTGTGAGGCAGGCGTCAGATATTGACGCATTTGCGTCCTAGAAGTGACGCAGTGAAATCTCATAGATTTCACTGCGTCACTTCTACGAGGCTTACTTGCGTCGGAACACCCACCCTGCATCATTATACCGGGCGCAGGTATAATGTGGCGCAGGGGTTTGCAAAGTGACGCATCTAAGTAGGTGCGTCACTTTGTAAATATGACGCAACATGGCGCATTTTTTACGCCGCTGGTGCATCACAAAAAGTGATGCACCGGAGGCGCAAAAGTGACGCAAGGGCTCATAAATAAGCCCCCTCGTGTTTAGTTGAATCGGTTGTCACAATAACACAGATAAATATCATTGAAGGTTTGCCATCCCCTGGGAGTAGATAAAAGAACACAAACACCAACTCTGAATCTAGTTAAAAGATTGCAGCTCATAACCACGTGGGATATCATCAAGAAATGTTGCATAAAACGTTTTCAACTAGTCATGGTATGTGATCTAACAACTGACTGACTAATTCAAAACTCACTCGTCTTGACAAGCAATGCTGTATTAGTATATTTTTCACATTCAGCTTATGATTTTTACATACATTTTCAGGATGTAAGAAAAAATCAGGGCAGCCAATTATAGAAAAAGCATTCTTAAATATTTGAGCCATGTAAAGTAATCTAATGTATTAAAATGTACACCCCTCAGAATGGGGAATAACTGTGCGGACACAGAATCGCCGTGCGGTATTTTGAACGGTATTCCGTCGGAGGGCTTTAATACACGCATTCACACGTTCTTCTGAGCTGTATCGAGTTGTGTGGGGGGCTTCTGTCTGGAGCAAGAGTGGATGAAAGGGGTAGGGTGAGTAGGGAAGGATAGGGGAAAATTAGTTTTGGCCGAGGGGTTATTTATTGCTCCTATTGCCAGGGAAACGAGCCAGAGTAGAGCAGAGAACGAGGCTTGGCATCCAAAGTCTTATGTAATTTTACCATCTGGAATTATCAGCTGCTAAAACTGGGACAAGGGACACTGGGCCAGTCGTGATCAGGTAGAACAGAATTCCACATGGAAATTCAGCTCTGCCTGATTCATAATCAGGGCCTATATAGCTTACCAGCATTGACTGTATATGTATATTTAAGGTCTGTGCGATGTATTAAATGTCGTTGGGCATTCTGGGTAGCATTGTCACAGCTGACTTTAGGGTGCATTGTTGTTGTGCTGTTGGAACGCAATGTATTGTTCCTAACATCTTCTAACAGATGTGGGAAATGCCCCGTGGAAGAAAAGCAAAAAGTACTATTAAGGCAATCATTACAAATCAATGATATATAGCTCACAATTGAGTCATGTAGTTAAAATAAAACATTATCAAAGTATTGTGACATCGAAACAGCAATTTCCAAATTAAAATCTTTTAATGAGGAGGTTATATGTGCTCATAGAGTGTGTGTGCGTATGTGCATGCATGTGTGTGTATGTGTGTCTGTGCGTGTGCTCATATAAAACTCATACAAAAGGGATTAGAATGATTCTCTTAGTCTTGCTAATCACGAATAAGTACCATTGATGTGAGGACAATGGAGCTAAGAGGGCCAATCCATGTAGTAAGTAAAGGTATTTTCAAATGAGTGTATTAAAGAAGTAAGGGGCATATTATCAACGGCCAGCGATAATTATCGCTGGCCGTGCTGAGCGACGAATTCCCTAACGCAGGCTATCTCTGGAATTTATCGCCCTGGTAGCGCGTTATTAACAGCGCGTTTCCCCAGGGCGATAAAAATTCCAGAGATAGCGAGGTTATCGCCGTTTTGCAGGGAACATCGCTGGTTTTCCAGCGATGTTCCCTGCAAAGCGGCGATAACCTAGCTGATACGACCCTGTGGTCGTATCAGCATAATCCACCCCTATGTCTAACATAGGTAAGTCAGGATTTTAGCAGACGTTAGATTTTGGCGAAAACGGCCGTTTTCGCCAAAATCTAACGTCTGCTAAAATCCTATGGGCTGCCTTGTAAATATCGCGATGTGAACATCAGCGATATTTGCAAGGCAGTCCATCCGGGGTACGCCCAGTGACGCCCACTTTGCATCTCATTAGAGATGCATGGGGGGCGTCGGGAAAAAGGGTGCTAACATGCGATTATGCATGTTAGCACCCTCTTGTTGATAGGGCGATAGTTTTATCTCCGTTTTTCTGGCTTTTAAAGCCAGAAAAACGGAGATAAAGCCCTTGTAGATATGCCCCTAAATGCTCAGAAAACTTTACTTTGGTCATGTGTATAACCTATCGCAGTGTCAAGGTGCATATGCAGTTTTAACACTAAATTAGCACTTCGTTAAAGACAACGACACATTCTCGTATATATATAGGGCATGTGTGAGATGCTCTGTCTAATATTTTATGATGTATTTGATTGTGTTCATTTCTGTGTGGGTTTCATGATAACTGACTACCGCCTTGATTATGAGTGTCTCGATGATTGCAACACTGTGCAAGAAGGGGTTTGCACAGGTGCAGACATTTTTTGAAACAATCATTATTAAGGTCTTTTTGGCATATATAGGATGTATGAAATTGGGTTGTTGGTTGACTGAGGTGAAAGCCCTGGTCAAGCAGCAACCACACTCACTGTCAGGGTAAGGCACAAGCAATCTCCAAATTAACCTGTGCTCACCTCCTTGGTAGCTTGGTACAGAGCAGTCAGGCTTAATTTCAAACAGCAAAAATCAGTAAAAACACAACACAAAAAGTGTCTGCAACAGATTTAGAAAAATAGCATAATTTTTCATTAATAAAACAAGACCAAAATGACAAAAAAACAATCAATAGAACTGGAGAGATGGAATTTTAAAGTTTGGAGTGAAAATAGAGCCAAAAAGAACAGAACGCCAATTGGGGATATCTGCGTGCACTGGACCAGGACAAAGGCACAATTTCAGGCTGACCGTGATACATGTGGACCTGCTACAGGGGCCCAGTTGGGCCTGCTGAGTACGTTAAATGCTGGTTGCAGAGCTTTGCATGTATCCGCGTGAAAGATGGACAACGCAGCTGAATTGATGTGTCGGGTCCGGGATGCGGTGAGGCTGTGGTGCAAGGTCCTGTTGTGTTGTCATCGAGGATCCTGTTTATTGGGCTTGCAATGCAAAGTAGGGCATCAGGGTGAGGTGCACAGCTGGTAATGCATTGATTCTGAGAAGCTGCAAAGCTGCAATACGGAGTCCGGCATCGTCTTTCAAGGCGATGAGAGATGCGAGGATCTGGTCTGTTCCGAGGACTGCGGTTGGTGATGCAGTCTTTCCAATCCATGCAGCAGTGGATATGATTCAGTTCTGCTCGGGAGAAGTGCTAGCTTTGTCGGGGATGCGTCTCTCAGCTGGGAAAATGCGTTGCTTCCACTGGCAAGCACCTCAGGCCCACTTGCAAGAGGTCCGGGACCGGGATGGCACCACTTGGCAAGGTAGACTCACAAATGGCAGAGTCCCTATGCAGGTGTAAGGTGGTTGGAAGCCTTATGTCACAAAACTTCAGATCAAGAGGCCAGTCAAGTAACCCTTGGAGTCGCTCTGGGTTTTGGGTTAAAGAGATGAAGGTCCAGTCTTTCTCACCCAGACAAGAGAGCAGCAGACAGCAGGTCAGCACAGCAGAACAGGAGTTCAGAAGAGTGCATTCCAGCAGAGTGGCAGTCCTTCAACAGCACAGCAGTCCCTCCTGGCAGAGTATCCACAGGTCCAGAAGTGTGCTGCAGTTGTGGTGTCTGAGGTCCTTCTTTTATACACAGTTGTGCCTTTGAAATGGGGAGAAGCTTATAGAGGAATGCTTTTTAGTGCACAGATGCCCTGCTTTCCCTACCCTGGCTCCAGACTAACTGCAGGGGGCATGCAGCCCTTTCTGTGGGGACAGACACAACCTGTTCATGTGTGTCATACATTTCATACTTTATCAGTAAGACTGTGCATTTAGACAACATAAATGTCAAAACTGTGTGAGACTGAACCCACACACACCATCAGTAAATGATTGCCTTATTCCTGGCTACCTCACAGTGCGCCCTCTATACCTCTAAACCTTACAAGGTACTGGAGGGCATGTGCAACCTCAAAACATGGCAACGCTGACTCCTCAAGGAAATCCTGGAAATAGATCAGTCCCTTTCGTTAGTAACTCATTCATGACCAAAGGGAGATACAAAAAATGCTCAAATTGGCATTTCAATTATTTATTGAAGCATTATGATTCTTGTGTAAGATACGTGCACTGCAATAATAGGAGGAAACAAAACAAAGTACTCAGCATCACAAGAATGGTAAAGGAAATAAACCTTTCAACTATTGTGCTGCTTGGATCATATGTGTGTTTAAAAGTACTCCCGTGAGTCATTGAGCTGACGAGCTCGTGGAAGAAGCACCTACGCGCCAGTGAGAGGTACTTGACCTGATGCAATGTTTGGCAGCCCACTCAGCAAACCCCAAATTTGAAGTCTGTATTCTCTACTAATGACGGTTAAAGAACCAGAAACACGTGTCTAGAGATCAGCACTATCTGCGCCAACGCTGGCGAAAGACTCTGAATACTAGAGCAAAGCAAGCAACAAGAGACTGCATTTACCAGAATGCCAGGGGCAAACCTTGCTGGGAGGTGAAGCGGTGTGCTCCCACCCCTGTTCCTGTTTAAAAGTACTCCTGTGAGTCATTGAGCTGACGAGCTCGTGGAAGAAGCACCCGCGCGCCAGTGAGAGGTACTTGACCTGATGCAATGTTTGGCAGCCTACTCAGCAAACCCCAAATTTGAAGTCTGTATTCTCTACTGATGACGGTTAAAGAACCAGAAACACGTGTCTAGAGATCAGCACTATCTGCGCCAACTCTGGCGAAAGACTCTGAATACTAGAGCAAAGCAAGCAACAAGAGACTGCATTTACCAGAATGCCAGGGGTGAACCTTGCTGGGAGGTGAAGCGGTGTGCTCCCACCCCTGTTCCTATATGTGTGCATGTAGTTATAGTAATGCTCCTACCTAACATTCCCTATCCTAGTGTGCCTATGGTGGGTGAATCTGCTAGAATCCCTTAGGGTGAGCAACCTCCCCAGTTACCTGTGTGTATGTTTCATCAGAGGCCCGTCTTGGTGTAGTGCTGGACACCATCCTTCCCAGGAGGTAAACAGGAATCAGCTGAGATGGAATTCTGGCATGGGGCCACCTCAACAGTGTCAGTGAAATGCTCCTCTGTCTAAACAAATAAGTGAGGTCGTTTATAAAAAAAAACTTCACCCATGTTACCATGCCGAAGCCCCAAACAGGCTGCCATTATTGATTCTATCTTTACAGAGCTGTCTCAGAGCGCACAATAACAAACCAACATTTTACACAGTGAACTTAGCCCTCGTACAGAATATTCAAGGCTCTGATAATATGCCTACAAAGAAATGTAAATGTAAGCAAAGCCATTTCAGATAATATCATCTCATACAGGCATGCAAATGTGTGTCAAGTGTAAATGTTCAAGAAAGATGTCAACTTTGCCCGGGCTGAAGTGACCACATGGTAAGTGAAAATGAGACTGGGCCCAGCTCCTACCTCTCATTGCGCCTGTTATGGCCCACTCAGTCACAACTAAGCGCCCATTGTGTATGGCTGTCTAGGAGGAATACACAAAGCCCAACTGTTAACTACACCAGACCAGAGACAAGCTGCAGGCATCAAATGGCTAGGGCAAGAAAATGCACATTTTCTAATAGTGGCATGTTCAGAATTGTAATTTAAGATTCAACTTCATCATAAATTAGGCTTTTAAATTAGGATCCTAGTGTCACCAAACATAAACAAGTGATATCTTCCTATTTGGAAATTATACTTATAAATTATAATAAGGCAATCCCAATGTTATCCTATAGGAGATAAAAGCTTTGTAGTAGTGAAAGGTTTTTAACTACCACGACATGTAAAACTTAAATGTGCATGTCCTGCTGTTAGACTTGGCATCTTTTGGCGTGTTTCCCCTGACTTTTTGCTTTCTGATCTCCCGGTTTTGACTCTGTTTTTGCTGGTTTAGTGTCTCTGCGCACTTACTCACTTTTGTTCAGTGTTAAAGTGCAAGTGCTCCTGTTGTAAATTGTTATTATGGATTAGTGTTTCCATGATTGGCTGATTTGATTTACTAGTCAGTCCCTAGTTCAGTGCACCGTGTGTGCCCAGGGCCTGTAAATCAAATGCTGCAAGTGGGCTTGCAGCACAGATTGTGCCACCCACACAAGCAGCCTGTAAATGTAACTCTGGCCTGCCATTGCAGAGCCTGTGTGCAGTCTGGTACTGCCATGTCGACTTGGCAAGTGCACCCACTTGCCAGGCCCTAACCTTCCCTTTTCTTACATGTCAGTCACCCCTAAGGTAGGCCCAAGGTACCCCTGTGGGCAGGGTGCAGTGTATGTGAAAGGTAGGACATGCCCTGGTGTGTAAGAACTGTATTGTGGATTTTTATCGTTTTTGGTCTTGTCTTAAGTATATCAAAATATTGGATATTTTTCTAAACTGGTGTGGTGTCCTTTTGTAGTGCTTACACTGTATTACTGTTGGTTATGTGCAAATGCTTTACACACTGCCTCTAAGATAAGCCTGACTGCTCGTGCCAAGCTACCAAGGGGGTGAGCAGGGGTTATTTTAGGAGTGTAACTCCCTTATCCTGACTAGAAGGAAGGGTCCCTACTTGGACAAAGGTGCCAACCCTTCCCAACTAGAGACCCCCATTTCTAATATAGGTTGGCAGTGGTGAGGATAGGAGTTGCGTTTGCGCTTGACTTACAGTGATTGGTGTGCACTACTACCATATCGCAGACCATTACGTACCACATCTGGTTCTCTTTCTTTTATGCCTATTTTTTGATCTTGCCAGTTTTTCTAAGAACTTGAACTTGCTACTTCATCATGCCTGAATCAAGAGCATCATCTGCGTCATCTTTGGAAGTGGCATTTGAGGAGGATAGGTTGGAATCCTACAATGTGAAAGAATTGAAGGCTATTTGCAAAAACCTAAAGGTCCAAGTCAGAGGCCTCACCAGGAAGGAGGAGCTACAAAAGGCGCTGAGGGCCTGGGTTGCAGCCAGACATGCCAGTGGGCAGTCTGGAGATCTCAGTGGAGAGGCGGAGGAGCCTATTCCTAGGGTGGATGCGCTTTTGGGAGGGGGGGAACCCTTCAGGCCAGGCAGCAGTGGCCTGTCCCCAGAGGAGCTGGAGGACAGGCGGGAAGCAAGGAAGTTCAAGTTGAAAAAACTCAGGATAGAAAATGAAAGGGAAGACAAAATAATAGCCATGGAGGAAAGGATGATGATCCTAGATCATGAACAAAGTCTTAAGGAGCTGGAGCTAAGGAGTAGAACCGGCTCAGATGGTGGCAGCAGTTCATCAGGGCAGTCAGACAGAATTGTGCACATCCCCAAAAATGGGGGCAAGGTATTCAAGAAGGGGGATGACATACAAAGGTGGTTCCAGGGGTATGAGACATCTATTCATATTAATGGGGTCCCTGAAAGGAATTGGGAAGCAGGGTTGTGGCCTCTCTTTCCAGAAGAAGCTAGGGATACTCTGATAGCTTTGGGTAAGGGGCAGAACCTCTCCTATGCTGATATGAAAGACACTCTCCTCACCAGGTATGGTCTCACTCCTGAGTAGTATAGGGATCAGTTTAGGTCCAGCAAGAAAACTGATACCAACACTTAGTTGGAATGTATAGATTCTTTCTGCAGGTCTCTGGATGGCTGGGTGAAGGGCAGTAATGTAACAGATTTTCAGGGGCTCTACAATTTGATTGCATGGGAGCACTTATCTAGTCTATGTTTTGCAGAGCTGCGCCAGCACTTGGTTGATAGTAAGCTGACTGACCCCAGGAAGCTTGATATGGAGGCGGACCGCTGGGTGAGTTCCAGGGTCCACAAGAAAGCGTTTGGGGGAGACTCAGCCAAATTCCGGTCCAGACAACAGCGAACAAAGGAGGTCCTGGGACCGGGTACATGCTACCTCCACTTCAAGGTTACTCTGCCCGCGCCCGCCATTATAGAAGGTGGGAACGAGCCTATCTAATAGCAAAGGTATGCCATAATAGAGAGTACATTCATTAGTGCAGCAAACTCGGCCTTGGAGAAATATCAACTAAGGAGACATCGAGGCAGTTTTCTGCTGAGGCAAGCAGTGTGAGACAGAAAGTCAGCTTCGATCATGGAACAAAATGGTGGCTGCTAATAAAATGGTGCCATGAATTCTAACTTAACACAGAACGAAGTATGAGCAGCAAGGCAATTACATTTTCAATTCTAACAGACCCTCCTTTTAGCATTCATAGCTAAATTGTATTATTGCTATCAGGTAAGGGCCTTTACAATTCTAGAGATATAAAGAGAGTTCTATCATAGGCAACATTTGCTAATTTATGCGGCTACCAGCAAGAACTAAAACTCGATAAGGCTAGACATATAGCATTAATATTCAAAAATGCCCTCGTCGATACACATCATATCCTGGATGTCCTGCATCATCATGGCTTTGTTCTTAGAATCATGTTCCAAGGGTTGTGGACAAGTTGTCAACATTTTTACAAAGCAGGCACAACAGGCAGGAAGGCAGTGTATGCACAGACAACATGTTAGAATGATACCAGCTATGGCAACCAGGAAAAATTATAATCTTCCAACCCCAGGATGTGAATAGGCCCCAAAACCACCCCGTGAGAGACCATGTGCCATTCTCCTGGTGTATGTCTGAGGCAAGCCTATGGAGCTTCTGTAAAGCAGCATATACATTCGGAGCGTGGTCTGGCATGAATACACAGCAACTACTTCCGATGATGCGGCAGGCCCCACCCCGGTCAGCAAGGATGACATCTAACACCATCCTGTTTTGAAGGGCAACAAGTCTCGTAATCTGGAGCTCGGCTGTAATATTAGTCAGAATTACAGCTGTTACATTTATTACTCCTTCCACCAACCGAGTGAGTCTTCGAATATTGAGACTGTTGGACATTGGGCCCCAAAAGGGAACAATACCCTTCATAGCATCCGTGAACTGCTGCAATGTGGTATCTGTCTGATCTATGTCTGCAGTGTCTATGACTCGTCTAACACGTGACAGATGAACATCCCTGCGTTGCAGCCGGTGGTCCCTATGGTAGTTGGGGGGAAGGAGAAAAGAGAGATAACATATTACAGACCACCCTTGGGGAAGCCAAACCTAGGCCTGGGACCCACAGACAAAGTACACGTTGTGAGGGGGTAACAGAGGTGGGCTATATGCGGTGCTCAGTAAATAGGTTTAGTTGCAATTACTCACTCCTACCCCTATTTTCCCTTTTCCCTTAACACAGAAACTTGCCGTCATATTTACCACCGGCATTGCCACATCATGAGTAATATTGCGCATCTGAAAGGATCGAAAATATTCAGTGACATTAAAATCCCAAAAGTCAGACATCTCATTTCGGAGCCATGTGACATTTTGTTCTCTTTCGTAAACATTCATGCAAGCTGTCGGAGACAAGGTAGCCGGTGTTCCTTGTTCCCCTGGGGTAAACCCGTGATGTACACGTATATACTCTAAGACCGTTTCATAGTCAGCTAATGTCATATTCATAGTATCAGTGTGATAATAAGTGTATACCATAGTGAAGAGCTGAAACCAGCCTTCACAACTCCGGAGGTAAGAGAAAGGCATTGACAACAATACATCATTCTTGTGTGTCACAGAAGGGAGGAGGCCACAGATCCAGCAATTGGTAACGTTGGACGTACCATGGACCTGGAGGAACACATTATCCACATAGATCTTTCGGTGTTGGCCCTTGTGAGGTGCCAATGTTACAAACATATGTTCAGGGGGAGCAGGTGTTGTACCAATCAAGGAATGCACAGGATATTTTTTTCAAGGAGCCACATTATTCCAAGCATTGCTATAAGAGAAATCAGGACAATTAGCATAAACACTACTTTACTCTTTCTCGACCAACTGGGCCAACCAACCCCATTCTCCTCCAAACGTGGTACTGCGAAAGGCTGTTCGTCCTCAACAATTGGGTGGCCAAAAGGATAGATGGTGATCAGAGGGGAAAAACACAATGCAATGGGGCTGGTGACAAGAAAACAAGAAGATGGGCAAAATGTTTCCAGCGTCCTTCTGAGCCTCGCTGGGAGACTCCTAATTTTCATCTACGGTGGTGCTCCTGAGCACAGCGGTGAGCCAGCGCGATCGCGGCCCGTTGAAGAAATCCCACGCCGACCAGGATAGGGCAGCCCCCCTTCTGGGAAGACACCCTCAGCTTATCCTGTCCAGTGTCTCGGACAATGCACCAAACTCCCTTTCCCTAAGCTATCGTTGGTACCACAGGCAGGGTACATACACCCTACTCTTCATCCATGCAGTCCATCCCTACTAATCTGACTTTTCCTTTGGTGCACTGTCCCTCCGTCGGGGATGCAAATTGTACCTTGCCACTCCGGGCACAAAGTGATCAGTAAACAGGGGCTCAAATTCAGAGGGGCCAAGGGACTGAGACTCAAGCACTTGTGGGACAGATGGAGGGGAATCCTGGATGGCCCTTATTTCTGGGGGGACCGCCTCATTCAATGCTGCATCATTCTCCTCCTCTGTTGCACACACGTCAGTCGGGCATCCGAAAAAGGGATGAAGCGTGGCACTTTCTCCGTCTCATGGTCACCTATGCCATCAATCACCCCCCGATCATAGGGGAGAGGCAACAGCACCTTGCGGCAATGGCTGAGATGGAAACAGTTCTTCTGACCGGTCACTTTGACGGCACTTCTGTTCGCAAGAAGTACCTGCAGAGGCCCTTTCCAGCAAGGCTCCAGGCTCCCCGTCTCTGGAAGTGCTGTACCAAAACAAAATCCCCGGGATGGATGCTGTGCACAGGCCCCTCTGTTGGCGGTGGCAGCGTCTCGTGTATCTGTTGATGAATAGAACGCAAATTTTTTGTCAACTCAAAAAGATAGTCCACTAACAGTGGGTACTCAATATCAGAGAAGTGTTTCGGTCGAGGGACGCCGCAAACATTTGCTGGGCAGCTGAACACAACCTCATATGGTGACAATCCTGTTCTAGTGTGAGCAGTTGCTCTTGTTGACAAAAGAGCTAACGGTAAAGCATCTGGCCACTTCAATTCTGTGCTTTCCTGAATTTTTGACATTTTCAGTTTGAGAGTACCATTGTACTTCTCAACCAAGCCTGCTGATTGAGGGTGGTGTGCAGAGTGGAACTTCTGTCTAATGTGCAACCCATCACACACCAACTGGATAACTTTTGAATTAAAGTGATTGCCATTGTCACTCCAAGTCAAACCAAAACGGGGAAAGAACTCCTTCAGGAGGGCCTTCGCTGTCGCCAAAGCTGTATTCTCCTCAGTGGGGTAAGCCTCAACCCATTTCCTGAATGCGCAAACAACCACCAACACATATTTAAAATTATTAACTCGCTCCATCTCGATATATTCCATCTGAAGGACCTCGAAAGGGAACGAAGGGGGTGCAAAATTGCCAGGGCGTGTAGGAGTGCCCTTCCCAGGATTGTACATCATACATACCATACAATACTTAACCAAATGGGCAGCTACTTTCGGGATGTTATCATTCTGCCACACGGGGTCCAATAGCTTGCATATGCCCTTGGCGCTAATGTGAGCTGGGCCGTGCACCATAGTGACTACAGGGAGGTCATAGTCATCCGGTAACATCCACCTTTGCTTTCCTGACTTATCCGTCCAGCACCCATCCTCGTCTAAACATACTGTGCTTTCCTGCCATACTGCTAGCTCCTCAATCGTTGCCTCGCTCTGTATCTCTTTGACACTATCCAGTGTATTCTCAAACATAGTAACTTCGGGTACCCATCTAGCAGGGCCTGCCACAAACATTCTTTTCATTTTTGTTCGGGCTTTTCTCCTTAGTTGTTAGGTCTGCAAATGCATTTCCCCTTTCCACATCAGCAGCAATTGCCTTGTGGGCACTGCACTTCACTATTGCTAACTTCTTGGGAAGTGTCAGGGCTGACAAAAGCCTGTGTATCAATGGGCCATTCTGGATCTTTAACCCGTGTGAAGTCAGGAACCCTCTTTCTGCCCAGAGCCGCCCAAAGTTGAGGGCAACTCCAAAGGCGTACTGAGTGTCAGTATAAATATTGACAGCCAGTCCCTCACTTAGCTCACAAGCTCGAAGAAGGGCAACTAACTCTGCAGCTTGGGCCGATTGATAGGGAACTCGTGATGTCTCGACTACTGTGTGCAAGGTAGTTATGGCATATGCCGCAGTTGTCGTGCCATCCGGTAATTTGAAACAAGAGCCATCGACATATAATTCCCCTTGCGGTTCCGATAGGGGAATATAAGTCAGGTTTACCCGTCCCTTCATCTCTTCCTCGGTGCGAAAGATACAATCATGCACGTCTATTTCCTCACTTTAAGAAGGGAGGGGTAGTAACATGGCTGGGTTCAGGGTGGCACATCTTTTGATAGTGACGTGTGGTGCGAATAGAGTCAGCTCATAGCCAGTCAGACATGCACTGGTAAGGTGCTGCATCTTTGTTCTGTTCAAAAGTGTATCCACAGCATGCGGTACCATGACTGTGAGATCAGTATCAAGGACGAGCCCTGCCGAATGTTGGATAGAGATGGCCACAGCCGCGACCGCTCTTAGACAGCTCGGAGGGCTCTCGCAACGTTATCAAGAAGTGCAGAAAAATAAGCACACTGCCTCTGCTTACATCCAAACGCCTGTGTTAAGACAGAGAGCGCCCAGCCAGCCGTCTCGTGTACATACAACATGAACGGCTTCTGATAATCAGGCGTGCCAAGCACAGGCGCAGAGCAAAGCGCAACCTTTAGTTGCTCAAAAGCTTGTTGACATTCATGCGTCCAGGGCAAGGGTTCATGCACATCTTTAGTGGTTAGCTGCAACAGCGGCTTTGTTAGTAGGGAAAAGTTAGGAATCCAGTGGCGACAATACAAAGTAATGCAGATGAAAGCTCGCACATCCCTTTGAGTCTTAGGGATGGGCATTTTGACAATAGCACTAATACGTTCAGGTGTTAGTCTCCTTCCCTCCTCCGACAGTAGGTGACCTAAGTAGATGACCTTCTGTCGACAATATTGGAATTTTGAAAGGGACACTTAATGTCCTTGATGGGCAAAATGTAGCAACATTTTAACTGTTGCATTTTTGCAACCGTTTTCAGTGTCAGAAGCGATCAAAAGATCGTCCACATACTGCAGTAATACATTACCTGGGGGAAGTGTGAGGGAATCCAATTGGCCATTTAAAGCTTGACTATAGATACTAGGGCTCTCAGTGCATCCCTGAGGAGCCCGACAGAATCTAAAACTTCTGCCAGCAAGGGCAAATCCAAACAGATGCCTACTATCTGAATGGATTGGAATACTAAAGAACGCATTCTTCAAATCAATGACAGAAAAGAATTTGGCAGTGGAAGGAATCATAGTCCGAAGGGCGGTAATGTCAGGGACAACTGGAAACTGAGGGACCACGATCCTATTAACCTCATGCAAATCAATTACAAAATGATAGACATCAGGATGGTCATCAGAGGAACCCGAGGGTGTCCTCTTAAGAATGGGAAGAATAGGGCTATTACAGACATTTGCAGTCGTCTCTTCAACAACCCCTGACTTAATCAAATCCTGTATAATCTGCAATAGCGCACGCTCCCCTGCTTGCGGTATTTTGTACTGAGGGATACGAGGGAGAACAACGTTGTCCTTGACCCTGATAGAAACCGGAGGTACCTGCAACAGCCCTACGTCTGTATCACCTGTAGCCCATAACGTTGTTGGAACATCCTTAAACGCAGTGGGAAGGGGTTCATCCTTTGACAAACATTGCTTTGAACTCACTACATTGGGTCCTATTGTCATATAGACACCATCCGGGGAGCAAGAAATTGTTGCATGCAACTTTTTTAACAAGTCCAAACCCATCAAATTTTCTCCACAGTTAGATGTCAATAGAAAAGGCGAATCTATAGTAAAAGGACCAATAGTCAGGGCAAGTGGCTTGGAAATGGGGCTCACAACCGGTATACCTGAAAAGCCTACCGAAACATTATTTTGGCCAGACAGGGCTGCCCCGGGGACCAGTGAACAAGAAACAGAGCTATTCATTGCACCTGTATCCACCAAGAATTTTTTAGCTGAGCCCTGCAAATCAGCAGTAACATAAGGTCCGCACTGATCTACAGGTATCTGAACTGATCCCTCACCCTGTCCCTGGCTGTCCTACCCAGGAGTTAACCCAGTCACTTCATCCAAGTCATAGTCATCATGATAGTACTGTCGCCCCAGAGGGTCATCGAAATAGTTCTGATCAGATCGACCTTGCTGTTCCTCATTTCCCTGGCCTCCGTCATGGCCACCTGCTCCACGACCCCATCCACGAGAACCCCGTCCTCTAGGGGCTGCAACCTTTTGCAACAACTTTGGGCACTCACTGCACCAATGTCCCTCCTCCTTACAATATGCATACTGGTTCGGCCCCACAAGCGTGGCATTTTTTACAGTGCGCAGCAGCTGTCTAGCTGGACCAATGCCTCGTCCTCTACTGTTCCCCCTGGACACCTTCTGCATCAACACCTTCGTTTTCAATTCCTTATTTTTCTTCTCTACCTTCTCCTTCTCTTCGTTCTCTCTATGTTCATAATACTGTGCCATGCTTAATATCAGTGATGGGGAGGAGGTAGTCCAAGTGCTCTCCGAAGCCTGCAACTGAGTCGTGATCTCAGGAAGCAAATTCGTAACAAATATGTTAACAAACAGTCGGACACCTCCCTCCATCGACAAGTTCTGTCCACTGAAATCCCAAAACACACCTTCACACCTAGTAAAAAAATCAGATACACTTTCATCTTTCTTCTGATGACATGCTGTTAACTTGTCCCAATCTACTCTTCTTGGTGGATTTAGAGAGTGCATGTGAGTAATAATTCGACCTGGCAAAGCTAGTATCTCAGCCTTAGGCTTCTCACCCGGCTTTCTCTCTTTATCCCATGCCCTGATCTCATCCCAAGTTCCACCCAACTCCACAACATGGTCCTGCATATGTACCTGCCGCCAGATATCAACTGGCACCAGTAAACCGAAAAACATCTCAATGTCTGCCAACGTCATTACCGTCGACGACGCAGCCTCTGTTAATTCTTTATAGTATGCAGTTGGATTTTTCCTAGGGTCATGTAACTGAGTTTTAAGGGATAAGATCTCACTCCTCTTCCAAGGAGTATAAACTAACCCTGGGCAAAGCACTACGCTACGCTCGCGTAGTTTGCGAAGTTTGCGCTACTTCGCACAACGCGAATTGCACGTAGCACAGTGCAAAGACGCGTAGCGTAGCGTAGTGCAGCGGTCATTTTTTGCTTGCTCGCGGTCCTCAATGTCAAGTTGGCGACCGCAAGCAAGTAAAATGACATCCCGGCGAGACTTTTTCCTCGTTCACGATCAACAACATCAAGTTGCCGATCGCGAGCGTGGAAAATAAACCTCCCGGCGAGATTCTCAACGCGGGGGGTCAGGTTTCTCATTGCGAGTGGTCGCGTATGCTCGCGACCGCTCGCGATGAGAAACTACCAGTCCGCGTTGAGAAAGCTGCCGCTCGAGTAAAAATCTACTCGAGCGGCAGTAAAAGACAGCTCGCACTGTGCAAGATGCCGTTTTCAATGATTGCACAGTGCGGACAAGCATCCGGCACTGTGCAATCATTGCGAACAGTGCACTACGCAGTTCGCGTAGTGCTACGCGTAGCTCGCGTAGTGCAAACTGCTCTTTGCGTAGCTTCGCATAGCGCTACTTCGCGAACTACGCCCAGGCTTAGTATAAACCCATTGTTCTTGGAAGCGGGCCTCTACTCACTGTTTGACGATAACATCCCTCTAGTCTTGCAACTCCGGTATCTCAGGGTGGAAGATCGGATGTAATTCCCTCATCGGAAACTGGGACACAGTTGTTGGGCTCTTCTGGTGCAACCTGCATCGGTATCCAATCAATGTAGCAACATTACTAAAAACATCATTAGGGGCCATATCAGCAGCATACATGCAGTCCCGGATGTCATAAATAATTTGGGGTGCAACACCATTAAAGCACTGTTCCCACAACCCAATCAACGTAGCCAACATATGCTTTAGGGCATGCTGCTGTACAAACAGCTCATGCTCTTTCAGCATGCTCCACACATCTTCCACACTGTAAATCGGACTCCGGGCCCACTGGGCAGCCTGCTTAGCTACCATCTGCTTCTCTGCATTCCCCACATCAGACCGAATCAGCACCCGCCCTATTTGTTCCCTTGCAGTCGCCCAGTCCCCATCATCCAGTCCATGCACCGGCGTTCCAATGCTCAACAATGTCAGGGAGTGGAGATGTGGCGAGGGCACAACAGTCGAAGAGGCAGGCACCAGAGTTACTAACGACTGTGTCGTATGTGTAAGTGATGGAGAGAGGGGAGAAGTTGGAGCAATATGCATAGCAGAGAGACCTTCAGTCGCTGCAGGCGTGACAGTCGAAGCCGAAGAAGAAACAGGAGGTGCCGTAGCCGAAGCAGCCAGGTCAATAGCAGGAGAACCAGAGGCGGAGGCAGGAGAGACAGGAGACTGGGGCTGTGGGACAGCAGGATAAATTCTCTGCGGAGCATATGGAGGTGGGGGTCTGGTATCTAACAGATCCTCTATGAATGTATCACCTTCTTCTCGAGCAACATAGGATTTGTCACATGGCAACCTAAACTTTCTATCAGCACACTCTATACCCTTCTCTATTTTTTCTCTATGTACGCTACTGCTTTCTGGGTTACTGTCTACATCTTTCCTCTTCGAGCCTCCTTTTCTGCTCTCATTTGTCTCTGCTTAGCCTCCTTTTGCCATACCTGGAGATAATCAAACATCGACTGCCTACTTCGTCTTGCAAACAATTTATCCTGCAGGAAATTCAGTTTCTGTTCATCAAAGGTACCTGTTAGCGGCCACTGCAACTCGGCATTGTCGCTCGTATATTTGTGCCATAGTGTACTAAACATAATAGGGCCAAGGCCGTGCTTCACATATATATCAAAGTTCGGTGTGCCTTCCGGCAGCGCAGGCTGCCTCTCTTCCAATCAAGCATCAGCGGAACAACAACAACACCCCAAGCAACACAACTTGCTCCAGCAGGGCATGTTAAAAGGAAGCAAGTTCACTATTCGTGCCACACGAATAATTCGCAAATATCTTTCGAAAGATCAGTCCTCAGACCGTGTCAAACAATGAAAACCAAAAGTCAGTCCTCAGACTGCACCAAAGAGACAAACCAAAGTCGATACCATGAAACTAAAAATCAGCCAAATTACAGGCATTTTCAAAAGTAAGCCAAATTCATTATGTTGCCTGGCAGTGTCCGCAGACACTCTGTACCCAAATCGGTTCGCAGACCTACCAAGTGCAAAGCAAATGGTCCGCATACCATACCAAATATCATTCAAAAGGGCGCTATATTCACAAAGAACCAAAGCAAACTCACCTGGTGCACACAGGTCGAACAAATTTATTCTCCACTGCTGACTCTTCGGACCAAACGGTCAAATCCAAGGGTTTCGCCTTTCAGGACCCCAGCCAGGATGACCACTGGGCGAGGCACCGCTCGATCAGACAGGCGGGGCAGCTGCGAGTACTAAGCTCGATCGTGCAGGGATCCCGATCCACCCATCTGACCCGATGTGGCCCCGTCCTCCTCACCCGTCCGCGGGCAAGGATGGGTCACCTGATGGAGTCCCTGTTCGGACGCCAACTGAAGGAAGTGACCCGAATAGCGTCACCCCGGTCACCTGTGACCACCTCTCGGCCTTCCAAACAAATGAAGAATGGGTCAGACAGTAGAGAATACAAACCAAAGTTATTTATTAGTATTGCACTGCAGAGGAGCCTAGTTTGACCAGCCTCATGAGATAGCTGCCGAGGGACTGACTTCCCCCAACATAACATCAGATATTATACATTTCCAATTCCCCAAGAACACACCCAGGCTGGAAAATTCCGGTCCAGGCAACAGTGAACAAAGGAGGCACAGAAGGATGAGCTAAGGTCCTGGGACCGGGTACATGCTATCTCCACTTCAAGATTACTCTGCCCGCGCCCGCCATTATAGAAGGTGGGAACGAGCCTATCTAACAGCAAAGGTATGCAACAATAGAGAGTACATTCATTAGTGCAGCGAAACTCGGCCTTGGAGAAATATCAACTAAGGAGACATCGAGGCAGTTTTCTGCTGAGGCAAGCAATGTGAGACAGAAAGTCAGCTTCGATCATGGAACAAAATGGCGGCTGCTAATAAAATGGTGCCATGAATGCTAACTTAACACAGAACGAAGTATGAGCAACAAGGCAATTACATTTTCAATTCTAACACTGGTGTACCCATGACGTGGACACTGGTGACAGCCCTCCTGTAAAACACAAGATTTACAGGTTGACTGACCGGGTCAGGGCCAGCATCAAAGAGGAAGTCTCTAAGATGTTGGCATTAGGGGTGATCGAGCCATCCAACAGTCCTTGGGCCAGCCCAGTAGTCTTGGTCCCAAAGGTTGCTGTACCCAGTGCCACTCCAGAACTGAAGTTTTGTGTGGACTACTGTGGGCTCAATGCCGTCACCAGGACTGACGCACACCCCATCCCCAGAGCTGATGAGCTCATTGATCGGTTGGGAGCTGCCAGGTTCCTCAGCACATTTGATTTGATGTCTGGGTACTGGCATATTGCCTCAACTGATGAGGCCAAAGGAGAGGTCAGCATTCTCAACCCCAAAAGGACATTACCAGTTCTGGGTGATGCCCTTTGGGTTGAAGAATGCCCCTGCCAGTTTTCAGAGGTTTGTCAACCAGGTGTTGGCTGGACTGGAGGATTTCAGTGCTGCCTACCTGGATGACATTGCAGTATTCATTTACAGCTGGGAAGAACTCTTGCAGCACCTCTGGGAAGTGTTGAGGGCTCTGCAGAGGGCAGGCCTCATGATCAAGGCCAGTAAGTGCGAGATCGGGCAGGGTTCTGTGGCGTACTTGGGACACCAGGTAGGAAGCGGCCAGGTGGCGTCCCTACACCTGAAGATTGACACCATTCTGGCTTGGGAGCCCCCCAAGACCCAGACAGAGGTGAGAGCCTTTTTAGGTCTCACCGGTTACTACTGGAGGTTTGTTAAGGGCTATGGCACCATTGTTGCCCCCATAACAGAGCTGACGTCCAGGAAGCAGCCCAAGAAAGTGATCTGGATTGAATCCTGCCAGAAAGCTTTTGATGCCCTGAAGGCTGCCATGTGCATGGCGCCCATGCTCAAGGCACCCGACTCCTCCAAGGAATTCGTCGAGCAGACCGATGCATCAGAGCATGGTGTGGGAGCGGTGCTCTCACAGCTGAACGAAGAGGGCCTAGACCAGCCTGTAGTCTTCCTTAGCAGGAGACTACTCCCTAAGGAACAGAGGTGGAGTGCCATAGAAAGGGAAGATTTTGCTGTGGTCGGGGCACTGAAGAAGCTGAGACCCTACCTGTTGGTACTCACTTCCGAGTTCAGACAGACCACAGGCCCCTCCAATGGTTGATGCAAATGAGGGGTGAGAACCTAAAACTGTTGAGGTGGTCCATCTCCCTACAGGGAATGGACTTTACGTTGGAACACTGCCCTAGCACAGAACACGCCAACGCAGATGGTCTGTCCAGGTTCTTCCGCCTTAGTGAAGAGAACTCCCAGGAGGTTGGGTAGTTCTCCCTACTTTCAGCTGGTGGGGACATGTGTTCGACTTGGCATCTTTTGGCGTGTTTCCCCTGACCTTTTGCTTTCTGACCTCCCGATTTTGACTGTTTTTTCTGGTTTAGTTTCTCTGCGCACTTTTTCACTGCTGTTCAGTGTTAAAGTGCAAGTGCACCTGTTGTAAATTGTTATTATGGATTGGTGTTTCCATGATTGGCTGATTTGATTTACTAGCCAGTCCCTAGTACAGTGCACCATGTGTGCCCAGGGCCTGTAAATCAAATGCTGCTAGTGGGCTTGCAGCACAGATTGTGCCACCCACACAAACAGCCTGTAAATGTAACTCTGGCCTGCCATTGCAGAGCCTGTGTGCAGTCTGGTATTGACATGTCGACTTGGCAAGTGCACCCACTTGCCATGCCCTAACCTTCCCTTTTCTTACATGTCAGTCACCCCTAAGGTAGGACCAAGGTACCCCTGTTGTATATTTCCTAGGGTGTCCATAAACAGGCTTTCCAGACTCATGTCCTTATATAGGCACAATTCGCCTTGCCCTTATATAGGCATAAAATCCCAGACCTTATTTAGGCATAAACCACGCACTCCAAATACAGGCATGGATTCCGACATCCGTCCACCCTAGCCTCACAACGAGTTCATGAAAAAACAGACTCTTAGGCTGCGGGAGTTTCCCTTGCCCAGGACTATTGATTTCTTCAAGGACTCATATATTATGCATGAACCATTATTCCTTAGGGGTTCATTCATGACGTCTTTCGCTGCCCAACTCACGTCAATGCTAACATTTTCAGGTATAAATATACCTTCCCAAACCCCTGTAAATCAGAGGAGACCTCGACTTCAGAGGAGCCCGATTCCCGGCCGGACGCACTGAGAAGACACTGTCATTCCTGCACGCAGAGAGTCCAGCTTCCAGTGATCTAACTTCCCTTGCGGGGTGTTGGAGTTCGAGTCTGGGAAAGAGATTCCTACCTCTCTCATTCTTCAGGTATGGAGCAGACTAGAACCTAGAGGGACTCTTGGCATACTAGACTCTTGGCATGCTAGGCGCAACATACTCTTAGTATACTCTAGTCAGGACTACATCACCTACTTCTACTTCTCCCTACACCTAGGATAGGTTATGTACACTGGGGTAGAACTAGGCTAGAAACGCATCGTATGAGTACTCGCATTTTTAGGCTGTGTCATTTTATGTAAATGCATATATGCTGAAAAGATAATGCTAACGCAGTATTATTTATTTCTACTGCTCACTCTGTACATTATTTATCTCGCATACTGTCTTGTGATCGTAACAGCACATTTAACTTACAACAGAAACAAGACTGTTCAATAAATCTTTTATTGAAACGCCCGTCTGTTATTTCTGTGTAACTTTGAGAGTAACCAAGATATGCACGACTGAGCTGAGTGAAATAGTTATCTATTGTTTCTACGACTCTGGGACACGTCCTGATTCTGTAAGGGAAACACAGTGGTCATGTTTTGCGGCTGCCAGAAACTACTCCCTTCTTGTCAAGAAGTTTCTAGTGGCCTCTGAGCTAGCTGGCACAAATAATTAAGTTTAATATACTCGATAGGGACATACCGACCTTAGTCCTATGTCAAACCTATAGGATATATTATTCCAATGCGCAGAGCCTATAAGGGAAATAGGAGCTACACTACATGGTGCCCAACGTGGGGCAAGGCAGTAATTCAACGTTAGATACTGAGTAACTCAGCCGTGCTTCCTTTTTTTTTTTCTCTCAGAGGCCCCTACCCATATACTCCAAAAGACGTCTGGAGTGGACAGGGTTAACTATCCGCCACGGCTACATAGGGCAGTACCCTATATATTAGCTGTTTGGTTTGCTCAACGTTGAAGGATACAGTGTTCCACAATATTGTGCACCTTATCTTTGTTTCCTTGAAACTTGTTCTACATTTTTCATAAAACAAAATGTCCTTAAACGGGGACAATCCCGCCGGAAACGGTGGAGCTGCGGCTAAAGATGTTAGACAGCATTAGGCTATCTACTCGCCGGCGTCCCACTGGACAAAGGCATTCCCACAAATACTAAATCTAGGTTCCTATGGTTATGGCCTCAGCGCTCGGCTGACGCTCGAACTGTTATAAAAGATTTGCGAGTCTTTATCGGCACATACGCAATAGGCACGCTACATTCTGACCAGGGTCCTGCGTTTAGCTCTAGGGCTTACAAGGAGGCCATGGCCAGTCTGGGCGTTGCATTGCGGTACTCCTCTCCATTCCATCCTGAGGGAAATTCTGTTGTGGAAAGGAAAAACCGGGACATAAAGCAGTCTATAACAGCTAGGGTATTAGGTTCGGGTGATGGGTGGGTCAAACACCTCAATAGCGTACAGCGCGCTCTCAACAATCTGCCAAGAAGTTCTCTAGGGGGGTCACTCCATATGAGGTCCTATTTGGGACAAGAATGTGGGTTCCAGACTTAGAACACGTAGGCACAGTGGTGGAAAATAAACCATTTGATATCAAAGATCGTTTGGCTGTTTTACAGGATCTTAACAAATTAAGAACGAAACAAAGCAACATATCCCTACAGCCAACCACCACTGGGGAAATATCGGCGGTCCCAGCAAGGCCTGTCTGGATTCCAAAAGTTGGGGATCTAGTCAGAGAAAAAATCGCGGACAAGAAGGAATTTGGACCTTCTTACAGACAACCAGTACCTGTTCTTGCTGTTCAAGGAACAAGGACAGTACTTCTGCCGCCCCTTGCTGGAAGAAAGGAGAAAAGATTTGTGTCCATCGACCTGATCAAACCACAGTATGTGGCCAATACTAAGCAGTAGGCCTCGTGGACTCCGACCTAGTAGCAGACGCACTCCTCTCGCTACTATTCAAGAGGTTCAGACTGAAAGACTGATCACGATCGAGAATTCAGCTTTAACAAATGAAGGACTAAGCAACCAAGCTATGGAACTCATCCCTCTTGACAACCAAATAACAGTTCGTCCAAATACACCTGTCTACACCAACGTGACACGTGATGAACTGTCTCCTGTGATTTCTACAAATCCTGATGCAATTCCAACAATTGACAGAACTGCTTCTGGCTATTTCATTGACTTTGATACGTTCTCAGAAGATCCAAGCGAACCTGAAACGACGCCAGCAACTTTCAAACTAAAGCAGCAAGTACAAGACTTTATTCAATTTCTGAAAAAGACTTATCTGGTTTCTCCATGGATTGAACTCTGGATTACATCTGGACTTTTTGTTTTCCTGCTCTGGTTAGCTTTGGTAACAACTATAAGCGTACTTATAAGTGGCAGATACATCCATGTGGATAGTGAAGGAAAAGGCGTTAACATACTTTTGAAACCACATAAATCTTCCCATCGTGAAGCAAGAGACTTTTCATCAGTAAACATCACAGCTGTTCCTATACAGGATGGTATAGTGTGGGACAAAACAGATTATGAAATTTTCGGACCAACGGAACAATTGAACATTCCACATTTGTTTAAAATTTCACTAAGTGATTTAATTACGTCCAGTACCTATTCAGATGATTGGGACTTTGAGACTGTGACTGACATAATGTTTGATCTAGAAAAATCTGCTGCATTTTCTAAAAATGAATATTTAGAGGGTTCATCAGACTATGAAGAACTGTATTGTTATAACCACTATGGTCATCATTATTTGCATAAAACTGCATATCCAAGAAATGTGTTTATGTTTAACCAATGGGAACATTGTCCTACACCACCACAAGGTAGTTCAAAAACTTTTGCTAGTAAGTTTCCATATTTTTTAGGTTAAAATACATCTGACCCAGCAACGTTTTACTACAGAAATGTAAACAAAACAGGACTGAAAATTATGTTAACAAATACGAAACAGATTTACTCTGCAGCATTTATTGCCCAACTGTCAACACAGGGTTTCGACTTATGGAAAGACACAATAGAGACAAAAACTGTCTGGGGTAGTAAAGATTGGCAAGTACAGGGTATAGAAGCTTTATTTAGAGCCTGTATCATCCCTGAACAAGTACTGTTTTTGAATGAAACCGTCCAACAAACGTCTTGTCTTGGATTGGCCAAGATCAAAGAGATGAAATCACCTTCTGTGCCAACACCTGCCAGTGATAATAATACAAAGGCAGTGGTGACAGTTGACAATATACTACAATTCAACAGATCTGATCCAAATTGGAAGAAATAGTTGATCTGGCCCTTAGACACAAACAACTGTCAGGAAAGGTTCTTGAACAAAACTCAGGGCTTTACTATTCATAGGCCAGACCCAAGATATGTCCAAAGACAACATCCGGGGGTAGTAACAACATACAGTGTAGGAAAATTATGCCTCGAATGGCTGCATAGATCTACACTACAGGATGTGAAACAACACTTATCCTTACTTACAGGAGACGCAGATCTTAGGGAATTCTTGCTTGGACCAAGAAAACCGCGTCAAAAACGTTTCGTATATGCCGGCATTTATGCTGCTTATAATGAAGCATGGAAAGTGTCACAGATAGAGGCCACAGAACGAATACGTGAACTTGATCGTATTAATTTAGAGAAAGCGCTCTCTGTGGTCGACAATGGGTTAACAACTTTGTCCTCCAGAATATATTCATTGGATGGCATTGTATCATCTGCTATCGACATTCTAGAACAAGATTTGGCTATGTTACAACAAGGTCAATCTCAATTACGTTCTATAGTGTTATTGAGCTGGACGCTGCAATCTTTGCGAGCGGGCTATGTGCCTTGGCGTTTCATCAACACGTCGTCTCTGTTTTCAGAATACAATCTCACTGATAAACAGGTCGAATTGGCACAAAGGGGAGCAAGGTATACAGTGCTAAGCATTGAAAAACTGGAGAAGTTACCATTCACAGTGGCAGAAAAACCAGCTACATAATGGGTTATTCATGGCAAAATAACATTACCTGTGACAACTTTTCAGTTTCATTATTGCCTCAGACAAATGCAAGCAGGCAAATATGAAAGGTTGGGTAAGGAATACATTAAGACATCTTGGGATTTACCGTATACACATAGATGTTGGAGTGGGGATCGTGAAGTGTTTCTTAGCGGTACCAACTGTAAAAATGCACTGACCGGTTCACTTATGTGTCAGGACATTTCTTTACACAGGACTTGTAATGGTTCAGTGGCAAATTTGTCTTGCCATCAGCATGGTACACCAGCTGCTGTGATTAATCCAACGTTTGGACAACTTTCTAACGGGAGTTACCTCATGCTGAATGATCAGAGTTGCTGTGGAATGTTGCCAGGCATCCCATATCTGGTAACGGTCAACTCCAGGGTCACTTGCTGTATGCAAGTATTGTTTGCCCCAATAGACACAGTCAGGGAGTCGCCGCTATGGCCTTCGCTGAACGTCTCTTTTATAAGATTTGATACTTTAAGCAGAATGAAAGCCATGCTTTTACAGCAAACAGTGCCTTTGACCTCGGCCAAAGAAACCTATGATCTACAAGTAGCAAGGACTTCAGCTGAGATACAGACTTTAATACGTACAAACTGCCCTATACATTTCGTAGAAATGGTATCACGTATCTTTAACATGTCAGATACGACCCGAATTGTACATGTATTTAAGAGCATTTGCTCCGGTCTGTTAGCACCTTTCCAGGCAATACTCGGAATCATCCCCAACTTTGCACATTCAGTGTTTGGTGGCATACCATTAATTCTCGCACTTGTTGCCGGAATTTTATTCATCTTTCTGCTATTGCGCTATGGCCAGCCTATTCGCAGACATCACTCCGAGCGAAATGGAGAAAGCTCTCCTTGAAAGAAAGTGCCGTGAGCGAATAGTACAGCTATTGGGCATGACTCGTCTAAGGGACCTTAATACAACTTGGTTCCTGTCATTCAGACCAATCTGGCAAGATTGCATCTTACCTGTTCTACGATGCCTGCTATGCGGTGAAGAATGCGTGTTGGACGCTTGTCTAACATATCCATCAGCCACGCCAAAGGACGTCGATACTTTGCTGGTCCCGATAACGGCTCATGCTTTGTGTTGTCCCCAGAGGCTACCAATCCTGATGTCAGCATTCATTGAGATCTCACAGATGCTTCCGGCTGCTGCTGAGGTACGAGAGACAACTCCAGGCACACAGGTAACAACGGACACGAACATTGCTGCGGCGACCTATGCTGAGAGCGATGCTTCACATCTTTGTGCGGTCAATCTCTTACACGAGGTGTTCCAACTTACACCAACGACTGTGGATGATGTTTTGTCTATTGAAATAGATAATCTCATGTTTACACCAGACCCATAAACTGACTCTGAATCAGCATACTGTGTTCCAGAGATGCAGTAACAATTTGGCCTTCATTTTTCAAACACTTGGAACTCTACCAAATTTGAACTTTTGTCCCATTTTTTCGAACGAAAATGGCACTTTGATCTGCTTAAAGTAGAACTAGCTTTATAATACGGACTTGGCAGTACTTCCAGGGACACTTAGTCATCTTGTGTGTCTAGAACAGTTCATTTAATTTTTATGACAGGAAATAACTTCGATTTTGTATTAAGTTATCGATCATTTTCGTCATATGTAATTATTGCTTTTATGTTTCATTCCGATTGCATTTATTTAGAACTTATGCTGGAAATGAAGACATTGCTTAATGATGTACGGAAACCTTTGCATTTTCAATATGTTTTTTAATGCTTTTAGAAAATATTTTTAATATGCAGTTCTCCATTTTAATGTTTTAGCATTTTTTATATGTTTAGCATTTTAGCATTATCGTACACACGAAAGAGGAGTGGGTGTTGTATATTTCCTAGGGTGTCCATAAACGGGCTTTCCAGACTCATGTCCTTATATAGGCACAATTCGCCTTGCCCTTATATAGGCATAAAATCCCAGACCTTATTTAGGCATAAACCACGCACTCCAAATACAGGCATGGATTCCGACATCCGTCCACCCTAGCCTCACAACGAGTTCATGCAAAAAACAGACTCTTAGGCTGCGGGAGTTTCCCTTGCCCAGGACTATTGATTTCTTCAAGGACTCATATATTATGCATGAACCATTATTCCTTAGGGGTTCATTCATGACATCTTTCGCTGCCCAACTCACGTCAATGCTAACATTTTCAGGTATAAATATACCTTCCCAAACCCCTGTAAATCAGAGGAGACCTCGACTTCAGAGGAGCCCGATTCCCGGCCGGATGCACTGAGAAGACACTGTCATTCCTGCACGCAGAGAGTCCAGCTTCCAGTGATCTAACTTCCCTTGCGGGGTGTTGGAGTTCGAGTCTGGGAAAGAGATTCCTACCTCTCTCATTCTTCAGGTATGGAGCAGACTAGAACCTAGAGGGACTCTTGGCATACTAGACTCTTGGCATGCTAGGCGCAACATACTCTTAGTATACTCTAGTCAGGACTACATCACCTACTTCTACTTCTCCCTACACCTAGGATAGGTTAGGTACACTGGGGTAGAACTAGGCTAGAAACGCATTGTATGAGTACTCGCATTTTTAGGCTGTGTCATTTTATGTAAATGCATATATGCTGAAAAGATAATGCTAACGCAGTATTATTTATTTCTACTGCTCACTCTGTACATTATTTATCTCGCATACTGTCTTGTGATCGTAACAGCACATTTAACTTACAACAGAAACAAGACTGTTCAATAAATCTTTTATTGAAACGCCTGTCTGTTATTTCTGTGTAACTTTGAGAGTAACCAAGATATGCACGACTGAGCTGAGTGAAATAGTTATCTATTGTTTCTACGACTCTGGGACACGTCCTGATTCTGTAAGGGAAACACAGTGGTCATGTTTTGCGGCTGCCAGAAACTACTCCCTTCTTGTCGTCAAGAAGTTTCTAGTGGCCTCTGAGCTAGCTGGCACAAGTAATTAAGTTTAATATACTCGATAGGGACATACCGACCTTAGTCCTATGTCAAACCTATAGGATATATTATTCCAATGCGCAGAGCCTAAAAGGGAAATAGGAGCTACACTACACCCCTGTGGGCATGGTGCAGTGTATGTGAAAGGTAGGACATGCCCTGGTGTGTGTGGCATATACTGATAGTGAATTACCGCCAATTTCGTTTTTCACTATTGCAAGGCTACCTGTTCCCATAGGACAGATGGGGAGTTTGTTTATAACATCTTATAAACATAACTGGTCATGGGAACAAGGTAGAGAGATAAAGTTTAGTATGCCTGAACTCAGAATCTAAAGATGCATCTTTTAGTGAAGGTGATTTTTACATTCTGTGTTTGAGAATACCACTCTTAGAAAGTAGGTATTTTCTTGCTCAGCCATCCAGTGTGCCTCTGCTGGGTTTGTGGATTGACTGTCTGGCTTTGGGCTGACAGGGGCTGGGGAGGAGCAGTGGCTCCAGAGAGTCTAGATGGGTCAGGGATGGGCTGAATAGACCTGGGCTGCATTCAGAGTAGGGGGAGGAGATTTCTTTTCACCTGAATGGGCCCGTTATGCCTCTGACAATGCTGTCTCCACCCCCTGCCAGGAAGCTGCACCAGAGAGGACAGAACTGGTTCTGACTGGGCACAGACACTCTCTGCCTGAGAGGACAAAGGAGTTTGGGCTATAAAAAGTGGGGCCCAAACCCCTAAACTTTAGATTTCTTTTGGACCAAGAAGACTGCCAAAAAGAAGAGCTGTAGAAGCTGTGAGGAGGAACTACCACTTTGCTGAGTGCTTTGCTGTGTTGGCCTGCAGTGGCTGCTTCTGTCTTGGACAGTGAAAGGACTGGATTTGAACTTTCTACAACTTCTTTATTGAGTTTCTCCAAGGGCTGGAGGTAGAGCTTGCCCCCTGTTCATGAAGTGTCAGGAACAGCAAAGACTTCAAGCTCTTCTGCCATCAGCACTGGGGACTGTGCGTTTTGTGCTGCAACAGAAGAAAAAGCAACCCAACGCCGTCTACGTCTTTGCTGCTGGCTCTGTCCTGAAGGCACCACAGAGGGCACCGTCGCAATGCCACACCGCGACCCTGGCCTCACCGATGCTGCCACTTGATGCTGCCACCAAGTCGCTGCTTGCACTGCGACCTGTGGGCACCGCACTCTGCACCGCCTCGCTTCACGCCATCGCCCTGGTATCCCCGACGCCGCCGTTCCATGCCAACATCAACGTCGCTGCTTGCACCGTGGTTGGAGGGCACCACTCGTAAGTTACACGACACACCATCCTCATCCTGCACCGCAGCCTTGGCCTACCGAAGCTGGTGCCATCGACTCCAGTTCGCCAGCTGACGACAGCGCTTCAGCAATGACGACGACGCTGCTTGCACCGTGACCTGCCAGCACCACGACGAGCGCTGCATCACTTTGCAACGCAGCCCTGGTCTCACTGACGCTGCTGGACGACTGTCACCGAGCCACTACCTACACCGCAACCTGAGGGCACCGCACGCCGCACCGCTGCACTTCGCACCGCAGCACCCGATGCCTGCGGACGCCGGCACTCCTGACTTTAACCGGGAGGAGTTCGATCTGCAACACGTGTGACTTCAAGGTCCCGACGACTCCTGCACCGACCTCTGGAACCGACACCTGCAGACGCCATTCTTTCAGAGCTCAACGAGAGGTCGTCGACACCCTGCATTTCTAAAGGTACTGTTTTGCGGGTCTTCCCGACACCGTACCTGGCCCGCGACGCCGCGGTCACCCAGAACTGGTTAGGATTTGTTGTTCACGACGCCGTAATAGCCCCAGACAGAGCTATCGACTTCAAGGAACTTTATTTCAAGTCTATTTTGATAACTGAAGATTTCTAAGTACTGTATTGTGGATTTTTGAAGTGTTTTTGGTCTTGTCTTAAGTATATAAAAATATTGGATGTTTTTCTAAACTGGTGTGGTGTCCTTTTATAGTGCTTACACTGTATTACTGTTGGTTATGTGCAAATGCTTTACACACTGCCTCTAAGAAAAGCCTGACTGCTCGTGCCAAGCTAACAAGGGGGGAGCAGGGGTTATTTAAGGAGTGTAGCTTCCTTATCCTGACTAGAAGGAAGGGTCCCTACTTGGACAAAGGTGCCAACCCTTGCCAACTAGAGACCCCCATTTCTAACACCTGCTTTTTAAATACATTGCACCCTACCCTCTGGGCTGTCCAAGGCATACCCTAAGGGTGACATATATGCATTAAAAAGGAAGTTTGGGCCTGGCAAAAGGTTTAATTTAGCAAACACAACATGATGATGGATGGAGTGCGGAAATTTTTCAAACATTCACCCCCAGTCAAGAGATATGGGTTAAATCCATCGATCTTTTGCTCACCATGCCACTTAGTTTTGGACCCAGCCATATGCAAATCAGTCTTGACCATGGGAACGGTTTAGCCCGAACTGCCAGGCCAGGTCCTCCCTGGACCAGAAAGAAGCATCCTGGGACCGATTTTGTGGTATCACCCATCATCAGCTAGGCTAGCTTGAATTCAGTGGCACAGCGAGCAAGGGACGTTTGTCTGGGCATACCCTTGGCAACTTAGGGCAAACATAGCAAACATGACAAGATAATAGACGGAGTTCTGAAACTTTTCAGACACTCACCCCCAGTCAATAAAAAGGTTTATTTTGCCCAATCAAAATGGCAGTTTTAAACTGCACACACATGCTCTGCAATGGCAGGCCTGAGCCATGTTTAAGGGCTACTTAGGTGGGTGGTAAAATTAGCGCTGCCAGCTCACTAGTAGCATTTCATTTACAGGCCCTGGTCACTTATATTACCAGTTTATGAGGGACTTATAATTTAATTAAATATGACAATTGCGTAGGAGCCAATATTAACATGTTTAGAGGAGAGAGCACATGCACTTTAGAAATGGTCAGCAGTAGGAAAGTGCTCCGAGTCCTAAATCCAGAAAAAATGAGGTCAGCTAAAATAGAGGAGGAAGGCAAAATGTTTGGGGGAAGACCACCCTAAGGCTGACAGGTCTAACATAGGATATGTTGGCTGTATGAGGGGCATTCTACTTAATGAGCTTTCTTGGATGTTTGTGTGTAGGATTGCCAACAACCTCATTTTCAAGATTTACCTTCAAGGATTGTGTCATTGCTTAGTGTTAGATTTGGGGGTCTCTAGTTGGCAGAGGTAGGTACCTTTGACCAAATAGGGACCCTTGCGTCTAGTCAGGGTAAGGGGGTACACTCCTAAAATAACCCCTGCTCACCCCCTTGGTAGCTTGGCACGAGCAGACAGGCTTATCTCAGAGGCAATGTGTAAAGCATTTGTGAACACTACAGATGGACACCACACAAGTTGTAGTATAAAAATAAGTATTTTTATATAGATTTAACACAAGACCACAAACGACAAAAATCCACAATACTGTACTTTAAAAATGGTAGAATTAGCTCAGTTCTCTTTAGATGGTAAATGCGACACTTTGAGTTCAATGTACCTTTGGATGCATAACGCTATACAGCGAAAGTGTTGCAGGGAAGGTGATGCGTCGGTTCCTTACACGCAAGAACGGTGATGCGTCGGGTCCCTACTGATGCATAGGGGATGCGTCGGTCGTTCTCGGCGTGGGGAGGTGATGCGTCGGTTTCTTACTGCGCTTCCGTGGCGATGCGACCAGCAACGCCGTGATGCGATGAAGATCCGGTGCAATGAAACAAAGATGGCGTATTCTTCTTGATGCGACACGATGTGTGCACGCCCGACGGCCGTGCGGCGACTCAACGATTCTTCCGAGCCGTGACAGGCCCTGCGACACGCTTCCCGGTGATGCGGTGGTGTCTGATGCGACATCGATCCTCTTCTCCGGCGATGAGAGGCGCTTCGGCGATGCGATGCGACAGCAGCAGCAGCGACACCCTTCTTCAGTGATGCGACAACAGCGGCGGCGACACGCTTCTCCGATGATGCGACGGCGTCTGATGCGACGGCGACACTCTTCTCCGGCAATGCGAGGCGCTTCTGCGAGTCGAAGTGATGCGACGACAGCGGCTGCAGTGGCGTCACGCTTCTCCTTCGTGAATCGCGCTTCCAGCTCCTTGCGACACGCAGTCCCTCAGAAGGCCCAACACAACAGCAGGCACTTCAAAAGAACTCTTGGGGAGCTGGTGGGTGAAGTCTGTTGTCCCTGAGACTTCAGCAGGAGGCAAGCTCTCTCTCAAGCCCTTGGAGATATTTTACAAGTTGATGAAAGTACACACAAGGGGGCATATTATCAACGGCCAGCGATAATTATCGCTGGCCGTGCTTAGCGATAATAGTCCTATCGCAGGCTATCTCTGGAAATTATCGCCCTGGTAGCGCGTTATTAACAACGCGTTTCTCCAGGGCGATAAAAATTCCAGATAGCGAGGTTATCGCCGTTTTGCCGGGAACATCGCTGGTTTTCCAGCTATGTTCCCTGCAAAACGGCGATAACCTTGCTGATACGACCCTGTGGTCGTATCAGCAGAATCCACCCCCTATGTTAGGGATGGCTAAGTCAGGATTTTAGCAGACGTTAGATTTTGGCGAAAACGGCCGTTTTCGCCAAAATCTAACCTCTGCTAAAATCATGTGGGCTGCCTTGTAAATATCGGGATGTGAACATCAGCGATATTTGCAACGTAGTCCATCCGGGGTACGCCCAGGAACGCCAACTTTGCATCTCATTAGAGATGCAAAGATGGACGTTGGGGAAAAGGGCGATGATGCAAGGATTCACGCGATAGCGTGACCTTGCTGATTAGGCGATAAAATTATCGCCGCTTTTCGTCCGAAAACGGACGCTAAAGCGGCGATAATTGTTTATCGCCTCGTTGATAATATGCCCCAAAGTTCCTTTCTCCTTTCTTTGGCAGTCAGGCAACCACTGCAGGCCAATCCCCCAAACAGCACTCAGCTTAGGAATGGTCTCCTCCTCAGTTTCTCTGGTTCATCTCCTCAGCAAAGGTTCTTCTTGTTTCCCAAAAGTGATCTAAAGTTCTGGGGTTTTTGTCCCCTCTTTTATACTCATTTTCCCTTTGTTCTCTGAAGGCAGAGAGACCTTTGCCTAGTCGAAACCAGTTCTGGTCAGTCCTGGAGCACTTTGTTGACAAGACTCCTTCTTTCCTTTCACAGGGTAGGCCAGGGACATCAGACGCACCACAGGAGGTGGAGCCAGCATTGTGGAGGGAAGGCGCAGCCCTATTCAGGTCCCAAGTGCAATTCCTCCCACCCACCTCCATGCAGACCTCTCTATTCAGCCCTGTGCTGATTCACCCTGTCTCCTGGAATCCCCCAGCCCCTGTCACTCAAACTCCAGACAAGGAATACACAACCTAGCAGAGGCAGGCTTGGATAGTTAGGCAAGAAAATACCTACTTTCTAAAAGTGGTATTTTCAAACACAGAATGTTAAAACCAACTTCACTAAAAGATGTATTTTATCATTCTGAGTTCAGGCATACTAAATTTGTTTTTCTACCATGTTCCCTGGGTCAGTTAGGATTATAAGATGTAATAATCAAACTGCCCATTCTGGCCTATGGGGAACAGGTAGCCTTGCAATAGTGAAAAACGAAAATGACTGTAATTCACTATTAGGACATGCCACACACACCAGGGCATGTCCTACCTTATACTTACAATGCACCCTGCCCTTGGGCCTACCATAGGGGTGACTAATCTGCAGAAAAGGGAAGGTTTAGGGACTGGCAAGTGGGTGCACTTGCCCAGTCAACATGGCAGTACCAGACTGCACACAGGCTCTGCAATGGCAGACCTGAGACACACTTTTACAGGCTGCTTCTGTGGGTGGCACAACCAGTGCTGCAAGCCCACCAGCAGCATTGGATTTACAAGCCCTGGGCACACTCAGAGCACTGTACTAGGGTCTGACAAGTAAACCAATACAGCCAATCATGGAGTTACTAATCCATACATCAATTTATACCAGAGAGCATATGTACTTCAGCACTGATCAGCAGTGGTAAAGTGCCCAGAGTCATAAAACAGCCAACAACAGGTCAGAAAAAAGATAGGAAGAAGGCAAAAATTTCCGGGATGACCCTGCAAAAAGGGCCAAGTCCAACACAACCACCTTCCAGCCAAAACGCAGGGTAGACCAATCACTACCTTGATGGGCTTTCCTGCTTTGGGCGATAGAACCTGGACCTGGCCCGCAACTGCAGGGGCATACTCCAGTTCTATGCCACTTTGAACCTATTGGAATCCCTCTGTCCATTCTCTCAGGGCCCACCGAGCTAATCCATGGGGAACCCTTCTCCTCACCTATGGACACCACCTGTGCAGCACCTAACCTTAACTTGCTCACAGGTGTGTCCCAACAGACAGACAGCAAGCCACAGTGGCCACTGACAGTGGTCAGGGATGAGACCCAGGCCTTATGCCTCTCAGGGCTCTCAGACCTCTGTGGCGTCAGAGAGCGGGGGCAGTAGACCCAGGTGCTTGGCACCCCTTGTCCACTCTCCCTCCTGACAGGTCAGGTATGACATCCTGACACTGACCTACCAGCCCCGGGCCTGTACCCGGCAGCTGGACTGGAGTCTGGGGTGGGCTTTCCCACACCCGGTCCTCCTCCTTCTCAGGGCTCTGTACCCTCCCACTTGGAGTGGTACCCCCTTCCAGAATTGTCAGGGTGTCTGCGGCAGGTGTCCTGCACAATTCGCTCACCAGTTCAGGGGTTCTATCCTGCAACTGGGATCCCAGCTCAGGGTCTGTACCCTTAGACTGGGCAGAGGTCAGGGGTGAGGCTGCCCTCTCCCCGCCTCCCTCAGTGGGGCCCTGCACCCTCCCACCTGGAGTGGTGCCCCCAGAAGACAAACTGGTAGGGGCACTGTTAGCAGCTGCCCCTTCCTCCAGGTCAAGGGGGACACCCTGAACCTGGCCCTCCAACCCAGGGTCTGCACCCTTAGGCTGGACCTGTGCCTGGCAACCCAGGACTTCCGGGGGGGTACACCAACCTCCCGCAAGGAAAACACACTCCTCTAGAGTTGTGTAAGAATCTGCCTGGCACACCAGGACTTCCTGGGGAGCACGCATGCACCCCCCGAGGGTAACACATACCTCATGTGTCTTGTGACAGTCTGCCTGGCGCAGGTCTCCCGACCCCTGTCCATCTGACAGCTCGTGTAGACTCCCTAGGACAGAAGTGGCATCACCATGGTCCCTCCTTGGAGACTCAGCCCTTCTGGCTGGCCCCTGACCCACTGGTTCTTCCACTGGGGACTCTTTCCCCCTTTCACCCCTCAACCTGGACTTCTGCACCCTCCCAACTGGAGCAGCCCTGCCAGACACCAGAACCACTGGAGCTCTGTTTACAGATGCTCCCAGTACCCCAGATACTAGGGGATGCCTCTTAACGGGCGGCCCATCAGGACAGACTAGGTTCCTGTCCTGGTGTTCCCTCATGGAACCATCCAGGACACGAGACTGGGGTTCGAGCACCTTGGGACACGCAGCCCCACACTCACTCCGCCTCCACCAAGACAGGACGTGAGCCCCTACACCCCTCCCACTACACCGGGACCTAGCTGGGCTACTCTGAACCACTTCCACCACTCCGGGTTGGAAGATACCTGAGCCCCTCCCCTTAGGGTCACTCCCCAATGCCTCTTCAGACCCTCTGGAATCCACCAAAAGGTCTTCCTCCCTGGTGAGCTCCCTGGGGTCAGAGAACTCATTCTCCAACAGGTGTTGGCATAGCTCTGGAAAACAGGGACTCACAATATGCTCTCCCACAATTGGGTCACATAACCCCTCACAGGTGTTAACCAAACTATCCTTCACCTCACCATCCAGTGCCTCACACACGTACCCCATACCACTCTCCTGAGATTGGCAAGACAGTGTCTGACTGTCTCCGTCACTCAACCCACACTCTTCTGGGCGGTCTTCACACTCACACGCCAGGACTTCACCCATGGGGGAACCCCTCTCCCTGCACCTCCCACCACTAGGACTATGAACCCCTGTGCCAGTTCCCGAATCCACCTCAGGGACACTGCGCACCACTGGAGCCAGCTCATATCCTTGAACCTCCTGGTGTATATTAACCCCCTCCTTCAAGTCAGGCGCCACATCTCTGGGTGTGTGTACTACTCCCTCAGCACTAGATAACTCACTATTGCTGCCACCATCTGAGCTGGATTCCACCTCCAACTCAGCAGAGCTCATTTCTTGAGCTACCCAAATTTCTTCTTCTTGGGTTAAGGCCCTTTTAGCCTCATCAAGCTCTCTAAGCTCCTCATCAATCTCTCTCAGCCTCTGCTCACAAGCCAGAAGCCAGCTATCTTTTTCTGTTTCTCCCTCACTCTCAGGGAATTCCTCCTCCACAGACTCAACTGGTAGTGTTGCCTTCCAGCGTGGTAACTCAAACTAAAATAGGGATGCCTCTAGATCCTCCCTGGACCTTCTCCTCACAGGCAGCCCCCTTTCCTTGCAAAACACACATAGCTCCTTCATTGTGTAGACGAACATGTGCCAGAAGTTAAGTTCCATTTTGCAACAACTAACCAGAGTCATTGTATCAAAAATACTTCCAGGAGGACACCAGAAAACAGAAAAAACAGTATGTGGTTACGTTTGGTCTGCACTCACTAGTAGTGTACACCAATCACTGTATATGAATCACAAATGCAAGTCCAGAATCCTCACCGCAGACCACCAATGTTAGATTTGGGGGTCTCTAGTTGGCAGAGGTAGGTACCTTTGACCAAATAGGGACCCTTGCGTCTAGTCAGGGTAAGGGGGTACACTCCTAAAATAACCCCTGCTCACTCCCTTGGTAGCTTGGCACGATCAGACAGGCTTATCTCAGAGGCAGTGTGTAAAGCATTTGTGAACACATACAGTAACCCAGTGGCAACACTACAGATGGACACCACACAAGTTGTAGTATAAAAATAAGTATTTTTATATAGATTTAACACAAGACCACAAACGACAAAAATCCACAATATTGTACTTTAAAAATTGATGATTTAGCTCAGTTCTCTTTAGATGGTAAATGCGACACTTTGAGTTCAATGTACCTTTGGATGCGTAACGCTATACAACGAAAGTGTTGCAGGGAAGGTGATGCGTTGGTTCCTTACACGCAAGAACGGTGATGTGTCGGGTCCCTACTGATGCGTAGGGGAGGCGTCGGTTCTTCTTGGCGTGGGGAGGTGATGCGTCGGTTTCTTATTGCGCTTCTGTGGCGATGCGACCAGCAACGCTGTGATGCAATGAAGATCCAGTGCAATGAAGCAAAGATGGTGTCTTCTTCTTGATGCGACACGATGCGTGCACGCCCGACGGCCGTGCGGCGACTCAACGATTCTTCCGAGCCGCGACAGGCCCTGCGACGCGCTTCCCGGTGATGCGGCGGCGTCTGATGCAACGTCGATCCTCTTCTCCGGCGATGCGAGGCGCTTCGGCGATGCGATGCGATGCGACAGAGGCAGCAGCGACACCCTTCTTCAGTGATGCGACAACAGCGGCTGCGGCGGCGACACGCTTCTCCGATGATGCGACGGCGTCTGATGCGACGGCGACACTCTTCTCCGGCGATGCGAGGCGCTTCTGCGAGTCGAAGCGGCAGCGGCGACACCCTTCTTCAGTGATGCGACGACAGCGGCTGCGGCGGCGTCACACTTCTTCGTGAGTCGCGCTTCCAGCTCCTTGCAACACGCAGTCCCTCAGAAGGCCCAACACAACAGCAGGCACTTCAAAAGAACTCTTGGGGAGCTGGTGGGTGAAGTCTGTTGTCCCTGAGACTTCAGCAGGAGGCAAGCTCTCTCTCAAGCCCTTGGATATCTTTTACAAGTTGATGAAAGTACACACAAAGTTCCTTTCTCCTTTCTTTGGCAGTCAGGCAACCACTGCAGGCCAATCCCCCAAACAGCACTCAGCTTAGGGATAGTCTCCTCCTCAGTTTCTCTGGTTCCTCTCCTCAGCAAAGGTTCTTCTTGTTTCCCAAAAGTGATCTAAAGCTCTGTGGTTTGGGTCCCCTCTTTTATACTCATTTTCCCTTTGTTCTCTGAAGGCAGAGAGGCCTTTGCCTAGTCCAAACCAGTTCTGGTCAGTCCTGGAGCACTTTGTTGACAAGACTCCTTCTGTCCTTTCACAGGGTAGGCCAGGGACATTAGACGCACCACAGGAGGTGGAGCCATCATTGTGGAGGGAAGGCACAGCCCTATTCAGGTCCCAGGTGCAACTCCTCCCACCCATCTCCATGCAGATCTCTCTATTCAGCCCTGTGCTGACTCACCCTGTCTCCTTGAATCCCCCAGCCCCTGTCACTCAAACTCCAGACAAGGAATACACAACCTAGCAGCGGCTGGCTTGGATAGTTAGGCAAGAAAATACCTACTTTCTAAAAGTGGTATTTTCAAACACAGAATGTTAAAACCAACTTCACTAAAAGATGTATTTTATCATTCTGAGTTCAGGCATACTAAATTCGTTTTTCTACCATGTTCCCTGGGTCAATTAGGATTATAAGATGTAATAATCAAACTGCCCATTCTGGTCTATGGGGAACAGGTAGCCTTGCAATAGTGAAAAAAGAAAATGGCTGTAATTCACTATTAGGACATGCCACACACACAAGGGCATGTCCTACCTTATACTTACAATGCACCCTGCCCTTGTCCTACCATAGGGGTGACTAATATGCAGAAAAGGGAAGGTTTAGGGACTGGCAAATGGGTGCACTTGCCCAGTCAACATGGCAGTACCAGACTGCACACAGGCTCTGCAATGGCAGACCTGAGACACACTTTAACAGGCTGCTTCTGTGGGTGGCACAACCAGTGCTGCAAGCCCACCAGCAGCATTGGATTTACAAGCCCTGGGCACACTCAGTGCACTGTACTAGGGTCTGACAAGTAAACCAATCCAGCCAATCATGGAGTCACTAATCCATACATCAATTTATACCAGAGAGCATATGCACTTCAGCACTGATCAGCAGTGGTAAAGTGCCCAGAGTCATAAAACAGCCAACAACAGGTCAGAAAAAAGATAGGAGGAAGGCAAAAAGTTCCGGGATGACCCTGCAAAAAGGGCCAAGTCCAACACTTAGGTACTAACTTCTAGCTGCCCACCTGTTAGACCTGTCACCCTTAGGCTTTCGGACTGAGAAGAAGTAGCTCTGCAATGTTTTATGTCACTGGAATTATAATGATAAATCCTCTTTTCTGGGAAAGTTGGATTTAACATTACTAGTTTAGAAATGCTATTTTTAGAAAGTTTACACTTTTCTGCTCCTAAAGCTCTGTGTGCCTGTAGCCTGGCTCCAATACACGTCTGGGGTAGGTGACAACTTGACTTTGTGCATTCCGTCTAGTCAGCCACACACAAAAGAAGGTTAGGTGTGTCTGGGTGCCCATCTGCATCCTGATGGCTCACCCTGGGCTGGATGGGAGGAAGGAGCTGACACTTACACCTGAATACTCAGTTTCCTGTATCCACACAAGGGGCTGACTACCCCCTTGTATCGAGTCTGGGCCCAGAGCTAGGAAGAAAGGACCTCGGTGCACTTCAAAAACCTTCTTTGAATTGACTACCCCTTCGAAGGCACAACTTGGTAAAAGTACTGGGTCTCTGACCCCACTAAATCAGGCACTTCTGGACCTGTAAAGAACCTCTGTCAGAAGAGCTGCTGTGCTGCCACAAGGACAGTTACTCTGCTGGACTGCTGCTCTGGAAGAACTACTTTTCTGCTGTGCTGCCCTGCTGCCTGCTGCTCTCTAACCCTGCTGAGGGACTGCTGGACTCTGCCTTAAACCCAGAGTGATCTCCAAGGGTTTGTTGGCTTGCCTCCTGTTTTTACACTCATGGATATCAAGGTCTCATCCCCTGATCCTGTTCCTGGTTCATTGGAAGTGGACCAAGGTGCTTGCTCCAGTCTAACTGATGCATCTCCTGTCTATGTGTAGCAAAACTGATGCATTGTTGCTGTTGCAGGAGTAGAATAGGTGCATCACACTTTGAACCAGCGCATCACCTTAAAGAACTTATGCATCAGAACCTCTGGATCACCACCACTGTAGTGTGGGAATATTGATGCATCCCTTCAGCTGCTGGGAGAAACCCGGCACATTGTTTACCGAACCAGTGCCTCTCGGCTCGGCACATTGTCTATGGATCCAGTGCTTCGCCACCACTGCTTGGAGAAAATCAATGCATCACCTCAACGGTGGGATCGACACCGACGCTTTTTTGCCTGCTCCCCACATCTTGCTGTTGCGACCTGGATCTCGGTACTTTTGTTCAGTGGGCCTTGGTTGGCTTCTGTCTCAGGCCCACGCTCCATCGCAGTCGGCCTGAACTCTTTATCCAGATCCAGCGAGACCAGATAACCCCCATTAGGGCGTATTACTTCTAAGCACTATTTTTACATTTAATCTCTAAAAAAATCATATTTTGACTTCTACATATTGGATATTTGTCGTTTTGATCTTGTTTTATTTATAAAAATCACATCTATATTTCTAACCTGGTATGGAGCCTTTTTATGGAATTTTCATTGTGATACTGTGTGTTGTGTTGCACAAATTGTTTACACATTGTCTCCTAAGTTAAGCATACCTGCTCTGTGCCGAGCTACCACAGGGTGAGCACAGGCTAATTTATAGTGTGTGACTGACTTACCCTGGCTAGTATTGTGGTCCCTATTTGGACAGGGTATATACCTCTGCCAATTTGAGGTCCGATTTCTAACACCCCCTTTTACATGCCCTACTACATTAGACTATGCTGATGTGGACTTTCATGATGGTAGAGGTGGTGCTGATGCCATAGGTGCAACAATAACATATCATACTTTTAATATCATTGAACAAAAATAATGTGGGCAATAAATCACCATGACAAAGTATTGAGAGTCATAATATCATCTGCAATAATGTTGCTATGTAAGTATGAAGGTATTGTTAGGTGGAATTAGGGCTATCGTCAGCTTCCAAGCTAAGATTAGGTTTAAGTTTAGGTTTAGGGGTAGGATTAAAACTAGGGTTAGGTAAAGGGCTAGGATGAGGTTTAGGCCTTTGGTTAGGTTTAGTGGTAGATTGAGGCTAGAGTTAGGATTAGCATTAGGGGTATATAAAGGGCTAGGGTTTAGTTCAGAGGTAGGATTAGGTTCAGCTTTTGGGTAATGTATGTATGGTAATAACATCTTATCTTATGTTAAAAAACAGAAATCTACTGAAAACAAACGAAGGTTAAAGTAACATTATAGCTAAGTGAACTTAGAGCTACATTTTGAAATCAGATAAGATTTTATGTTTAAAAAACAAAATACTGAATTTATCCAGTTATAGTTATAGCAGTGAATGACAGGGTGCAAGCTAAAAGTAGTTCCCTAAACTGTAATGTATTTCAGTGTTGCTTCAGCTTTTAAATAGCTCTTATCTAATTTCAATACCTTACTATAATGCCACTTTCATTTATTTTCTTTTTTTCAAAGTACACTAAGATCCTCCCAGCATACCTAACTATAAAGTCACTTCAACCTTTTTTCAGTGAATTTATATATATGTATATATACACACACACACGCACACACACACACACACACTTGAAGATGAAGGGCCATAAAAAACAACAGCCAGCCAGGGCAAGTCTCAATTGCAAAGGATATGATGAGTCACAAAGAAATGTAATATCCAGGAAAGAAGTGATTCAAATGGAAGGACTCACCAAAGAACAACAAGATATTTCCATTACAACATTTCAGCTTTTGCCCTCCTTATGTAGATCAAGATTGTACAAGATAACACAGTTGGCAGTGTAGTTATGATTTGGTCTGAGTTTCCATGGGAAAGACATTGATAGTTTTCTCAATTCCTTTAGGACCTTTCAATGAATCTTCACAAATTATCTCCACAAAAATTTCTTGGTTCTTCATGGCAACTTTTGTGAAGATCCGTCAAGCAGGGCAGAGAACAAGGAGAATCCCAAAAGTGTCATTTCTCATTTTATTTCCCATTGTTTTCTTTGCTCTTTGATACAGAAGAAATGGCTGAATAAAATTACACCAAATTTGGAATGAATGAGTAACTGTACTCATGGACTGTTCTTTTCTTGGATTGGTCTAAATCCATTCTGCAGTTTTAAAAAAAATTGCATTTAAAAAGGTGCTTTAGATGGTCATGAAGAGGTTATATTTTACAGCTATCTGGACTTTTAATTCATGGATGATACTTCTTACTGGTAGCGCAAACCGGCAGAGCTCCGAAATTAAATAAATAATACCATCTACTTAATCAAGAGAACTTTTTCCCTCATCTAACATTTCAGTACCATGTATCTGAAGATGATCCATGGTACAGGAACAATCAGATCTGATAGCCACAGGTTTGGGAGAAAATGTTGCACCCACCATTACAGGATATGGGAATCACTGAAAAAAGGCCCATAATGGGGCAGGGTGAACACACCCTGCTCTAAGGTCCTAAAGGGAACCCCTTTGGTTTAAATTTTTTAAAAAGGAACTAATTTTTACCACAGCATTTTTGGATCATGCTGGTAGACGTGCATTTTCCAGAGAGACCAATGGTATTGTGGGCCCCGGCTAGGAACAACAGCTTCAGAACAAGCTTTGCAGCCTTGTAGCATGAATCCATGACGTGCTTCAGCCTTACCCTGTTGTCAGATTAAATGCTTCATGTGAGAAATTGAGTTGTTGGTTGACTGGGATGTGAACCCTGTTCAAGCAGTAGCCACAATCCCTCGCAGGGTGAACCACAAACAAATTCACCAAATTAACATGTGCTTAACCCTGGGTAGTTTGGCTCAAAAAGCAGTAAGACTTAACTTGGAGGCAATGTGTAAAGTATTTATGCAGCACACAAACAGTAATAAAGTGAAAACACAACACAAAAAAATCCCAGGCAATTTAGAAAAATAGAGTCAATTTTAATAGATAATTTGATACCAAAACACCCATAATCCAATCAGTTATGAATTTCTAAAGTTTTTAGTAAAAGCTAGCACCTAAAAGAACAAACTGCCAACTGCAAACATCTATTCACACAAGACCAGGTCAAGGTAGAAAATATGGCCTACCGCGATAGAGCGGTTCAGATACAAAGAGTGGATTTTGCCCAGTCAGCACTTACCTTCAGACTCTGAGAAAAATGTTCTGGGAAGGTAAAGTTTAGCAGGGCAAGGCTGTAGGAATTGTCCGAGGAGAGAGCGTTATCATCAGATAGTCTTGTGTCAAAGCCATGGTGCAGATTTCTACGTTCGGACTTAGTTCCTGAAATAGAAGTCGAAAATCTTCAAAGGGACGAGGAAGAGGGCTGTAGGCAAAGAAATGCTGGATACCCCTTTGGCGAAGGGCCACTGCAAAGGATTTGCTGCTGCCAAGAAGAACATAGTGAGAGAAGCCACAAAGTTGTCCAGACCGTTGATGCACCTCAGGCGTAAAGGCAAGAAGGTCGGTCCCAGTCTCCCCCTGGTTCTCAGAGCAGTTTCTTAGTTATACGTTGTTTATTTTTAGTGCTTAGCAGTTCTGAGCTGGGAGAAAGAGACTCTAATGAATAGTCCACCAACACATGATCCTTTACGCGTCTCAATTAAAAGATAAATTAAAGTTAGGGAGTAATATCTTAATTTATTTTCAAGTCTATATAAAGATGATGACAGGAAGCAGACTATTGCAGTGCAAGGTTTTCATCTGGATCACCAGGATTTGCTAACTGATTTGTCCCGTTCGACTTTACAATGTGTCATCTTCAATATATCCATTAAACAAAGCTCTGGTGCAGGATTGTATCCTGTAACTGATGACATTTTGTAAGACATTCTAAGAGACCATAAAACCTTAATGATTCATGCAGCTGAAAACCAAAAGGCAATTCTTTGCTAGAAGCAGAAAAGACTTATTATATTTAAAAAGAAAAATCCTTTGGATTTGGCAGATTATCAACCTACTTTGTACAACACTTAAATGATGTAGGGCCCGATTTATATCTTGGCGGTAATACATACTCCTCGCAATGGCAATAGAGTATACAAACTGGCAAGATAAAGCTCCGCCCACCAACGGGCCGACCTTAGATTTAATAACAATGAAGACTATTCCGTCCCCACCAAATTTAAACTCCTCCAATGGACTTGTGGAGTAAGGGCCATGGGAGGCAGACTTCTGGTTTTAACTACCTAATTTAGATGGACAGAATAAAAGGTCAGTTTTAACTGCCTGTCACTACAAGGCAAACCCTGGGGGTAAGGTGTAGTGAAAACTGCTAAATACTCCCATGGTAGAGGACTCCCATAGCAAGGGGAGAATTTTCCTTTTTATTTTCAAAAAGAAAATCTTGTTTTAGGATTTTCTTTTTTTAAATAATAAACGAAACAGTTTGGTGCAAGGCTCCTTTGTGCTGTTTTTTAACAGTATTGCCAGGAACTGCCATGATGGTGGTACCTGCCATGATGGTGGTACCTGCCAATGCTATAGAAATGACTGGAATGCCAGTTTGGCAGTCGTTTCTAAATAATGCAGGATTCACCTCCATCAGGGTGATGGATTCATTTACTCCATCTCTCTGATGGAGAAATAGGCCACCTGCCTCTATATAAAATGAGGCCTTTAATGAGCACTGAAGAATATACCTTTGTTGCTGAGAGAAACAAATAAACTAAATATGCAAACCTGACAGTGCATCTCCATTGGATTAAGCTCAACACAGTGATTACTCACTGTTCATTATACTCTCTTATGCATGTGGAGAAGATTTTCAGCGAGGACTTGGCTGAAAACAACTGTTTTCAATATTCAGTTAACAGTGGACTATGACTAAAGTTAGAATGTTTAGATTTTTGGTTTCCTTTCCTGGAAAGAATGATGATTAAATAAAGGACTGCAATAATGTTGAATTGTCCTGCTTTAATTTCCTCAATTTCTTGTCATGTTTAGAGTCCCAATAACTGGTAAGAAGGAAATCAGACTGTGGTTACAACCCTGTCCCCCAAGGAGATGGAATGAATGTGCCATGCAAGTTATGGAAAACAATTCACAGGTATACCGTTATCTCTGTCAAAATATAAGTCAAATATTGGTATTGAAAAAGCTTTTATTTTTAAATCTTTGCAGCTGCATATTGTGGCATCTTGACTTGGGTGGCGGAGCATTGGCCACTGGGAATTGGCCCAGGACCAACAACCATGGTTTCAGGAATTGGCTCCTGCCCTCAGAAGCATAATGTCACCAACGTTCCATGGCAGCCTTGCAGAGGTTACTGTATTGTGGTGAGTCTCAGTTGCTCAGCGGTGGCTGAATTATGAGAATAAACGTAATGTCGCACCTGACTCTTGAGTGGCGCCTCTTCATTATGACTGATAAACCTGACTAACATTACATTGGCGAATACGGAGGGAATGAAGAGGGCCAGCTCATATCACACCTCAAAATGCCAGAGGAAGATTTCTTGGTAGGTTCTGCAGTGTACTTCACACATTAACCTTGACAGCCCTTAAGAACAAGGATGCACACACAAGAGGGAAGACTAACCCTGACTGTATCTGAAGATCGGGCCGGACTTGCGGAAGCATCTATGACCACTGACAGACCTCTGAAGTGCAGCAAACTGTAAGTGGATCCCACCCCTGGTAGAAGTTGTTTTCCATCCCCTGCTCGTTGGATTCCCAAGGGGAAGGCACCAACTGGAATGACGCCACAGCAGTAACGACCCCACTGAGCTCTGCTAGACGTGTGTGTGAGGTGCGCATTCTGTGATTCTTTGAGGCACCGCCAGCTTCCACTGGGTCCTTTGGCCAGGAGTCTGTTCCTTCGATATCACTGCTGTTAAGCAGGCTAGGCTTGGAGATACCTCACTCTCGTGGTCTCTTCAAATCCCTGACTTCCTCCGCCTTTGATGCCTAACCGAAGAGGGCGGAGCGAGAGCCATGAGGGAAGAGGCCTTTCGGCAGCACGGAGCATCTACTGCTGGCCGATATATACTTTCTCAGCATAAGCACTGCCACCCGGTTGTCATAGAGAGGTACTGCAGGCACTGGAAGTGTGTATTTCTCCCAGTGACTGGCACACTAATAAAGTGCTAATAAAGCTAATAAAGGGCAGCTACATTGCAGACTCTGCTAGTGCTCTTTCAGTGATCCGCATGCTGAAATTTCTGTCAAGTGAACCTACACATAATTTCTGATGGAAATATATTAACATTGAGGTGAAGTGTTTTTCCCTGGCGAATCCAACATATACCTCATCAGTGATTCGCACACTGGCAGGCAGTTGCTATTTAGCCCATGTAGAAATTCCTCATCAGGTGCTATATTGAAGACTCTGCTGGTGCTCCTACAGTGAGCCGCACCCTGAGACTTCTGTCAGTGAACCTACACATAATCTCTGGTGGGAAAATATTACCTTTGGGGTGAAGTGTTTTTTCTATGACAAATTCAACTTATTCCTCATTAGTGATTCACACACTGACAGTCAGTTGTTATTTAGCCCTCACAGGAATTTCTCTTCAGGTGGCTACCTTAGGGGACAATTGGAACTCTTGGAGCCTCATTCGTGTCAGGGGAGAGTAACAGTGACAAGTCCAAGGTTGTATGGAGCGAGTGTCACCCCTGCCCTTTCTTTCTATCATGCCTGACTGAACCAGCATTGAGGTGGAGCAAGTGGAAAAACGTGTTCCACAACTATGCAGTAGTCTGCAGAATGAAGTTAGAGCTTGAATGGAAAAAATCTTTGTTGCTCCATTGCTTAGGGTTGGAAGGGTAAGAAATATTAGAGCATCTGTCGGATTTAGGGGTTAATAAAGCCAGGGTTTTGAATGAGTACAAGATAACCATAAAGAAGTTAGACAATCACTTCTTGCTCCGAATTAGCACCATACTAGAATGCTTCCATTTTGGGAAAAGGTTGCAGAAGGATGGGGAAAGCTTGGAAGACCACGTATCGGCATTAAGGAAGTTGGCAATCACATGCAACTTTGGGTCAAGTGCGATGAGCACTTTAGAGACCAATTCCTACTAAATTAAAATATTGAAAAGTTTAGTGAAGAATTTTGGAAACCAGATAGAAGAAATGTAACAGAGATCTGTGATGAAATAGTGCTGCAGATGTCTGACATTAACCTGGGCAATCTGAAAGACTTGGTTAGAATTGATGACAAAGAGATTGAATCCATGGTTGACTCTTGCTCCAGGCTCACAATTGTGTCCGATGAGGTGTTTAAAAGAATTCATGGCGGACAGGTGAAACTACAGGAAATGGACATATCCCCAAGGGGATATGGAGGGTAGTACAAGAACTGATACGCTGTGTGTAAGATTTATATATTTTACATTTTGGGTTAGCCTGTACAGAAGCATTTAGGAGTGTATCTTGATTCTCATTCATGTCATCAGATTTTGGTACAGAAGGTTTCACAGATGGGGGAGGATAGGCTCCATATTGAGAAGAAGTTCCCTGAGGTCTTCACCGATAAGCTAGGGTGCCTAAATAATTTTGTACATAAAATAAAACTGAAAGACAATGCCATCCCAGTGCCTGCCAAAGTATGAAGCCTGCCTATTAGTGTAAAGGAGGAAATTAGGTTGGATTTAGGGAAATTGTGCAGGTCAGAAGTCATCAAGCCAGTAGAGGCATCCAAATGGTTGTCCCCAATAATGGTCGCAAAAAAAGCAGATGGGAAATTTCGCCTCTGCATCGACTTGAGAGCCCTCAATAGAGAAGTTGTGATGGACAAGTTCCCCTTGGCCAGATTCATGGAGATTTTTTACTAAGGTAGCGGGAGCCAAGTACTTCTCCACTCTCTATCTAAAAGCAGCATACTATCAGGTCTGCCTCCATGCTGAGTGCCAAAAGCTTACAGCCTTTATAACATCCATGGGGGCTTACAAATTTAAATGAATGCCTTTCGGCCTTGTGTTGGCGGCGTCAGTTTTCCAGAGGGCCATGTCCACCATTAACTATTTGGGGCATTTGATTTCTGCTCAAGGCATACACTCAAAGGAAGAACTTTTAAACATGATTTCGAACTTGACGGACCCCAGGAACAAGGATGAGCACAAGTATTTCTTGGGGAGGGTCGAGTTCAATAGTAAATTCATAAACAAATTTGCTGATCACACCTTTCATATGCGCAAATTGCTCATAAACAATCCTATTTAGTCTTGGGACCAGGGGTGAGATTGTGGGTTTTTGAACATTAGGAAGGCCATGGCTAACACACCTAGTCTCAAGTCCTTTGTACCAGGGAAAAACAGCATCATAGCAACTGCGACTAGCTCTAAAAGACTTGGAGCAGTACTGTTACAGGAAGATGGTACTGGTACCATTGCATTTGCTTCCAGGTCACTAAGACAGACAGAATTCAATTATTCCGTAATTGAAAGAGAAGTACTGGCTGTACACTAGGCATTCAGTAATTTCAGGGATTTCTTATTGGGAACAGTTTTCAGAGTATGTAGACACCATAATACTCAAAAGGTGGTTTTCACAAACAAAGGCTTAGTACAGATCTCCAGCCGCATCAAGAGGTGGGTGGTAAGCTTATGAGAATTTAGATTTCAAGTTGAGTACGTTACCGGGGTCAACAACTACACTGCAGATTTTCTATTATGCGTAGTAAGGGAAACAGATGATGGACAGGGGAAAGTGATAGACAGTAACCAGAATGAGGACATTCACCAGGAAAATGTATGTGTCATTATCAAGGGGGCATGTAGATGCATGAACTTAGCACTGACCCAGCCCTTAAGAAGGTGTCAGAGTTGTTGATTAATGGGTGGGACACTGAAAATAGAATAGAGAAACAGTAAAGACCATACTGGAGTGTCAGGGGAGAGTTGTCGGAAAGGGATGGTTGTCTGAAAGAGGCACAAAGTTGATACCCCCAGCACCCTGAGACATAGGTGAATAGAATTAGCACATGAGGGGCGTTTGGGCATCACTAAGACTAAGCAGGGACTGCGCTAGGACTTTTGGTGGCCAGCAATTGATTTGGCAGTGGAAAGGGTGATGAGAGACTGTTTGCCCGGCTCAACCAGTGACAAGGTCCTAAAAACGTACACCCCACCTTTGGTGTGTCACACACTACCCAAGGAGCCTTGGACAGAGTTGACAGTGGATATAATTGGTCCGTTGTCAGGAGAAAGGTTGCCACACACAAACTTGTTTTGGTTGATCTTTTCTCAAGGTGATGAGAAACTAAACTTGTGACAGATACCAGTTCTGTTGCAGTGATCAAATTTCTGGTGGGAGTGCTCAAGAGCGTAGGCTTACCTAGCACTGTGTTATCTGATAATGGGACACAATTTTGCTCCAGGGAAATGAAGGAGTTTCTGGATAGCAATCGGAAGAGACACAAACTCTGTGCCCTTTACCATCCAGAAACAAACGGAGTAGTGGAGCGGGTTAACAAAACACTTAAGGAAGGTATTCAGTAGGCCAAGAGCAAAGGTTTATTTTGGAGGGAGGAAACAGTGAACAGGTTGGACGCCTATTGCCTCACTTTGCACCAGTCCACAGACAGGACACCCTTTGAACGGTTGAGAGGTAGCAAACCCAACTCAAGATTAGTGCCAGGTTGGATGAAATGGTACAAAGGATGGGTAAAGGTAGACACCAACCAGCCTTGTAAAAAAAGAGAGGTAGAATTGCAAGCAGCAAGGAAGGAGCGATATGACCAGAAACACAGGACCAAGATAATCCAGTTCAAGCTGGGGGAATGGGTCAAGGTGAGGACTTGCACTGGTCACCAAACAGGGTAAACATTCCCTGAACCCCTGATGATTAGCAAACTCTTCCGTAATGCAGTCAGGACTCAGGATGGAAGGATTTGGAACAAGGGAAGGGTGGTTTGATGTGGAGGACCTGACCAGGGGTCTGAGGAAAGTAAAACTGACACTGGCAAGTCTAAGGTACTGGTCAGGGTAAGTGGAAAGATGACTCGGATACTGACTCATCTCAATGACTTTATAATTCTTTACAACTACATTATGATTTGATTATATTTGTATTTTTTGAATTTTCACACAGGAGTGAATCGTTATGACATGACTTCTAATCATCTTGTTTATTATTTGAAACCATTATCTGGGCATTCTAAGGGTTAAACACTATGGCAGGAGGAATAGACTCAACCCCTCATTTATTCTATTTGTACACTGTTAAGAGGGAGGCACTGCACACAGCAGTCACAGATGCGCTTTATAAATATGTGCATGTTCACCAGTATCCGTTCTCGGCACTGGAGAGGGAAAGGTACATGCCTCACAACGTCTTACACTGACGGTGGAGACACAACAAGGGTGACCCCAGTCGATTGTTGTTAAAAAATGGGTAAGCCTTTGTTAGGGTTCCTACACGTTATATAACGCGACACCATAGAGATGTTTGCATGAAACAGGAGGGGAGAGTATACAGAGAAAGACGCTGCTTTTGCTTTTCTAAAACTATGGAGGCACAAGTGTCATTTGGTTGGATCTGGTTGTTACAGTTACCCTTTTTATGTATCTCCGAGTTCACGCATGAGTACACATCGATGGTGAAAAATGGAGACACGTTTTGTTCAGACATTATGGATTCACTTTACACTGAGGGCACCGACACAGTCAGATTGAGCTTGATATTGACTATACATTGATATGTGTAAGAGCTGTGTTGAACTGAAATTCATAGTATATTTGATTATATTTTTTAGCTTAAATTCCCCTGATGAGGGGTCCATGACCCGAAATACATTGGGCAGGATTTGAACATTTGGATATCAATGAAAGAAATGATTAATATTCATTGGAAACTTTGATGGGAATGACCACAAAGATTGATAGATTATGAAGAAGTGCAAATAAACACGGATATCAACAAGGGAAACGTTTTAATTCTAAAAGAAATTTGTGAAGTTCTGGTGAACAAAATCTTGGAGTTTTGAAGTGAAGTGCGACCAGAAAAAGAAAGTGGGGTTCCACTTTCAGCACTCAGTTTTACTGCCTAATGACCTGTGACATGTCAATTAGTAAAGTGTGTGTTTAATTGAATTCCATAGTATACGCATGTATGTGTAATTAGCAATTGAGTTTTGGAATTATTTGATATGAGCATCACAAAAGATAACACAGACATTGCTTATTGGTGCACCTATTATCTCCACAAACTAGTCACTCATATGTAGACATTTTTATAAGAGGCATTATATTTTCACTTTCTGTATAACATGGCATTAAGTATGTGTGGGATTAATCCAATTATAATGAACGGCCTAATTTTGAAATACAAGTAAAAAAAAAAAAAAAACATGAGTCACCAATGTACTGCTGGTCATGGACCCCAGCCAGTCATGAAGATCTGCCAAAGCATTCCACAGGACACTCCATTTCAGTGGATTGAGCTGGGGATGTTTGGTAAGGGGACATTTCCAACATATCCTGGTCCTTGATCCAGATGAGCATCAGAGGTCCTCCTAGTACATATGGCACTCCCTGGCATTGAGGGGCCAAGGTTCTCCCAATGCAGTGCACTTTCTGATTATCTCTAACTAAATCACCAGGCGTGCATTGTTGGCCTGCTGGTTGTCAAGCACCATATAATTGAAGATAGTTTGGATGTCCTCCTCCCAGGTAAGTTCAACTTCTTACTGAACATATTTTCAGACAATCTAGGTACATGCACACAATTACGGGTGGAAGAGCAGTCTATATCCAGGTAACAGAGTAGTATAGCGAAGGATTATATCCTTAGTGAAGAATGACTCACGAATAGTCAATTTTGAACTTCCATGATCTAACTTCTGTCTACAAGCGGGTGGCAGAGATCTTTGGCCGTGTTATCTACTTATATTTAAAAGCATTTATATATTTGGCATAGATATATAAAAGCAGGGAAAACAAAGATGAGAAACAGGACTGCAGCCTCTGGAGTCACAGAGTGGTGCCAAACATTAATTACTAGTGAAAAATGCCACTTGAATTATTTGTGAAAAATGTATTTCTTAGTCATTTAGGTCTACATGTGGACATATCTGCTGTTTTTCTCTAAATATTAAAATGGAGTATGGCATTGTGGGGAAGAATGATAATAGCATTTACTGAGATATTTTAATCCATGACTCTTAGGTTATTTTTTTGCCAGGGGAATCAGACATGGTTTGCTCCTGTGCATAGACTGTGCACTGAATGAGTGTTTGTGTGTGTATTTGTAGACATTTTGGAAGTACAGACATGCATTTTTCTGTATTGCTATTGGACATGTGTCACAAGACATGTCGTGTGTATTTAAAAAAAAAATCTATTTTTCCTTTATTGCCATTGGGCATCTGTTGTGTGTACATCTTATCATTGTGTTCAAATGTACATTCTTAAAATGATTTTTAATCACATTTACCTTTGTGCCGGTATTGCTATTGCTGTCAACATTGGTTTCTGGGTGATTTTGTTGCAATTCCTATGAGTGGCTATTCATGGTGTTTGACTTACTTCAAGGGTGGACAGGGGTAAATGTGAGACTTGTGAGACAATAGCATATGCAGCAGGTGTAGTTGTTGTGAATTGTTTGTTGGTGTGCTTGAGTATTTTTATGGAGCTCTGTAACTTGTCTTGATTGTCCCTTTCCTCCCCCATTTTGATTGCAATATTTCCCCCTGCCACTCCACAGTAGTAGCGTGAAAAACACCCCACACACTGCATAGAATAATGCGCTTGGGAGGGAGAATGTCCTAGTCCATTGTTTTTCAGCTGGACCTTTGTGAATTGTGATTTATTACTCATGAGTTTGTGAAGTAATCCTACAGGGGTACTACCTTGTAAATGGCATTCTAAACGTAGTGTGGGCCTTTGTTTTATAACCTCAGAAATTTCCTCTATAAACCACAGACAAAGTGATGGCATATATTTGATTTTCATTCACAAACCATAATATCACTAATGGAACTGCACAGGGCATCATGTGATGCTAAAGATGGAATCATAATTCACATATTGAATCAGTAATACCTTCATATATCATCTCATTTTTGACATTAATGACATTACAAAAGATCTGAAATTGTCTATTTGTGTGCTGTTATTTACTGTGGCTATGTGATGTTATTTTTCTCACATATCGACTCATAACAACTCACTTGCACCAAGCACAGCACTTTGTCAATATGTAAACATTTACTACTGCACACAAGCTTTGGCCATGTTGCTCAACATCCAGCCCCTGTTTGGATTTAGCACACGTTCTATGGCCTTCAGCCTCATGCAACTAGTATTGAGTGCATTTGGACATATTCCCATGGCCGGAACTCCAGCCCAGGGCATAAGTGGTGGAACATAGGTCCTGTCTTTCATCCAGGACCAGTGCTGATTCTCATTCTCAATACAACTGACTGTGCATGTCCCTCTGCCATACATATCAGAGCATAAGTGTAGGGCCTGGCTTTTGGCCTGGTCCTTTTTTGTTTTTTTTTCAATTTTGTCTAGTGCAAATCTGGCCGAGGGGGTGTAGAGCACTTAAAATAAACACCCTATTACATTATACAATGTTTCTTTAGGCACTGGTAGATTAAGTGATTTTTCCATAACCACAGGATGTTGGGCCAACACTGGGAATCAAAACTTTTTCCTCATTTCCAGGTCAGCAGCTCTGACCTTTAGGCCACATTTACAGCCCCCCATGGGCACCCAGCTTCCATTCACGCTAACCAACCAGGCATCTACCTCTGTAACACTTATCTTCCCCTAGTTCAGCAACAGATTAAAAGACAGATTGTGCACTTTTAATCTGTTCAAGAGAGCAAAAAAGATTTCTTATTCATAATCTTTGCACCACTTGTTTGGAGCTAACTCAAATTTAAATAACAGTAACTTGCAATGCTGCTCTTTTATCGAGGGTTCTTATTAAATTATGGCGCTACACTGCTTAGACCATCACTATTATCAATAAAGTCAATGTTGAGGTAAAAAGTGATATCTTCAATGGTGTCATCAATGGTATAATTCTGTCCTCAATGACATCAGGTGGGTGGTTATGAGCAGGATATTTAGAGTGGATTTATGGTTGCATAACTAACAGATTATCGGTGAATTTCAGTGTTGTTTTACTAAGACCATACCCATTTCTTCAGTTCAACAGTGTTTTTGTTTCAGGAAATATGAATACAGTTTAAAGGTTGACTGCCCAAAATATAGGGATGGCAGAAAACAAACGTTTTTAAGACTTTCCTGAACACCAGATATATTTTGATCAAACTGATTGGGCTAGAATATTCTGTGAAGTTCCAAAAATTAAGAACAGAGAATGCTCCATCTTGTAGTCTATCTGCAATACACAGAAGGTAAATCTACACATGTAGATTCACGCCGATGTAAATCTTCTCCTACAACTAAGTGTTAGTCTACATATTTTCACTATTCACCATTTTGAAGCACGGATTTATACCTAAGTGAAGGCCTATAATGCTCCACCCCATCAGGGGTTGGAGGAATCCAAGATAGAATTTATAACTGTTGTTATACCTTTTGCTAAGCCCCTCATTGCTCTTTCCTAAAAACCCTCCGATCTAGAAGTAAGTATTCCCCATTTTCCAGTGCCTTCCACATTTAAACCTGAATTGTACGCTTACTGTGAGGAGATCACTCCCACTTTGACAGAGATCTCCGTAAAGAAATGTTAGGAGAGGTGGAGTAGAACTTTGCCCTACCTGAGTAGTCCTACTGCAGTACTACTTTATGTAAAACAAGTACGACAAGTTTGCAAATAAGCCCTGAAATTTCTATCTTAACTTTGGAATCAATTGGTAGATGAAACCGAAGATTGAAGTGCAGTTTGTGTACAGCAATGGGTTTACTCTTTGTGGGTGCGTGCATGCACTCCCTAAACTTCTCTATGACACTCCCTAAACCACTCCTTTCACCATCCCTCAACCCCTTCCATTAACTAATAATTAAGCCTATTTCCAGCCACTCCCTCCTGGTCCCTCCCACATTTACAACTAAGGGGCCGATTACGATGTTGTTAGGAAAGCATTCCGACCGAATCGGTTCCGGAATGCTTTGCGAAAGACTCAGATCAAGGGAGTCCGACTAAGCTATTTTGATGCCTCCGGATGCATCCGGATACGATTCGGTCGGACCCCCATTGATGTCAATGGGAGCCTCTGTTGCGAACGAGAACACAGGCTCCCATTGAAGAAAGGGGTGGTTGGGGAAAACCTTGCACCCTTTGCCTGCCACACTGTGCATGGTTGTAAAGAGGGGACCCCTGGGTAACCCCCTGGGCCCGATTCAGAGGGCCCCGGGATAAGGGAAGCCTGCTGCGGGCCCCCAAAGTCACATTCCAACAGCTGATTAATTTTAGAACAACCAATTTGGAAATGTTGTCCAAATCTGACATGTGGAGCCCTCCTCAGTAACATCTTGCAGCTTTGTCCCACTGGACATTTTGACTTCCAAAAAAGTGACTTTGTCAGATGGTAAACATCTTCACCACGTCTTCGTCGAGCGGCTCCCTGACAATGATTCCTCCTCCTCAGACAACGCCTGCTGCCTTGCCTCATTGAACTCTACCTTCTCATGAACTTTATTTCAAAATTTCTTCCAAGACAGATGGTAAGAAGAGACTGGGCCTAATCCACCTTGTGTATCTGATATGCGTTCCATCGCAGTCAGCCTCAACTTTTGACTTTGCACCAGTCTCCTGTGGCCAGATACCCGTAGTTGGTGCTGTGATCTTTTAGTCCCTATTTTGCTCTAAAAAACTCAAAAGCTCATAACTCTAACTTAACTTCTTTACTGTTTGATTTTTTGGGTGTTATTCTCTTGAGTAAATTGTACTCTATTTTTCCAAATTGGTTTCGGATTTTTCTTATACTGTGTTTTCACTTTTTTACTGTTTGTGTGCTCCAAACGTTCTTTACATGATGCCCCAATGTTAAGCATGACTACTTTGTGCGAAGCTACCAGAGGGATAAGCACAGGTTAGTTTAATGACTTCTGTGGTTCACCCTCACAAGGATTGTCGTTGTTGCCTGAGTGGGGCTACCACCCCTTATATCAATAACCCAATTTCTTATATTGGTTTTCAGTGTTAGGATTCAGTACTTGTGTTTAAGCAGTACATTTAGTGAGTTGTGCAAAACTAAAAATTCCAAAAATAATCTGACATCAAATTGCTTTTTTTTTAATTCAAAATTACTGTTGGTTTGTGATTTGGCTATGATTTCCTTTTTCCATATTTAACTCTTTCATCATATCCATTTTGCTACAATGGAGTTGGACATGAGCTTCATTGACAGACTAAGCAAGGCAGAGCTGCAGATACTCTTCAGGGAGAGAGGGCAGAATGTGGGAAACAAGCCACCAAAGTGGACTTCAAGATAACCCTCAGTGACTCTGAGCAAGGCAGGAAGATGCAGACCACATCAGAGGAGCAAGAGGAGGATTGCCAGGAGGATGGATAGGTGAATTTGGTGGATGAGGAGAAAGAAAATGGTCCTGAGCTGCAGCAGCAGGAGGAAGGGGGCACTTGTCCACAGGAGTGAGGTCCCCTGCCAGAGCAGGGAGCAGTGTGTCCTCCTAAAGCCTGTCCCTCGAGGAGCTGGAGAACAGGACAGCTGAAAGATAGTTCCAGCTACAGCTGGTGAAGCTCAAAATGGAGGAGGCTGCTGCACAGAGGCCTTGGGGGAGAAAAAAACATTCACTGGCTTACAAGGTGAGTGAAAGAACTGGACCTCCAAACCAAGCAATGCACAGGGCCCAGCAATAATGATGGCAGCAATAGTTCAGTGTCCAGTGGAGACATGAGGGTTTGCATTCCCAAGATCTAGGGTCAGCTTTATTGGGGAATAACATTGCGGTTGCATCACCCAGGGTGTTGCAAGGGAAACACATTCCCTAAGTCAGATTTACCAAGCAACGCAAAGCCATCTTGCAGGGCCCTGCATTACTTACTAATTCTGAAGTAACGCAAGGTAGCAAAAGTTGCTGCCTTGCATTACTCTGCCATGGAAAGGCATTTTATGGGTGCAGTGTGGATTTTCCCATGCATCCACCCATGGATTTTGTTGCATTCCCAGTTTTACTAACACTGTAAACATAGGAATTCATCCAAATGCTTGGCCTTTCCAGGGGAAGCGCAACAAGGAGAAATATCTTTCTTTCTCCTTGTTGACTTCTCTTTCTAAGTGTGCTAAATTCTGCAGCACGCTTAGGAAGAGGAAGTGCCTCTGAGAATTGTTTTGTGCAGGAAGGTGCCTATTCGTGCACAAATACAATGTTATCTACAACACAGGCCCCCTTGCACCATGGCGCAAAGCAGCACAAGGAGAGGACGGGAATGTGCCATATAATGTTAAATATGTCACATTCCAAGCGTCTCCCTGTAATGCAAGGCAGCAAAGTGTCTTGCTGAGCTACGATGTTGGAAAGTTTGATAAATCTGCCCCAAGTGCCTAGCTATGTTGTGGGGGATGACATTGATAAATGGTTCACAGACTATGAGATAGCCCTAAGGATGCACAGCGACCCAGAGGAGGACTGGAGAGGCAGTCTCTGGACACACATGTCTACAGGTGAGAGGGATACACTGTGTACTGTAGAGGTAGGGGACCAGATGAAGTATTCCCCGATGAAAACCGTTGTATCACCAATTTTGGGCCCACCATAGAGAAGTACTGCATGAAATTCAGGGACAGCCAGAAGCTGCCAATCCAGTCCTGGTGGATGTCCTTGATTACTCCAGTAAAGCACTGAGTGGTTGGGTGATGGGCAGTGAAATGAATGATGTTAATGAGCTGTATGATCTGACTTTAAAAAAGCACATACTCAGTACTTGTTTTATAGAGTTGTGCCAACATCCATTGATTGCAACCTCACTTCACCTAGAAAGCTTGCAAAAGAGGCGGACTCTTAGGTCAGCACAAGAGTGTCAAAGAAGTTATCTGGGAGTGACTCCAAGAGGAGGCGGTTAATGTTCCCCAGCAATGTGAGGGGGAGGTCCAGGGTGACAAGGACAAGTCCCAAAGTAAAGTGGGGGAAAAGATTCTGATGCCCCTTTGAGAAGCAGGGGTAAGGTTCTGGTGGGCAGTCCCCCAGGGTGCCCCATTTCCAACCCCGTTGCTTTGAGTGTTCCCAGTGGGACACAAGCAGGGGGACTCTGTCCCAAGAAACCACCCACTGGTGGGAACTCCACAGGGTTGGCCACTGGGGCCCTGGGGTAAGTAGTCCCCTTGAGCAGAGGGTAACACATGCTCTAGTCTCCTTTAGTTCGGAGACAGGCTCAGAGAGTAGGCTTGTGATCCCTAAAGGTAGGAGTCATCACTTCCATCAGATCACAGAGAATGGGATCCTTGTCCCTGGTCTGAAAGATGCTGGTGCAAGCCAGATCATAGTAGTGGAAAGGCTGGTTTCTCTAGATAAGTACCTTTCAGGACAGGTGTGTGGGGTAAGCCGGACCCTGTGGATCTGCTAATCTTGGTAAATATTATTGATGAGTGTCAAAGTTCATTCCCAGATGCCCATTGACTGCATTCTGGGAAATTAATTTCCACCAGTGTTAAAAGAGCTTGGGGGCAATCTCCCAATGCACCCTGAAAGCTCAGCTTTCTGGGGGTACTACTCCGATAAGAAGAGTACAGAGGGCCCTATGGAGAGGAAGGAGCAGGAGGTGGAGGCAGTCCACAGTGGGAGGACCAGTGGATCAAGGGTTACCAGGCCACTTCTGACCTGAAAGTGCTCCCTGCACTCTCACAGAGACAGAGGGCCGGAGACCTGCCCAGGCAGACCCCTGGTTGACACAGACAGAGTGTGTCACCCTTGAGGGTGGTAGTAGTTCCACCATGGAAGTCCTGGGCTGCGGGCCCAGTCCCAGGATACAATCCCTGAGTTGGTGGGAAAGAGAGTGGAAGTGGGCTGACTAACAAAAGGGGCTGATGCCCCCCACTCTGAGAGATGTCAAAGGTCAGGGAAACCTCAAGAGCTGTTAAAGAGCTCCTTGCCGGCCCCAAGGATGGAAGTGAGACCTACCCAAGGCCCTGATTGGAGCCTCCACCTAGCAGTGGATGGCCTGGGACTAGCTTGTGACACTGACAGCTGTCAGTAACCTCTGTTGGGTGCTGTCCTTATGGGTAAAACGTTCCTTGGGTTGGGGACAGAAGTCAGATCCAATGAGTGGAATGAGCTTCATCTCTTTGTTGGCCATGTTGGTACTGTCTGCCAACTAGGATGCATCTGTGGGCACATTAAGGTCAGGAGCTTTACAGATGGGGTCCACAGATGGGGAGATGGGTTCCCAAAGGGACGGTCCAGTGGCTCAGGAGAGTATTGACAGAGCAATCCAACCAGAATTCCAGGTTCTATCACCTGAGCAGGGAACCCCATCCAGGTATTGTTTAGTCCACCCTGGCATTTGGCTAGATGGGGGTCATGTTGGACCTGGCCCTCTCACCCCCAAATGTTTTGCCTTCACCACCCTGTTTTTCTTAATTCATTTTTGTTGGTATTAGGACTCTGTGCACTTTACCACTGCTAACTAGGGCTAAAGTGCTTGTGCCCTCTCCCTAAAACATGGTAGAATTTGCCTACGCCTGATTGAAACATTAAATTTACTTACAAGTTCCCTAGTATATGGTATTACATGCTACCAGGGCCTATAAATGTGTGTACACTACAGGTGCGGAAGGGTGATTGATTCCGTTCACTGATGGATTGATTTAGTTGAATTAGGAAATTCACATTTGGTGGTGGTCCCCTGTATTTTATTTTAAGTTAAGTTGTGGATGCATGTGATGCAGAATGCATGTATAGAAACGTGATTCTTGTTGTATGCAGCTCAGTTTGGTATGTGCATTATGTTTACGGGTTCCTCTAAAGCAAATATGGTCTTGAACATGTTGTATTCCTGAAGAAGGCATTGTTCGCTGAAACGCACATAGAAGAATAATTTACAGCCACAGTAGTGTAACAATGGAATACAATGAATTAAGAGGAAAATAATGAATAATAAATTGCAGAAACATTTGTATATAAATAGAATAAGACTGCCAGTAATAACATGAAATAACGGTGGACAGATTCAAGACCTAAACTGTCATGAATGTTAATAACGAAAATGATTGCTAAGCATTTTGAGTGTATGGAGGTGTTGGTGGGTATGAATGAAGTAGGATGAAGATGAAGCTTGTACATTGGAGGAAGTGAGTGGTTTTATATATGTCATCTTTGGAAACCTCCATTGTATTTAAACAGTGGGACACATGGGTTTAAGTTTTATATGTCCTGGTAGTGAGCAACTCCTAAATACATTTTTCACCACTTTAAGGCCTATTTCTCCCATTGGATAACATTGGGTTACCTTATTACATTTAATAAGTTGTAACTTTTGATTGGATCAGGTAGAAATACCATATTTAGACTCACTGGAATTGTAATTTAAAATCCTCTTTAATGGTAAAGTCGGATTTTAAGTCACAACTCTGAGAATACAACTTTTAGGAAGTTTGGTTTTCCTGTTCTTATTATTTGTGCTTTCTGCCATTGTCCTGAATCACATGACTGTGAATGGCTCTGCTGTTGGGCTTTGTGCATTCCTCCCAGACAATGACACAAAGGAATTAGGTGTGGATAGTATGGGCCATTCTTTCTGGATGGCTGAGGGCGAAAATGTGTTCCCTGCCCCACCTGCACTTCTAAGGGTCATGCCTCAACACAGACAAATGACCCTGATGCTAGTCTTTTGTCACTCCAGCCTTCTTGGTTCCATGACAATGGAAGAGAAGAACTTTTCAGAACCGGATGTAGGAGTAGTATAGATAAGCCCCCCACCTGAAAGGCTGATACCACGTATAAAGATTGGACACTCAGAATATCTCTTCAGCACACTCCTGGACCTATGAAAGATTTCAGAAGGACTGCCTGCTGCTCCCAGAGGACTACCCTGCTGATTGAAGGCCTGCCTTGCTGCTTCAAGGAGAACTGGACCACCTCTTTATACCCAGGATTACAAGAAGTGACTCCAAGGGCTAGTTGTCTCTCATCCTGTGAGCTACAGGGTCATAACAAGCTCCTGAGGCCTTGAATCTTGTAATTGGCCTTCAGTGGAGTAAGTCCTAATCCTCCAAGTGGTGCCCACCAGACCCAGGACCCATGGAAGTGGTGTTAGAGGTGTTGCCCTGCCTAAACCTAAAATTTGGGACTTAAAACGTTTTTCACCTAAAAGTGCTGTGAAAACTGACAGAACACCAGGATCCCCAGAGAACTGCCCTGCTGCTCCCAGAGGACTTCCCTGCTGATTGAAGGCCTGCCTTGCTGTTTCAAGGAGAACTGGACTACCTCTTTATACCCAGGATCACCAGAAGAGACTCCAAGGGCTAGTTTACTGGCATTCTGTGAGCTACAGGAATATAACAAGCTCTTGAGGCCTTGAACCCTGCACTTGGGCTTTGCTAGAGTGAGTTATAATCCTTCAAGTGGTGTCCACCAGACCTAGGACCAATGGAAGTGGTGTTAGATGTGTTGCCCCTGCCTAAGCATAAAATTTGGGACTTAGGACATCTTTCACCAAAAAGTGCTGGGAAAACTGACAGAACAGCAGGACCTATGTGCTAGCTGATTTGCCCAAGGTGCATGGACGATGGGGCTGACTACGCTATAGCTCTTGCTATGTCCTTGTGTGTTTTGCATGTCCTTCTCCACAGCAGAAAATCAGCATGAGCTCTCACTGAGGGTATCTGGCCTCAGGGAGCCCTCGTCACCTACAGCCTGCAGCTTTGCCCCACTCAAGATTTTTGACTTCCAGAAAGGTAACTAAGTCCAAAGATCAAAATCCTCACTGTGACTTTATCGAGCAGCTTCCAGAAGATGACGTCTCCTCCTCCGACACTGCCTGCTGCCATGCCCTGCTGAACTCTGCCTACTCAGGAACTTTTTTAAATGATGTCTTCCTTCCAAGTCCAAAGGTAAGCCGAGACCGGCCCCAATCCACCTCGTGTATTCGACCTCCACTCCATCACAGTCAGCCTTAACTTTTGACTTTGACCCAGTCTCACACAACCAGATACCTGCAGTTGGAGCTTTGATCTTTAATGCACCATTTTGCACTAAAAACTTCAAAATTCATAACTCTGGTTCCACTGATTGGATTTAATTCATTTTGGTGTCATTGTATTCATTATATTTTACTCTCTTGTTCTAAGTTGATTTTGGGCTTTTTCTTGTGTTGTGTCTTCACTTTATTACTATTTGTGTGCTGCAAAAATACTTTACACATTGCCCCTAAGTTAAGCTTGACTGCTTTGCATCAGTCTACCAGAGTGTTAAGCACAGGTTAATTTAGTGACTTTTGTAATTTCACCCTGCAAAGGATTGTGGTTGTTGCCTGAGTGAGGCTTCCACCCGCCCCACAACCAATAATCCATTTTCTTACATGAATGAATTCATAGAAAACTCTGTAATGAAAGCATAAAAGTAATCTTTAATAGGCTCATCATAACAAAAGGCATCTTCTGGATATTTATTATATTTATCCGTGGAAGTACAGCATTATTATATGTCGCATATACCACTGGAAAGACACAGAGGAGAATCGAAAAAAATGCACAACATTGGTGCAAAGTATTAAGTCCCAAAAAGCAGCGCACAAAGGCAGGACAAAGTAAAAAAAAACGATCCATATTGTAATGCTAGCAACCGCGTCCACTACATGTTAGTTTACAACAGTGAAAAGACAATACTACCGTAAAAGTAGTAAAAGTGTGACAAAAACCGAAGTATTTGGAAACTCAGGTGCACAAAAGTGCAAACTATACATGGAAGCCCAAAATATATCTAAAATTTCTAAAATAGCTGCATTCCCATGGTAGTGGTATCTAATTCAAAACAAGGATGGGGGGAGAGCAAGGAAAGGTCAAGGGACCTCCCTATCCCCAAATTCAATATACAAACAATGTGGACGTACCCACTGAAAGAAACAAAGAGTCAGGACTCACTGTGCAAGCAGCAGTGCCTCACAACCCTTAGGTTTTATTAAAAGACCCCTCACACACCAACCTGGTTGGTGTCATGCTTCATCATTGGGGTCCCAACCGGGTGGCCTAATGCCGCCCGGTTGTGCTTCAACGCCTGATTACAGCGGAGCTGGTGTAGTGTGATAGTGTGATGTGAGATGTGCAAATTAAAAATATCTCTGGGGATCCTTGCCAAATGTATTTAATTGTGGCGGCCCAGGATATATTAAAATCCAAGAGCGCAACTAATGGAGTTGTTTAAACTCGTAGTTGTCTGTGATAGGTCTACATGTTTCAGCCCCTGCAAAGAAAATAGAGGGGGCTTTCATCAGGACCGGGTTAAGAAAAGTGAATGAGTGGCAAAATATAGCCACGTGAGTATTAAAAATCACAACACACACGCTAAGGTGAGTTGGAAAAAATGAAGGGAGTCGTGTATATTAAAGTGGTATCTAATTATCAATGTCTGGTTCTTATCTTTTCTTAAACTGGACTGTGTGCAAAACACAAACAAATAAAAAGAAAGCTCTTCGGAACATAGGTGAGTCCAATACAAATTCATAACAGCATTTCTTATGAACCATTCAGTAAAACAACTTTCGCAGTGAGGTTCACTATATATGACGTGTCCCGAGCCTCTCATCTAAAAACGGGACTTGTTTTTGCTTGCAAAATATTGGACCATGACTTCAGTAAATTCGAACAAGACAGTATACACCTGGTCAATCACTACAGAAAAGGTTTTAAACACAGGTGAGGTAGAGCTTCACTCCATACATGAATACATGCAGTGTATGGATGTGTAAATTCAGTTACAGTTAAAAAAAATGCTGTAAAAGGTATCATAGCTGAAGGGAGCAGACCCTTAATAAGTCATGTCTGAAGGAGTATGCAACGTACAAGGCTAACATGAGAAGAAGAGGACTTTCTGCAACAACGTTGTCCAGGGCAAGGATTTTTTTTTTAAATATTCTGCCACCGACCTTTTCGAACAAGTCAACTTCTTGGAGGTGGGGTGGAGATAACACCATCTGGCCAAAGATGATTGCACTCTGAGAGTAACTGTTACAGATTCCAGAGACCTGTGTTGAGAAAAACTCTTTTTGAAGAGGTTTTACAAACTGTTCGAAATCATCCTGCTGGGCACTTACATCAGTGAGGTCTGGAAAATGTAAAGGCAGCACACATAGGCTGTATATGTATATGTTTACCAATGTGTGTTTTGCTTATAGAATGGCACCATGAATTTTGTTTGATATTGTATAACATCTTTCTTACTATGCTGCATACTAATACGCTAAGCATTGCTTTTACCGTCCGAAAGAGAAATTCAACTAAATAAACGTCCTTCTTCCTTTTTTACTAGGGAGGGTAAAAATGTTCCTTTGGATATTATTGTGAGTAGCGATTTATGTTTCAAATCGCATTTGCAAATTCATCTGTGTGCCTACTATGCGTGCAGGATTACTGCACATTTGTTTTCAGATCACCTCTAAAATGCAGCAATGGCGCCTGAGAAAACAATTGTACCTATCAATTAGTTAAAAGCAAATAAATGTGCTTAACATTTCAACACTCACCATGTAAATACAATTAAGAAAATTGCATTTACATAGTGGCTGCTGAAAAGTTAAGCAAATTGAGTTGCTTTTAACTAAATGATAAATAGTGATTCGTTCATGGCATTACTGATTTTTATCGAATTGACATTTTCCTCCGCAAAACTTCACTAAAATCGCCACTGCAGATTTGAAATGGTTTCTGTGCAGGAGGCCCACGAAGTGCAGGCAGTACCCATAGCGAGGAGAGACAAGAAGACCACCCGACTTCTAAAACCAAGATACATCGATGCACAGAAGGCAGCGCCAGTCATCTCACAGCATCACTCGGCAAACAGCGCAATTTAATCAGTCATCATTTAACAATATTAGGGTTTGCTTTAATATTTGCAAGCACAAGCATGTCATCAGTTTGTTGTACTGTAAATGAGACCAAGCATCTTTACGTTCTAGCGTGGGATAAAAATATTCTCTCAAAAAAAGGAAGGAACAATCTATTTACTGTAAACGTTATACAACAATTGTCAAGAAGACAAACTGAATTCAGCACACTGACAGTGGAATAGACTTGTTTTCCAATAAATCTTGCTCACACTTGGTGACCTTATTTTGTCCTGGCACATCAAATCCAGGCTGTCGTTTAATGCTATCGCAAACCTCTGATTTCACATATCATTTTTTCTCATGTAGTGTCTTTTCCCAAAAATATTGTTTCATGCTGGATTTCTGATATTATTTGACCTCAGGCGCAACATTTCATTGTACTGCGCCAGTAAGATCGTACTGAACACATTTTTATGGATGTGCTACAGTACACATCAATGCACTTTTTAAAATGTATACGGACAGACTGGCTTGCATGTTGGCAACGAATAAATAAATGTTCACTTGTGTAGAATTTACAATTTTGATACAGCATCACTACACAGAGCAAGAAAGCACAACGGGACATATTTGCAAAATATTGTGCAAATGTGTCGTCATTAGCTGCTCAGTGACACTCTCTGCACCTTTGGCTCAATTACTTACTGAATTCATTTGCATACTTTTAGGGGATTAACTTCTTTTTCTTCTGCACCGACTGAACATCTTATTATTATTCATGTCAATGGCTTGTCTTGTCAGGGCTCCTAAGCAATACTCAGAGATGCAGATGATAACGTTTTAATGTCCGAAGATTCTTATCCAAAGTGTTTATGGTAGTCCTTAATATGATTGGTCAGGGGACATTTGTCACCGTATCAGATCGGAAAGAACATGTTGTATTGGGTAGAATTCATTTAGCCAAATATTGTAGAGGTAACAGACTTAAGGCTACATGTACGAAACATTTCTGAGGTCGCAAATGGCCCAATTCACAGAATAGGGCCATTTGCAACCTCAAAAATGCTATTTTGGATGTACAAAGCCCAAATTGTGATTCAGTAACTTGTTACTGAATCACAATTTGGGTTTTGCGATTTGGTATTAGGAAGGGGCTTGTTGAGGGCATCCCTTCCTAATACCTGCTTGTACGAATATTTTGCAACTGAAATGCAGTCTCAAAACATTCACAATTTACCCCCAATTGAAAGTTGGTGGTAGCCTATTAGCAAATGGGAAGGGATCCCAAAGGAACCCCATCCCCTTTGAGAATGGTTGATTTTTTTTTAAGAGCAGGCAGTGGCGGGGCCACTGCCTACTCTTAAAAAATGAAAATTCCAAGTTTAATTTTGTATCTTTTTAAATGCATCCTGTTTTCCTTTAAGATCTTCCAAAAACTTTCAGAGGCTTTCAGTAGGTGAAACAGGGCAATTTCAGTTAGAAACAAAATAACACCATTGTCTGGAAAAAGGAGGGTTACTGTTTTAGCAACTCATATTTTTGGGGTGTCCCAAGGTTGCTAAATAAGGTCTGATATCATTTATAAATAGTTAAATAGAAGAAGTGACATAACACATTCCTGTTGGACCTCAGTAGAGATTTAGAACTTGCTAGTGCAGTCACTTTTTTTCCCATACCTAGCCCGTGCAGTTGTATTTTTAAGAAGGAATCTCAGAACCCTAATCATACAGTCCGGCATTTGCATCGTCATCTGCTGAAAGGCCACCCAGAGTAAGTTTCTGCCCACAGGATCCAATGCTGTATTCAGGTCAATGAATGTCATGTTGAGGAGTACTTTTTTAATTTAACATATTTCATTCAGATAAAATATATAGATAATTGCTTTTTTTCAAAAGTGCATAGGCCTTTCGTAAACACATTCTTATCAGCTCTAACTTGGATTCAATTTAACAAGAATTTACCATAAACGTTTTCATTGTTTTCCTGGAGTGAGATGAGTCAGTAGTTTGACAGATTTAGTGTGTTCCAATTTTTATAAATTGTAACAGCTCTGGCTGACCTCCATGAGTGTGGTACATTACGAGTTCTGAGCACTGCATTACCTACAGTACAGAGGAGTAGTGCCCAAGCTTGGCTGTCCACGCAATAAAGGTCTATGTTTCTTGGGACTTTGTTGGGCTTTTGAGTCTTTAGTGATGTTATTATTTCTGATGCAGTAACTTTGGTAGCAGTCCTTGTCAGGATACCATTGTTTGAAAGGGCAAAGACATTACTGTTGAACCTGGCCCTTTTTGCAGGGTTACCCCAAAACATTTTGCCTTCCTTCTGTATTTTGTCTGACCTGTTTCTATTGGTTTTATGACTCTGGGCACTTTACCACTGCTGATCAGTGCTAAATTGCACGTGCTCTCTCCTGTAAACTTGGTAAGATTGATCGACACCTGTTTTGCATATTTAATTTACCTGTAAGTCCCTTGTACAGTGGTATCCTATATACCCAAGGCCTGTAAACTAAATGCTACTAGTGGACCTGCAACTTTGGCTGTGCCACCCACAGAAGTAGCCTTTCAAATCCTTCTCAGGCCAGTGCCACTGTAGGGTCTGCGTGAGTAGTTTACTGTCACAGTGACGTGGCATTTAAAGGGGTTTACAAGTCTGAAACTCCCATTTTACTCTCTGTAGGTCACCCTTAAAGTAAGCCCTAGGTAGCCCCAGGGCCGGACTGCATGGCATGGCGTTTTGGCATGCTGCCGAGCTGGGGGCTGATGTCACTGCGGTGCGGGCTAATTTCGTTGATGGAGACCTGCGTGTGCTTCGAAATAAACAAAGCAAAACGAATTTTGTTCAGCACACGCAGGTCCCCATCAACGAAATCAGCCCCCAGCTCAGCAGCATGCCAAAACGCCCGGTAGCCAGTCCGGCCCTGGGTAGCCCTGTGGGCAGGGTGCTGTGTAGGTAGACGGTAGGACATGTGCCTGTGTTGTGTGGCATGTCCTGGTAGTGACAAACAGCCTATTTGGTTTCTCACTGCCGTGAGGCTGCTCGTATCATAAGTTTGCATTGGGAATTCCCTGATATGTGTTTCAGTGGTAATTTCTAATCTGGAAGGAGTAGAGTTGCCATGTTTGGTATGTTTGGAATAGTGGTGATAAATCCTGCTTATGGGTGAAAGCGGATTTTGTATTACTATTTTAGAAATGCCACTTTTACAAGTGGGCATTTCTGTGTGCATACAACTCTCTGTGCTTTGCTGCCTGACTCCAATCAACGACTGGTTTAGACTGACAGGAGCCTGTTTTGTGCATTCACTCTAGACAGTCACAAAGGGAGCTAAGTTGTGTCCCACATATCCTGATGAGTCTTACTGGGCTAGAGTGGTGGGGGGAGTTGTCAACTGCACCTGAATAGGGCAATTGGTGCCCCCAGTGATCTCCCAGGGCTTGGTGGCCTGCCCTGTGTTTTTGACAACTTAGTACCAGGAGAGTGCTTTATTTCCTTTGATGCTTGGACCTGAGCTAAGCGTGCTAGGTGCTTCTTGGGGCAACTGATTGAAGTTTCCCCTAGGAGAAGTGCATGGTGAGCAGTATGGTCCATCTCTTTGGGACAGGGATCAGTGCGTCCCCAGCGGCTCCACCCACAAAGCCTGTCTTCAGTGTGGCCAACCCCCAAGGAGGCCCTGACGTGCAACTACAGAAAAGGGGAAGCGCCATGCTGAGGCACCATTCCCCTGCTCCTGAGTTCAGTGCCACACATCAGGATTGTTCTGCCAGGAGAACAGATGCCCAGTTCGAACTGGTTGGAGGGGTCACAAAGACTGCCTCCAACCTTCTGGCACCACAGAGGGTGGTGCTGGGGGAGGCGGCACCCTCAAGGAAAGGAACCGCACAACACTTCTTCGTTTTGTCTGGGAGACTCGTTGCCTATAAGATCCTACATAGCTTTGGAGAAGAACAGAGTCTCCCTTCTCCCATGACCTGGCCCGGGCATTGCAGACCGCCCCTTCACGTGTGCAGCTCCCTGGAATGCCAAGAACCTGCGCAGCAGCACTAGGCTGCCCTTGTTTTTGGTCTGCATCTCTTGGTGGTGGTCCGAGAGACTCGGCGTCCACCATTGTTGGGAAGCTGCAATTAGCGTCAGTGGCTCCGTGTGTTCGCAGGCAGCCACACTCTATTTTTCTGCACGCAGGGATCCAGTTGAGTCTCACTGCAGGGGTAGGCGGTGTATGCTTCCCCCAGTCCTGACACATACCTTGGGGCATTTGCTTGGGTGTTGTGATACCAGTGAAACCTCTACAGAGGCCCTGGTTGCCATTAGGAATCGGCCTAATGCAGGTAGTTGACAAATTACTCTGTAACAGGTAATAAAAGCACTGGAGCTGCTGTACCCTGCATAGGGGTTGCTCCCAAGAATTACCGCATTCCCTGGAGTAGAAGGGCAGGTGTGCCTGTATCCATGTGAGGGAATCTAATTTACCATAGAACTTGTGTGGGAAGCGCAGGTGTGCTGTATATATGTGATGACTACTTTTATAATAATTGGCTGATTCATGTGTTTTTCTGTTCATGACCTATCGGCTGCATTTCATGCCCTTATATTGTGAATAAAGTTGTTTTATACCTTTCAATGATAGGATAATGAGTATAATTTCAGACTCTGCATATTATGTACAGTGATGGTATTTTTATGATGTGTGTGTGTTACTTTAGGGCACTAACTGTGAAGTATATGACCATTGCCTAGCTGGCAAAGTGGTTATTGGTGTGTGTGTATTTGTATTTATTGTTAACTGTACAATTAATTAAAATCATTACAGTAAAAGCAGTCATCATGTTGCAGCTAAAACAGTAAGTAAAAAAACATTTAAAAATTATTATTAATTTTTTATAATAAAAGAAGTTTGCCGCCCCTCCCCAGTTCCACCACAATCAGCCTTCCCCAGGGTTTGTGGATGCGGAGGTAGGGCTTTATGGCAATCCGAAAGCCCACATTGTTCTATGGGGATGGATGACATTGTACAACTGTGGCAGATGTCCATTAACCATGGGTACGTATTCCTGTGTGGCTCTGTCCTGGGGGGGATGCTAGAAGTACAGAGAAGCGTCGATGCAGTTACGAGGCCACCTCGCCGTCGTTCCTTGGATTTGTAATACATTGCTCCAGAGTTTTGTTTCGTTCATTTGCCTTTTTAAGGCGAGCCTGATGCTGTAGATCAATTTCCCCAGTCTTGCTAGGGTCATTGTGTTAGACTTGGAAAAGCACATAGCTGACGCTTCGCTACAGGATTTTATTCCATAGATGTTACAGATTGGGCGCAGTAGTCTTCTTCGATCGTCATTGAGATTCAGGCAGCAGCATAAAAGGTGCAGCCACGATTCCTTCTTGTATGGGCAGAGTCTGCAATTTGTGGCATCTCCCCTTCGGGCCCATGCCGGATTAAAGTCCACAATTCCTAGAGTGATTAATCGCATGGACAGTATTTTACTTCGGGTTGATGGAGTGAGAGCCTCACTTAGGTAAACCTGGGCTTTGCCTACCATATAGGAGCTATTCAGCGGGTCTAGGTGTGGACTTGAGCGGAGGGATTTGCAATCGAGATCGAATGAAATTTTGCCCACTTGTTTATTTATAGCTCTTTTCCAGGTGATCATTGGAATTTCCGGCCTCGATATGCTCTCTTCCACTATGTTCAATGCCTTGATTGCTTTGTGCAGGGTGATGTGCCAGAGCGTGCGTGGCTCTTCAAAGACGGATCTCAGTTGGTGTTTTAATGAATTCGCTGGGGCCCTTAAAATCCTAAGATAAAGTTTTATAAAGTCCCCCTGGCACATCAAATCGGGCCTTGCCAAGCCTAATTCCAGCCTTAGCCTTGCATTCCTTGCTGACCTCGGAATTTGGAGCACCGTTTTATAAGCTTTAGATTGTATTGAAATTAAGCTAGCGTGCTGTGACCCGGGGAAAGCAAGGTGGCCATAACTGATTGCTGGTAAAAGTTTCGCTTTTAGAACTTTCAGTATTGGGCCGGCAGTCGGGCTGATCAGGTGGTTGTTTAATTGCTTGAGTAGATGTATCACCATGTTGGCCTTAGTGCTCTGGTGTTTCAAGTGGGCCTTCGCATTTGCCCGTTCCGTCAGCCAGACCCCCAGGTAGTTGTATGACTCTGCTGTATTGATATGCAAGTTGCCCATTTGCCATTGCGCTTTCTTTTTCTGGTGGTAGGTCCCGAAGATGACGACCTTGGTCTTTCCTTGGTTTACTGTCAGGTTATTGATTCTGTTGAAATGATTTAGTGCTGTTAAGGCTCTTTGTAGACCAACCTTTGTATGGTCCATTATGGCTGTATCGTCGGCGTATTGGAGCACCGGCAACCTCAAGTTACCTAGTCTTGGTGCTACTAGGCAGGCTCCTTTTAGGGCCTCCCCCAGATCCGCCGTGTATAGATTAAACAAAATGGGTGCCAGCACACACCCTTGCTTCAGCCCGTTCTCTGTAATTATTTTCGAGGACACTGTGCTGGTACTGGTTTTGACTCTTACCCAGGTGTCCTCATAGAGCGATCTTATTGCCTTCAGTAGGTTTGGAGGAATTCCCCAGTTTTCTAACTTCCACCATAATCTTCTGCGAACAACTTTGTCGAATGCTGTGCTGTAATCCACAAAGCAACAGAAGAGTGGGGGTGGTTCTTCCGAGTAGCCTGGGCAGATAGATGGGTCAGTGCCAGTACATTATCCATTGTTGATGCCTGTGACCTGAAGTCAGTTTGGTAAGGAGGCATAATACTATTCTCCTCCACCCACTCCTCCAGGTCCTTTAGTAGCAGGCGGGCGTAGGCCTTGGCCTCGAGGTCGAGTAGGGCAATAAGCCTATAATTTGATGGCTTTAGGCGGTCTTCTTTTTTAAAGATAGGGACCAAGATGGAGCCCCTCCAGGCATCAGGCGTTATTGCTGTCTGGAAAGTGTGGTTGTATAGGGGAGTTAATATTGCAGCCCAAAATTCGGGGGCCTTTTTGAAAACCGGCACTGGAATCCCGTTTGGCCCAGGGGCCCCATCATTCTTCATGTTCTTGATGGTCTTAATGACCATTTGAGGGTTTAACTGGGCTGTTACTACAATGTGTGTGGCCGCCGGTGATCTATTACCCTCGGACCGGTTACAATGTCTGGCTTTCGTGTCTTCTGGCGTGATGTCTGATTGCCAGTCTGGGCCATCACCTCCGCGGGCCCCGTCTGAGCTATCTTTGTATGCGGGGGTAGTTGTGTAAAGCTGTTTGACGTAGATCAGCCAGTCCTTTTCTGCTACTCCGTTCTCTCTTGAGATTCCTCTGCTGCTCACTTGGTTTATGTGTCTCCACAGCTGCGCTGGATTCTTCTGATTTAGCAGGGAGAAAACTTTGAGCCATTCCCTTTCCCTGATGGCGTTTTTGTGTTCCCATATTTTCTTCCTTAGTGCTGCCCTCAATGAGGCAACCGATGGACCCTCTGGTAAGCCGCCCCCTCTTTTCTTGTTTGCGAGGGCCTTGCGCAGGAGCCGTTTGCTGTCCTGTATGTCTTTGTTTAGCCCTATCCTGCCCCTTCTTGGTTGCCCATTAAGCCTGGGGGGATATGACTGGGGATTCCCGAGCTTAGCTTGTAGGTCCTCCACGATGTCTTCCCAGGCCTTTATGGGTGAGAGCGCCGAAGACAAATAGCCTTCCTGTTTTTCTTCGAGCCAAGTTTGTAGCGTGTTGCCTGTTTTTACCGACCATTTGATCCTTCTGAGAGAGCTGTATTTTTCATCCCCTCTTGATGCTCCGATGGTTTGATGATAGAGAGCAGACGGAACTGTCATCTGGAAGACCGCTCTCAATGGCCAGTGGTCGCTTTACGACCTATCTTCTACTTCGAAGTCATCTAGTCTGACCGCCAGTGCCTCGCTGACCATGATGTAGTCAATTCTTGAGATGTCTCTGAAGGTGGGGAGAGGATCCCATGTGTTCGAGTGGGCCTTTTTCAGTGCATGAGTTGAGGTCAATTTATGGTTGCTAATGAAATTGGACAGGGGGGCTGCCCTACCGGATCTCAGGGTAGGGGGTTTGTGTGTGTCCAGATCTCTCAGGTTGAAATCCCCTGCTAGGATAACCTGGTGTGTTTTATATTTGCACAGGAGGTCTTCAAGTTTCCACAGCAGTCCCTCCAGCTTCTCTTTCATGGTAGGCTGTGCCGGGTTAATGTAACAGTTAATTATTAAGAGAGGCATTGGATATGAATTAAGGTACAGGCCTCTGATGTGTAAGGCTTGCAGTCCAGGTGTGTTTAAGTCAATTGCCGTGGCTTCCAGGTCGCTTTCGTGCTTTATGAAAACTGATAGACCGCCGGCTGGTCGGCCAAATAGATTCTTTTTATGGCTGGAATGAAGTGTTCGTAGTACCCTACCAGTGGAGTGCTGGACGAAGCCCACGTCTCTTGGAGGCAGAGTATATCGCCTATTTCCAGAAACTGCTATAAAATTTCATTGCCGCTGATTTTTCTTATGCCTGCTATATTCCAGGAAATTATGGTTAGTTGCTGTTTGTGGGCTGCTCTTCGCCTTGTCGCTCCCCTGGCTAGCTGGAATTCTCTGCCGTTAGGGATGCTGGTGCCCCCCATTTGGAATTCCTGATGGAATAGTAGAAAAGGGACCTGCACTAATGACCCGATGATTATTTTGGCACGAATTGGTGTGTGTGATTTTAGTCTATGTGTTTATATACAATATATAAGATATTTTTATATAACCTTTTGTGGAGTCTCTTTTATGGTGTGTTTTTATTGGGTTATTAGTGTGTGTTTTGGGCAAACACTTTACACATTGCCTCTGGGATAAGCCTGACTGTTCTGCCAAGCTACCAAGGGGCTAAGCAGGAGTTAATCTTGGGTGTGTAACTCCCCTACCCTGACTAGAGTGGTGGGTTCTGCCTGGCTTTGGTACATACCCTAGCCAACCAGAAACCCCATTTCTAACATTTACTATAATAGTTTTCTAGTTCTTTGTGTCCTACTCATACATTTGTATTAGTTGTGATTCCGTTTAGGCCTCAGGCCACAAGTCCACAAAATCTTTTGTGAGCTTTTCTCATTGCAACCCATGCGTTCTTGGATGCTTCTCTTTTCTTAGGCTCAAATGAGGTTTTTTTGTTCCAATCTACATATTTTGCGTAACTCCTCTACTAATATGAGTTGTATGTCTTGATTTAAGGGCTTTTCTCATTTTAGCACTCTTTGTCATACCGGGGTAAACATCCACTTCTAGTAAACACATTTTTCTCCTCTACAGTGGTCATATAGGAAGAAATGTCCTCAATTAACTGTTTGAATATGGGATGAGTGAAGGGTAGCCAATTATCACAATAGGAGCAATAGACACTTCACATTTTTGTAGCAACTGCTGCATGTACAGAGCCATTTTTGGATGGTTTGTTGGCTTCCATTTTCTTCTCCTCTTTTGCTTTATCAGGCCTGATCTGTTACATGCCAATGGCATGAGATATGTAACCATTAACCACAGAAATTAGACGCAATGTCACTAAGCAGAACTAAAACCCTAACTGTAGTTAAACACTTTATAGATCATGTCACATTTATCTTGTGAAAATGATATCTAAAGTGCATATCACTCATAGCTTTTTGATATAGACTAAATCAAAACAACTAAAATACCCAGACATAGTAGGTGAAACCTGGCAAGTTAAACCAAAGTTAGACGTGGAGGAAAAAATCATTAAAAAGTCAAGGACCTGATTTAGAGTTTGGCAGATGGATTACTCTATCACAAATGTGACAGACATCCCGCCCCCTTATTTCAATTGCATGATATCCTATGACACTTGTAATAGGGCGAACAGGATATCCGTTATGTTTGTGATGGAGTAAGCCATAAGCCAAACTCGAAATCAGGCTTTACGTTTTGAAAAGACTTTTAAAATGCCCGAAATTAGACTCAGCACTTAAAGATAACAACATATAATTACACAGTTAATTGACAGAATATCGAGGAAAAAAATATAGAAGAAAATAATATTGGGGATAAATATAGAATTCAAAAATATTGAGTGCTTATACTTAAAAAGGTATACTTGTATTTAATATCGATTTTAAATATATATAATTCAAAATATTAAAATAAACATATATTAAATATTGACATTAATTTATAAAAATAACATATATTTAAATGTATATTCCAACAAATATAACAAATAAACTTACTTTTAAAAATGTAAACACAAACACACACATATATATATATATATACTAATATTTTAAATAATATTATAATTTAAAGAATAGTAAATGATATATTATCAAAAATATATGTATACATATTTAAATATACCAAAAACATAAAATATTTAAAAAGAAGTCCAATTTAGTATAAAATAAAAAGTAAACACATCTGTTTTCTAATTTAATTATAAATTATTTACAAACAAAAAATATTGACATTTTTAAATATTATTATTATTATAATAAATCAAACAGAATTATCTAAATGACAACAACATAAAATATATTATTAAATATTAAAATAAACTCATATAAATTTCCCACTACATTAAATAAAAAATATTTTTATACTAAATATATATAAAAATAAGTATGTCCCACCTAACACAACACACCAATAAAAAAATGTTTTATATCACATAAAAATAAGATTTACTACTCTAACCTCAATAAATATAAAATTAATTAGACTATAACATTGGAAAATACTACAACTTACTATTCCCATAACAATTAACATAACAATAAATATTATAAGTAACAAAAAATATATATATACCCACTCCAGTTAGTGCAACAGTAGGGAAAGTGCTGGATTGCGGAGGGTTAAAATTTACCATTTCCACTCCAGTCAGTGCAACAGTAGGGAAAGTGTGCGGATTGCAGAGGGGAAAAAGATTATATTCCCACTCCAGTCAGTGCATCTGTAGGGAAAGTGTTGGATTGCGGTGGGGAAAAATGTAATATTCCCACTCCAGTCAGTGCAGCTGTAGGGAAAGTGTTGGATTGCGGAGGGATAAAATTTACTATTCCCACTCAAGTCAGTGCAACAGTATGGAAAGTGTTGGATTGCGGAGGGGTAAAATTTACTATTCCCACTCCAGTCAGTGCAACAGTAGGGAAAGTGTTGGATTGCGAAGGAGTAGAATTTACTATTCCCACTCCAGTAAGTGGAATAATAAAAACAAGTAAAATATCTTAAACAAAATTAAAATAATTTAAAAAGAGTAAATAAATAAAAAAATATGTTGAATACAAAATAGAACAATATATTCAATATTAAAAATGTAAAAATAATTTACTTCCCACCACATACCCCTACAAAACCCACAACCCACATCTAAATAGAAAAAATGTACTTGCACAATTAACATAATTATTTATCAATTAAACAAATATTATTTATGACAACCTAAATCGAAAGTCATTCAAATAAATTACTTCCCACCCTTTACCCCTATAACCTCACAACCCCCACCTAACAAAATATTTACACAACTAACATATTTAATTATCAATTAATTAATTATTATTATTAACTAATTATTAATAAATTAAAAATTAATTACTTTCCACCCTTTACCCCTATAACTCCGCAACCTACACCTAAAAATAAATTTAGACAATTAACATAATTATCATAGATAACAACTAATTATTAATTAATTAAAAATAAATTCCTTTCCACCTTGTACCCCTGTAAGTGCCACAACCACGCAAAAACATTTACATTAAAAAAATGTATAACACAATGAACAAAATTAAATATCAACTAAATAAATAATATGAATTAAAAAATAATCATTAATTTATTATAATTAAATTATTTCCCACCCTATACCTCTATAAACCCACACCCAGCTACAGAACTAAAAAACACAAAATGTAATTAAATTACATTTCATAACAACTAAAAATTAAAATAATATAGTAAGAAACTTAGACTATAATTAAACAAAAAAATAATGTCATACACATTTAAAATATATACTAAAAACATAACAATAATTTAAAAACGATATTGTAACATCTGTATTTTTACAAACAATATTAATAACTTCTATATTTTTGAAATCAATATTACTTACCTTCAAATCGATATTCTTGACAACGATATTCTTGCACTCAATATTTTCATTCCACGATATTTGTCACTCGATATTAACGTAGTTTGAATTTTTTTCCTTGATATTCTGTCTCAGTACCTTAATTCCACAATCTAGCTGCAGCAATATACAGTTCTGTCACTGAAAGTCACTGATTTTAGCATTAGAACCACCATGAGACATCAGTTCAAAGACTGCAATATATGTGTGGGGGGTACCACTCAAATTTCATGGAAATGCACATGTAGCCCAGTATGCTCAACATACAATGCTTTAATACACACCCTACCATGGCCAAGGTAATTAGCAAGTCATGCCATCTGAGCTTCGTTAGGGTCTTCACAGTTAATCCTAATCAGGAGTGAGTAGGCTGCTGGCTGCTCTATACTCTGGATATACCACAAAACAAAATGTTCAATGAGGTTCAAGTTTAGACAGTGATAAGCAAGCTGCAGGGCTAAACAGTGTCATGTGCATCCTTGAAGCTCAACCTTCCATTTAACCAGGTAGGTGATAGGAGTTTTGGATAGGCTAGCTTCTCACAGTGCTCTATATTATGTTATGATGTTCTGTTATGTTATATAGATTTGTAGAGTGAACTATCTCCCGGGAGAAATTTTGGAGTTAAGCAGGTGTGAGCCTAGCCAAGCCTATGACCTAGTAGGGCTACTCTAAAAGCCAGGTCTTCAGATTCTTGCAAAATCCAAGAAGTGAGGAGGAGGGTCTTTTGTGTAGTGACAGGTTGTTCCACACTTTAGAAATGACATAGGAGAAGTCTCGACCACTGGAACTACTTTTTCATATGTGTAGAATGTGTGCAAACAGGAGTCCAGATGAGGGGAGGTGTGTGGAATTTTTGTGAAAGCAGATCCTATTGTTGAGGTATGCTGGACTCATGGTATGAAGTGCCTTAAAAGTTTAGATGAGGAGTTTGAATGGTGCTCATTAGTGTGTGGGGATCCAGTGGATCTCTTTCAGGTGTGGTGTGATGGGAGTGGCCCTGGGAGGCTGACAGTGATTCTTGTCACCAAGTTCTGAACTGTCTGTATCCATCTGATGAGATTTCTGTTGATTTTGGTATAGAGGGTGTTCCTTGCTTGTGACCATGGCATGCATGACTGTCAGTTTCCGGTCCAGGGAAGACATGGCTTGGCAGTTCGGGCTGGACTGTTCCCATGAGGCACAGGGTCAGACTGATTTGCATATGGCCATGTCTGAACTGGGGTGGTGGAGTGGGCTAAAGAATGATGATGGATTAAACCCAGATCAGTTGACTGCGGGTGAGTGTTTGATTTGCTCAAGCGCTCCGTCCATCATCCCCTTTGGTATCGCTTTGTTCGCCCTAAGTTGGCAGGGTATGCCCAGACGTGGGTCCCTTGCTCACTTTGCCACTGGATTCAAGCTAGCCTGGCTGATGACGGCTGAATAGCCAGAAACTGGTCCCAGGATGCTTGTTTCCGGTCCAGGGAAGACATGGCTTGGCAGTTCGGGCTGGACTGTTCCCATGAGGCACAGGGTCAGACTGATTTGCATATGGCCATGTCTGAACTGGGGTGGTGGAGTGGGCTAAAGAATGATGATGGATTAAACCCAGATCAGTTGACTGGGGGTGAGTGTTTGATTTGCTCAAACGATATTCTTGCACTCAATATTTTCATTCCACGATATTTGTCACTCGATATTAATGTAGTTTGAATTTTTTTCCTTGATATTCTGTCTCAGTACCTTAATTCCACAATCTAGCTGCAGCAATATACAGTTCTGTCACTGAAAGTCACTGATTTTAGCATTAGAACCACCATGAGACATCAGTTCAAAGACTGCAATATATGTGTGGGGGTGTACCACTCAAATTTCATGGAAATGCACATGTAGCCCAGTATGCTCAACATACAATGCTTTAATACACACCCTACCATGGCCAAGGTAATTAGCAAGTCATGCCATCTGAGCTTCGTTAGGGTCTTCACAGTTAATCCTAATCAGGAGTGAGTAGGCTGCTGGCTGCTCTATACTCTGGATATACCACAAAACAAAATGTTCAATGAGGTTCAAGTTTAGACAGTGATAAGCAAGCTGCAGGGCTAAACAGTGTCATGTGCATCCTTGAAGCTCAACCTTCCATTTAACCAGGTAGGTGATAGGAGTTTTGGAAAGGCTAGCTTCTCACAGTGCTCTATATTATGTTATGATGTTCTGTTATGTTATATAGATTTGTAGAGTGAACTATCTCCCGGGAGAAATTTTGGAGTTCAGCAGGTGTGAGCCTAGCCAAGCCTATGACCTAGTAGGGCTACTCTAAAAGCCAGGTCTTCAGATTCTTGCAAAATCCAAGAAGTGAGGAGGAGGGTCTTTTGTGTAGTGACAGGTTGTTCCACACTTTAGAAATGACATAGGAGAAGTCTCGACCACTGGAACTACTTTTTCATATGTGTAGAATGTGTGCAAACAGGAGTCCAGATGAGGGGAGGTGTGTGGAAGTTTTGTGAAAGCAGATCCTATTGTTGAGGTATGCTGGACTCATGGTATGAAGTGCCTTAAAAGTTTAGATGAGGAGTTTGAATGGTGCTCATTAGTGTGTGGGGATCCAGTGGATCTCTTTCAGGTGTGGTGTGATGGGAGTGGCCCTGGGAGGCTGACAGTGATTCTTGTCACCAAGTTCTGAACTGTCTGTATCCATCTGATGAGATTTCTGTTGATTTTGGTATAGAGGGTGTTCCTTGCTTGTGACCATGGCATGCATGACTGTCAGTTTCCGGTCCAGGGAAGACATGGCTTGGCAGTTCAGGCTGGACTGTTCCCATGAGGCACAGGGTCAGACTGATTTGCATATGGCCATGTCTGAACTGGGGTGGTGGAGTGGGCTAAAGAATGATGATGGATTAAACCCAGATCAGTTGACTGCGGGTGAGTGTTTGATTTGCTCAAGCGCCCCGTCCATCATCCCCTTTGGTATCGCTTTGTTCGCCCTAAGTTGGCAGGGTATGCCCAGACGTGGGTCCCTTGCTCACTTTGCCACTGGATTCAAGCTAGCCTGGCTGATGACGGCTGAATAGCCAGAAACTGGTCCCAGGATGCTTGTTTCCGGTCCAGGGAAGACATGGCTTGGCAGTTCGGGCTGGACTGTTCCCATGAGGCACAGGGTCAGACTGATTTGCATATGGCCATGTCTGAACTGGGGTGGTGGAGTGAGCTAAAGAATGATGATGGATTAAACCCAGAAACGTTGACTGGGGGTGAGTGTTTGATTTGCTCAAACGCTCCGTCCATCATCCCCTTTGGTATCGCTTTGTTCGCCCTAAGTTGGCAGGGTATGCCCAGACGTGGGTCCCTTGCTCACTTTGCCACTGGATTCAAGATAGCCTGGCTGATGAGGGTTATGAACCAGAAACCGGTCCCAGGATGCTTGTTTCCGGTCCAGGGAAGACATGGCTTGGCAGTTCGGGCTGGACTGTTCCCATGAGGCACAGGGTCAGACTGATTTGCATATGGCCATGTCTGAACTGGGGTGGTGGAGTGAGCTAAAAATGATGATGGATTAAACCCAGATCAGTTGACTGGGGGTGAGTGTTTGATTTTCTCAAACGCTCCGTCCATCATCCCCTTTGGTATCGCTTTGTTCGCCCTAAGTTGGCAGGGTATGCCCAGACGTGGGTCCCTTGCTCACTTTGCCACTGGATTCAAGATAGCCTGGCTGATGAGGGTTATGAACCCGAAACCGGTCCCAGGATGCTTGTTTCCGGTCCAGGGAAGACATGGCTTGGCAGTTCGGGCTGGATTGTTCCCATGAGGCACAGGGTCAGACTGATTTGCATATGGCCATGTCTGAACTGGGGTGGTGTAGTGAGCTAAAGAATGATGATGGATTAAACCCAGATCAGTTGACTGGGGGTGAGTGTTTGATTTGCTCAAACGCTCCGTCCATCATCCCCTTTGGTATCGCTTTGTTCGCCCTAAGTTGGCAGGGTATGCCCTGACGTGGGTCCCTTGCTCACTTTGCCACTGGATTCAAGATAGCCTGGCTGATGAGGGTTATGAACCCGAAACCGGTCCCAGGATGCTTGTTTCCGGTCCAGGGAAGACATGGCTTGGCAGTTCGGGCTGGACTGTTCCCATGAGGCACAGGGTCAGACTGATTTGCATATGGCCATGTCTGAACTGGGGTGGTGGAGTGAGCTAAAGAATGATGATGGATTAAACCCAGATCAGTTGACTGGGGGTGAGTGTTTGATTTGCTCAAACGCTCCGTCCATCATCCCCTTTTGGTATCGCTATTATGTTATTAAGCTGGACGCTGCAATCTTTGCGTGCAGGCTACGTGCCTTGGCGTTATATCAACAGTACGTCTCTGTTTTCTGAATACAATCTCACAGATAAACAGATAGAAATGGCACAAAGGGGAGCAAAATATACAATGCTGCGTATCAAAAAACTGGATAGATTAGCATTTACAGTGGCAGAATCACCGTCCACAGAATAGCTAATCCATGGCCACATAACTCTACTGGTCACTACTTTTCAGTTTCCGTATTGCCTTGAACAAAAGCAAGTAGGCAGATATGACGAAAAGGGTAAGGAATACATTAAGGAATCATGGGTATTACCATACAGATTTCGATGCCGGAGTGGGGATCGAGAAGTGGTCTTGAGCGGTACAAACTGTGAGAACGCTTTGAGTGGATCATTCATATGCCAGGATATAATGTGGACGGGGCTTGTAATGGTTCTGTGGCATACCTGTCCTGCCATTTGAGGGGGTGCCCCAGCTGCTGTGATTACTCCAGCTTTCAGGCTACTTTCGAATGGGAGTTACTTGATGCTGAACAGTCAAGGCTGCTGCGGCATGCTCCCGGGCATTGCATATCTGGTAACCGTGAGCTACAGGGTTACTTGTAGTATGCAAGTATTGTTTCCATAGACATATACAGTCAGGGAGGTGCCGTTATGGCCTTCACTGAATGTTTCTTTAATACGGTTTGATACTCTAAGCATAATGAAAGCCATGCTTCTACAGAAGTCTGTGCCCTTAACCTCCGCTCGAGAGACTTTTGATCTCGGGATCGCAAGGTCTTCAGCAGAGATACAGGCGCTAATTCATACAAACTGCCCTTTCCATTTCTCAGAAATGGTCAATCGTATCTTTAACATGTCTGATACAACAGGCATAGTCCACCTATTTAAGACCATAGGTTCTGGACCTCTGAGCACCTTTCAGACGGTACTTGGAGTTATCCCAAACTTCATACACTCCGTATTTGGAAGCCTCTTTGGAGGACTTCCGCTCATCCTGTTCCTAGCAGCAGGTATCCTGATTGTTTTATATTTGCTACGCAATGGACGTCCCAGTCACCAAGGAGAGGGAAAAAGCACTCCTGGAGCGTAAATACCGTGACTGCATGGTACAACATCTGGGCACACCTCACCTAAGAGAACTAAGTGCATCTTGGTTCTTGTCATATCGACCAGTCTGGATGGACTGCATCTTACCTGTCCTCCGATGCCTGTTTTGCGGAGAAGAATGCGTGTTCGACCTGTGTTTGACACTCCCATCATGTGCACAATGGGACGTGAATGCGTTACTGAACCCGATAACGGCCCATGTTCTGCAGTGTCCTCAGCGTATTCCAATGTTGATGGCGGCATTCCTTGAGCCACCGCACGTAGTAACTGCACCTGTTGGTATGAACACCGGCTCCTCCACTGACACCCAGGCTTTGGACGGTGCACAGGCTGCCCCAGCACCGGCTGCGGACAGCGTGGAACATCATCTGTGCTCAATTGACATACTCTGTGAGGTGTTACAGGGGCCATCTACGGCGGAAGCAAGCAACAGAAATGTTGCATCTACCAGCCAGGACACGTAAACATTTGACTCATTTGGCTCGGCGTGTGCTGGGAAGAAATTCGCCCTTTTTAAATAAGCTCAAATTTGGAACTCAAAAACAAAAATTGACATTCCTTTCATTTTTTGGGCATACATGGCTTTTTTAATGCTTATAGTGTCTCGGACTATAGTTATGGACACTTTAGAGCTATGGCTTGCATTAGTTTTTCATTTTCTTTTTAAGTTCTTAGAAATTTTAGAGGATTTTTTTATTTTTTAGCATAATCAATGTTTTTATAAATCTATACTAATATGCGTTAGCCTAGCAGTACGGTAATAAGTTAGATATGTCGTCCAGTCGGAAGAGGAGTGGGTGTTATATTCCATATAGGTACCCTATATAGGCGCAGGTAACCTTGTAACCTTTTACCTATATTCTTCCCTACATTACACACATAACGGTTCTTGCATACTGATCTTTTACCTAGCGATGACACTGCATTCAGAACGCAGGTTTTTCCCTGGTTCGATTCTCATACATTATGCATGAGGCTTCTTGGAAGCACAGCAGGACTAACAGTAGGATTACCATCTCCTGTATAATATCTCTGTATAAAGTTCAGGCCCAATGTCATCCTTTAGGCCGACGCAGTAACACAGCAAGGTAGGACCCCTGGGGAGACCTATGGGTATATATACAGCACATCTTGCTTAGGAAGATAGAGGAGACTGAGACTTCCCGGCTGACACACTGACCAGAGATGCTGAGGTTCCTGCATGCAGACGCTCCAGCTCGCAGTGGTCTAACATCCCTTGCGGGGTGTCCAACTCGAGACCAGGACGGGGTCCCATATTCTCTCATTCTCAGGTAATGGGGTTGACTAGATCCTAGAGGGATTCTTGGCATAACACCTACACAGATACTAGGTACATTTAGGTACATCTAGGTACATCTAGTTAGGAAGGCATTGTAGGAGTACGCACTTTCTTATCATGTGTTTTATGTACTTGTATATATTCATGATTTCTGCAAGATAGTAGAACTATACCATCCCTTTACCTTCGTAGTACTGCTAATCATATATCTCTGCGCCCAGCCTGTTTATTCTGTGTAACTCTCTGAGACAAACTAATTGAGCACGAGTGACTGAGCAAAAGGTAGTATATTGTTTCCACGATTCTGAGGGATCAGGTTTGTCATGTTCTGAGGTTGCCAGAATCTATTCTCTCCGTGATAAGAGGAGATTATAGTGGCACTGTGAGCTAGCTGATACAGACAGGCTAACGTATCCGGTGAGGGTGCACGGAATCAGTCCGCCACCAATCCCACAGTTTATGTTATCCAAACGCGCAGATCCTGTATAGGTGATATAGGAACTACACGACAAGGTGAAGGATAAGTTTATCCCGCACTTCAAAGAGGCAGATTGCACTGTGTGCATGCCTATTTTAGCCACGCTGTGTGATGTTTTAGAACAATCTTATTGTGATGTAATACTTCAAAGTGGCTGTGTGGAGTTGGCATTAAAAGATTAAAGCATAATGTTAGCCTCTGTGTCTTTAATGAAATTCAGATTCTCTTGGCATAGTAATTAGGACAATCGCTATTCCAAAACATAAATTACCACAAAAAGAGCCTGCAGCAATCCAGCATTACTGCATCGTCACCACAGACTTTTCACTTTTATTTAGAACGTATTTTTGCTGGTATTAATACTGTGGATTTTGGCTCTACAATTCAGTGCTGCATTGTGTGTGCTGTGCCCCTAAAATGGTAGTTTGAACATGAATTCATCCAATTTTTAGATTTAACTTTCCAGAAAATCCATGCTGAATAATACAGAAAATGCAACAATGTCATATGTGGGATTCAGTGTGCATTTGCACCTCCCAAATATATGACAAAAATATATGGTTTCCACGAGCACCACTGTGCTCAGTCTGAACTGTAGTTTGAAGGCAGTGACATATGAAAAGGTAAAGTTTCTTTGGCATGTTGAAAAAACAATGTCTATGTATTAATACCTGACATTCTTAAAGTGCTCCTTGTAAGCCCACATGACTGGAAGTTTAGTATATAAAAAACAGAAGACATATTTGAAATAGCGTGTCCTCAGATAAACAAAGGGCCAGATTTAATAATATTTGATGCAAAGCAATGAAAGTAATTACACTGCCATATGACAGAGGAAGAGAGAACAAATACACCATATATTCTGTGATATGGAGCATTGTTTATGTCCCCCAGTGCCGGAGTGCCTTGGGCTTCCATGCACCAAGACACACAGGACACATAGGACTCATATGCTCCGTAGTGCAAGTGGTGTACTTTTTCTAAAGCATAGGTTTGTACTGGAAGGGGAGCCTTCCAGTGCAAAACTATCTTTTTTGACTTTTCTCACTTTGTATGTGTGCTGTACAATGCAGCTCACATGCATAAGTAGACAATTAAGGAGAAATGAAAATAGTTCTTGTTGCACCTTCTTTTAAGAAGCATAAGGGATTGGTACAGATCTTTGTCTGCAATGCTAATAGATGGGGATTTGCATCAAAATTAATGGGTGGTTGCATGGGAACACACATGCACCACCCATGGAATGCCCCGTTGATGCAAAATAGAGCAAAATAATGCATAGTGCAACTTTGTGTTACTTTGGGGAAATTTCCTATGCAAATCCTGGTTTGCTTTGGATAGCAAATCCCACCCTAACCTTTTGCACTGGATGATGCAAAACATTAGTAAATCTGGACCTAATTATCTGAAATCTTTTTGTCTCTGTAGGCTGAGCCAGATTCTCCATGAACAGGCCTAGTTGCACTTAAACTCTTTTATTTCACTTGGGAAAATATTACTAAAACAATTCAAAAATATTTTCCACTCAGTGTTCAAAATCTAGTTCAAAGATAAATATGGCAGTTTGATCACTTTAGTCGAAAAGTAATTTTATAAAAATGTACTTTTTACAGTTGAGACAAAACTGAGTAAGCACTAACATTGACACTCATTTCACTTCCAAGGCCCAATGCACATTCCTGACTGGAGTTAAGAGCATTGTTCCAGAGAAAAACGGCCTGTCTTCTGTGTCTAAGATGGAAGATGTGGTGTCTACAGCTGGACTTAACAGGGATTAGCCATCTGAGAGGGGGACAAGAACAGCTGGCAAAACAAGGACAGTCTTCACTTCTTTTGACTTGTAGATGTCAAATGGCGTTTACAGGATCTGCTCTCTATTGTTTCCAGGAACCTCATAGACCTTCTGGATCCAGTACCAGTAGAGGGGAAAACAGCTCTTTGTGTAGACAAAGGTAGGAGTCCTCATTTAAATAGCAGAGCAGTTGAGAAAGAGGCAGGGCCCGTTCTGGTGTTTAACAGGGTTAGTCATTTTTGCTTTAAACCTTCTGGTAGTTTTAACAATAAAGAAAATAAGAAGTTCAACAAAATTAGATGGTCATAGAATGTATTCTGGGAGAGCCCTAGCTGTGGAGAGAGCTCAAGCCTGCCCAGAGGATCTAGGGGCTTGAGGAGACCCTGGTGTGACTTTCCAGCATAAATAAATATTTGAGACTTGATTGTAGTAGGAAGCAGGGATAGAGAGGCTTGTCTCCCACTTGGAGTCCCCCAGAAAACCACTGGTAAGGTGCAAGCATAGCACTAGAGTGTACCAGAGTAAAAGACTGCAGGCATTTCCTTTGATCTCAAGGCCTCAATATGGCAAAATGGTAGGCTGGTAACTTTTTCTTGTTTACATTTCATTTTCTAAGTTTTAAAAGCAACAGGTTAACCATGACTGTGGAGATCGGTCAGGAACACCACGGGACCATTGGATCACTGGTGACAAAATAAAAAGGTATTTAAAGGCACTTTCCTTTGCAAAAAAATGTCAAAAGCTTTTTTAAGAGCTTGGCAAAATTCTAAATACGGCACAAGCATTTAGGGACATATTTATGAATTTTTGGTGCAGGGTAGTGCAGCAATCACCATGCTATGCTGCCCTGCATCGCAGGCAAAGGGCAGGAATGTGCCTTATTTATCCAAGACGGTGTATTCCTGTCCTTTCCCCTTGCGCAGGTGCCATTTTGGCAGCCTAGCACAGAATGCGCACAGATAGAATGAGGAAAAAATGTGAAGAAAATAACATATTTCGCCTCACTATTCCTCTCCTGGGGAGGGGCATTTTTTTGACACATTCCCAGGTTTGGTAAATCTGGAAATGCGTCAAAAACAATAGGAGTTGCCTGGGAGAACCCAAGCAACGCCCATAGAACACCTCCCTGGTGCAGAGTAATGGAATGCAGCAATTTGTGCTGCGTTGCAATACTTCAGATTCCTGAAGCCATTTAAAGCCACGCATGGCTTCATAAATCCGACTTAGAGGTTTGCGTCATGCACGTACCATGTTGCATGGTGCAAGTATGACGCAAACCTCTCATAAATATGCCCCTTAGTGTCCCTTTGACGGATTAAGAGTAGAGTGCTGTTTGCTCCCACCTGCCTTATGTGATTGTTTAATACCAACTTTCATAACTACACATGGTAAACAGAAAACTAATGTGTTGAAATCTCTGCATTAAAACACAAGCATTAAAATCACATTCAGCAAGCTGTTTTTCAATGTTTGAATTTTATTATTTTTCAGTTTTTTTATATATTTTAGCAGTAGCCAGCGAATATGTACAGATCACGTTTAGTGATTTCTGTCTGCATATAACGTTAATTATTTCTCAACTAATTAGCCTTGGTTATTGTTTCTTGCATTTTGCATCCGGGATTAAGATTTGAGTTCAGCCAATATGCAAATTTAAGGGGAGGATAGTTTAAAAATCTTTTAAATATCGCTTGTTTTCTGGACAAGATAAAGCACATTAGGAATATATTATCGCTTGTTTCTAATATGACAGTTCACTTCCTCATTTTGTTGAGTTAACCTTCGATTGTGATGTGCTAAAATCTAAAACTGTCTTTTCAGAAAATCATACTGAGGCTGAATCAAAAAGAAAAGTGTTTAAGTACGATGGAAGTTCTATAACTTTGCCTGACTGTACATTTGCACTTTTTTTTGCCTTTCCCAAAACACGAGGGGATAGAGAGAATGGAAAGGGATCATAAAATAAAGGTTCATATTTTAGGTGGAATAAAAAGGTGATAAAATGAGTACGGTGAAATAATTCACCTCTTTTGTAAACAATGGCAAGAATCTGGATGACATGCTGTGAGCCATCAGGAGTGTCAACACTGCAAAAAACACAATAGTTACTAAAGAATGCCAACATAGCCGAATCACAGAAGAAAGAATTGTATATATTTCAACACAATGCATATGTGTCAGTAAGAGTGCTGGAGGAGACAATGAAACCACAAACAGATGTATTCAGAAAAGTAATTAAAGGAAGTAAATGAAAGGCATTCAAGTTGATTGTGTGAGGCTCGAAGAACAATGATAAAAAAAAAATTGAATTTGCCAGGTGGGCAATAATGTTGTGGGAGGAAGAGACAAATTGATAAATGAATACATAAGCATAAAAAGCTTAGTGGTGTAAACATTGAGGTAGGAACGTATTAAGTGAAAATAAAACAGTTGAAAATGGCTCATCAAGCGCTTGCTTTGTAAATACGCCACAGAGATCTGGAACCTCATTACCATCCTCATCCTGATGTTGTCTTTCTCACTGAGACCTAGCACACACCCATAGCTGCTCCCGACATCGCCACAGCAACACTCAACGGATACAAGATCACACACCGAGACCGCACAAACAAAGCCGGAGGAGGGAGCGATTTCATCCACAAAGAGAACATTTACTGCACCACCGAGTCTGAAGACACCATCCAGACCATGGAACACCTAAACTTCAAACTCCAAACAGACGGAAATATCACCATTAATAATAATAATAATAATAACAAGTATTACTTAATGCTTGATTAACAAATATCATTGCAATTAAAACATTAATATCAGGGATAACAACAAATCCCAAATACACCGATTAATATACAACTCTGCATACAAAAAGAAAAAATGTTTTGATGGTTACATGCCGCACTAGAACATTGATACCACATATTCACACCTTTTGTCACAGTTGCTCATTAATCATAAAACAAATAACATGTAATGGTCAAGTTCCCAGAAATATACATTAAAAACTATAGACATTAAGTAACATGGTGCAAATAAGCTATAAAGTGTCCAAGTGCGAGATCTGTAAACATTATGTACCATTGTGCAAATTAACAAGAAAGTGCCTCCATGCTTTCGTATATTCTTTAGAGCCTAATTACAGAAATTACCTAAATACAAATTCATTAGGTCAAGCTGCAAGGACATTCAAAGTGCCAGTAGCCTAAAAAAAACGACCTTATATTTTCTGAACCATTAAGATGTCCATTGACAATAGTTATACACAAGTAGATTTGAACCACAGACACCAACAGTTTTTCAGCAATTGTTATAAATGTTATCATTTAGCATAACAATGGAATAGATTCACCTGATAAACATAGAATAAGAGCCTGGCGGGCTAATCTTACCCCAGCCTTACCGAATAGAGGTTTTAATAGCGCACAACATGTTTTAAGCAATTTGGGACACGCACACGATATGTAATAAGGTTTCACAAGTCCACCCACACAGTCTCCATTCGGAGGTTGGCCATTGTTGTATCCAGGACGGCCTGCCCTCCTTTGTTGGGTTTATGCTGAGTCTTAATTTTAAAAATGTTTCCTTCATATAATCCGAGAAATAGGCTTTTAAATAGGGCTGAATTCTCAAGGACTGAAGCGAGTTAATCACAAACCAAGCATGTTTATTTGCCACTAGAGCTGCCTTATCCGCATTGAGTTAATTTTAATCATTTTAAACTGTATAAAACTGGGCATTGTCTCTCTTGGAAGTCCTGACTGCAGAGCAAAACTCTGAAGGCATGTTAAAATATGGGAATGCCAGGTGTCTGCATAGCCAGAATGAGATATTTCACACCAGCAGTTGTTTGCTAAAGAGTCAGATCAGATAGAAACAGGGAATACATACATTTAAAAAATGACCCTTGCATCACCATAGATTGTCTTTGTAGCTTGAACTCCAATCTCATTTCGGCTTGGCCAATTGACCTGGAGATTCCAAAGGCTGATTTATAGGCCTTAATTACCTGTAAATCCAATAATTTAACATCTTTCACCCTGGTAATAGGCGATCTGTATGCAATTATTGGCTGTAACTTCGCTCTTAAGACTTTAACAAGATGTTCGTACGATTGGTACCTCAGAGATTTACGTAAGAATTTGAAGGCGTAAATTAAGGTTGAAGTTTTTGCCCTCAAGACTTTAAAATGGCTTTTAAATGAAACTCTATTATAAATAAAATGCCAATATATTTATATGACTTCCCATTTCAATTGGCCCACCTCTAGCCCTCCATGAATCACTCTTAAGTTTCACCAGGCCAATTTTCATGATTGTGGTTTTTGTAACATTTAATTCCAGGCCATTAGCTAAAATATAATCATGAAATGCATTAATCAGTCTCTGTAAGCCTATCAGAGTTTGAGTCAACAAAATCATCTGCGTATTGTAAATAGCTAAGATGCATCTCAGCAAGTTTCAGTGGATTGGCGTTGACAGACTCAAGGTGCTGTAGTTGGTCTGACATAAAAAGGTTAAAAAGACAAGGTGCAATTACACAGCCTTGTTTAAGACCATAATAAGTTTTAATTTTTTGAGCTAGAGTACGACAGTCACCTAACTTGACCTGGACCCAAGTATTGGTATACAGGAGTATAACAACATCCAACAACTTTTGTGGAACACCCCAACCTGCAAGTTTTTTCCATAGCAATACTCGAGGAACTGAATCAAAGGCGGCTTTTAGGTCTTTTAAACAAATATATACATTTTGTTTTTTTAAAATAGCCCGTTCAGCTAGTAAAGTGAGGGCCAGCAAATTAGTAATTGTAGATTGGCCTTTACAGAATCCTGTCTGGTTAATTGAGATAAACTCCTGCAATGCTGCCCAATTTTCCAAATCGATCAATAGGGGAGAGGCAAAAGCCTTAGCGTCTACATCAGTTAAAGCAATTAACTAATAATTGGCAGGATTATCAACTGGGCCTCTTTTCAAAATTGCCTGAACAATGCTACCTTGCCAGGACACGGGGGCAATATTTAATGCCAACACCTCATTAAACACCAGATTCAACACTTCAGCCCCGATATCAGCATTGGCGAGGAATATAAAGTTAAGGAGACCATTTGGGCCTGGAGCCCCGTGTGATCTAAGATGACGCAAAAGAGTGGCTATTTCAATACTGCTTTTAAAATCCAGGTCTTTCTCTGGATCAGAATTGCTCACTTGCTCTATGTAAAAGTTATTGTTTTTCACACAATAATAGCTCCAGTCTGGCCCATTTGTATCCGCAGCACACGCACCATACAGGTTAGTAATAAACCTTACCCAATCATCCTCCATAATATTAATACTGTAGGCCCTATTGCCTCTCCTTTCGAGTTTGTTTATAATATCCCGAAAAGCTTTTACATTATTTAAATTAGAGGCATACAATAATCTATGTCATAGCCCTATTTGGTAGCGTGATTTCACCAGCAGCACTTCCTGTCTATATGACCTTCCTAATGACCTCAGTTTATACTTGAGAGCGTAATAAGATTGCTGAAATCTATGAGAAAAAACTTCCGGTGCGGCTCTATTAAGTGACTGTTTTAATTTGAGTAACTTAGGTGAATGCTATTTATTACGGGGGTTTAATGATAGGTTTGCCTTTGCTCAATTTCGTGCTGAAAAATTTCCAACCAAAGATGAGGTGATATAATTCGATTTGTCTATCATTGATCCTACCCCCGCCAGACCCTGATCACTATCCTTTATTAAAACTTCAGCAAACTTCATTATTTCAGCTTGTTTTTCCAAATGCCATACCAGCCTTTTCAAATTATATGAAGAATGAACAATGTTTTGGAGCTCATTGGATTTGGGGTTACAGCTTATTGGCAATTGTAGTTTTAAAATCTGAGGGTTATGGTCCCTTTCAAGTTGGGGAATCACCTTATATTAAAAAATGTTTTAACCCAGTTTATCTGAAACAAAAGTGTAATCAATTATTCAACCATACTTAGACTGTTTAAAAGTTAGAACTGCCCTTGATTTACACAAGGTTTTTTCTTTTAACAAGGTTAGTCCAAGTTGTTGCAGATTGTTGCGACACATGTTGTCAATACCATTTCTTGTCCTACCTAAGAGGTTAAATGAGACCAGATGTATATTAAAATCACTAGAGATGATCAGATCGGCGTTTGGGTACCAAAGTGCTAATGATCTTATAAAGACCCACAAGATAAACAGCTGGGTCAACTTATTTTTCCTCATACTTAGATAAACATTCAATATTATCATTGTACAGCAGTTGTACTGTAATAAAACCCTTTGTGTCAATGCCAACTGTAAATCAATTTCTTTTACTGTTAGTCTTAATTCAGTTGCAATATAAAATGAGAGGCTGCCCTTTGCTCGGCCCTGTTTATTTGTACGTGTGGCTGAAGATTAAATTAATTAAAGCCAAGCAATGGAGTGTCTTGCTCTCTCCATGTTTCTTGAAACATTAAAATTTCAAAGGCGTTTAAAAATGAGAGTGTACCAGCAAATGACCCTTTTTTCTGTTGTTGGAATTAGTACTTCTAGAATGGAGGGATATTTTGAAGAAGTGCATTTCTTAATATCAGTACCCCATTTAATGAAATATAAGCTTAAATCAAGAATTTTGTTTACTATTTCATCGGTAATCCAAATTGTAATAGTGGACTCCGGGCTGAACTTGGATGCATTTGTTTAAATTGGACGGAAAGAAGATCCATAGATTTGATAAATGTTAATTCAGAAATTGTTGAAATTAATTTTTGGTTTGAGCTCCGAAACTATCATGTATGCCCCTAGATTCATATGAGGGGTGGAAAACTAATTTTAGGGTATTAGAAGATTGGTTGTCCGGCGTGGCCCTTGAACGCATAACTGGGCCTGGTTCATGGTTTTTGGCTAAATAATTATTCTGATGTCCTCCAGGAGATGATAGTCTCTGGGTCACACCAGACCTGTTCCCGTCAGCCGTAAAAGCACCAGACATTCTCCGAGTCACATCACCCTGTGACATGGACATAGCCACATTATTTAGAAATTAGTTCAGTCAATATTTGTAAATTGCAATCTATTTCTCCTAAACTATTTCCATTAACCTGCTTGCTCTCTAGACTATTCTGAGCACTGCTGTCATTTTGCATAGACACTATCCCATTATTGAAACCTGTGACATCAATAATGCTTGCAGACTCATCTTTACAGCCTAATCGTGGGCTCAGTACCTGTGTCTTCAGTAGGGAGTTTTTATGGTTTGTGTAAGGGTAGATATGAGGACCAGTCACTTTCGGTGGAGTTGCAAAAGCAACGAAGCTATTGTTCTAGCCCCTGATTTAAACGTTCAGTTTGACCATTAGTCTGGGGATGAAACTCTGAGGATAAGGCTACTTTAATATGAAGGTATTTGCAAAAGTGTTTCTAAAACTGGGATCTATACTGAGGGCCTCGGTCAGATATAATGATCCGTGGAAGACCATGAGTGAGGTAATATCCTGTATGAAGATTTTTCCAAGTTCTTTAGTGGTAGGTAGCTTCCTTAAAGCAGTGCAATGTGCCATTTTGGAAAAGATGTCTACTGTCACCATAATGACTTGGTTACTTGCAGAAGGAGGTAGAGAGGAAATGAAATCAGTGGACTCGGTATGCCATGGTGCCGGTGGAACAGGTAGGGGCTTAAGTAACCCCACAGGTTTAGTGTGAGGTGTTTTGGCTTGGACACAGACAGGACAAGAGGATACATTGATCTCAGTATCTCTTCTTATTGATGGCCACCAAAAAGAGGGAAGTAATAACTCTAAGGTATTTTTGAAACCACGATGACCAGCAACAGGAGGCTTCAAGTTGTACTTTTTGGGTTGGGAGAAATAATGCTCAGCCATAGTAATAGTATGTATCTTGTCGCCAAATCAAGTAATTCATCTTCTTCCATTCTTCTTGGTTTAGGGAGGTTTACTCTGATTGGAATCTGTCTAGGAATGATTGAACCATACCAATGATTCATTGTGGCTCGATTATGTTATGTTGTGGGAGCGTTGGAACTTCTGGATAACAACAGGATAAGGCGTCTGCCAGACTGTTCTGAGACCCTGGTATATAAGTAATGGTAAACTCGTATTGGCTAAAAAAGTAAGCCCACCAGGTCCGATGACTATTCTGGCACAGAATTTTGTGAAGACATTGTAGATTCCTATGATCTGTTCTGATTTCGAATGGTTGTTGGTACCCATTAGGAACTGTCTCCATTCACGACAGGCCAACTTCATGGCTAATAGCTCTAGCTCGAGAACTGAGTAGTTTCTCTCGGAATCTGACAGGATGTGTGAAAAGTAAAAAACAGGATGTTCTAGCCCATCGTCTTCTTGTTGTTGGAGGAGCACAGCACCTATTGCTCTGTCTGAAGCATCTGTTTCTACAATAAGCTTCCTTGTTGTATCTGAATGATGTAAAACAGGAGCTTGAGTGAATGCCTGTTTCAATGACTGAAAAGCTCTTTCAGCAGCTTCGGTCCATTTGAATCTTTGTCGGAGATTTTCCTTCTTTAAGGTTTGGGAGATATAACTTGTACAGTGACCAAATTGTCGATAAATTGGCGATAGAAGTTTGTCAAGCCTAAGAAACATTGGGTTTCTTTGATGGTTGAAGGCGAAGGCCAATCTAAAATAGCTTTTACTTTTTGTGGATCCATGGCAATCCCTGTCTTGTTGATCCGGTAACCCAAATATTCCACTTCAGATTTGTCGAACTCACTCTTCTGAGGCTTACAGAAAAGACTATTTTGATATAGTCTTTCAAGGACTTGAGCGACATGTGCATAATGCAACTCAGGAGCAGCTGAATAAACCAGAATGTCATCTAAAAATATTATAACAATCTGATTTAGAGATCCGAGAACACGTTATCCATGAATCTTTGAAAGATGGAATGAACATTGGTTATTCCAAAGGCATAACTCGATATTCGAAATGGCCCAAGGGTATTCTAATGCGGTCTTCCACTCATCTCCTTCTTTGACTTGAAGGAGATAATAGGCACCCCCAAGTTCTAATTTGGTTGATACTTGTGCCCCTCTAACAGACTCCAGGATATCCTTAATCAAGGGTAAGGGATAGCGATCTTTTATAGTGATTTTGTTCAGACCCCTGAAGTCTATACATGGCCGTAGATCTTTAGTCTTCTTTGGCACAAAGAAGAGGGTGCTCCAGCAGGTGAGGAGGACTGGGTATCAAACCACTTTGAAGGTTTTTTCAAGGTATTGTCTAAGGTTTTCCTTCTCAGGTTCAGTGAGAGAGTAAACTCATCCAAAAGGATATGTCGCTCCTGGTTCTAGAGGAATAACATAATCAAACTCCCTGTGAGGGAGCAGTGTCAAGTTCTTCGGTTTCTGAAACACATCTGCATACATTTGGTAGTGACTGGTTACACCTTGGACTATGTTAAAGGAGTTACAAGCTTCTTTTTTCACCATGGGCATCTCTTTTGGAGACCAGTATTCCTCAGTAGGATAACAGAATTGTTGGCAAAAATGTGACGATAAGGAAATAGTCCTAGTTTCCCAATTGATGTAAGGATTATATCTGATCAGCCAAAGTATTCCTAAAATCATGATATGATTGGGTGAGGCAATCAGGTCAAAGGACAAGTACACTTGGTGTCTTCCAAAAGTCAGTTGTAATGACGGCGTCATTTCTTTGACTGGTCCGTAAACAAGAAGAGTCCCATCCACTGTATGTACTTGTTCCGGAGTCTCCTTCGGAATACGGCATATTCATCTTTCTGTAGCCCATCTTTGGTTCAAATACATTCCGCTGGCACCACAATCTAACACTGCCTCTACCCTTTCTTTTATACCATCAGATAACCGTAGACACATAGGTATGAGAAAAAGAGAATTTGAGGTTTCTTATGAAGTGCAGATTGAAGGTATTCCAGACCATCCTGTCCTTTTCCTTCTTACAGAGGATGGAATCTGGTGTTTTCAGACTGCCTCGATGGACGGGTAGGACAATTGCAAATCATATGACAAGAAGCTCCACAATATAGGCACAGTCCTTGTTTTGTCCTGTATTCTAGTTCGGCCTCAGACAGTGGTCCTCTGGTCAGACTTATTTGCAATGGTTCTTCTCCTGTCGAAGGTAGTGTTTCTGGTGCAGGAGCTTTTGTTCTATGAGTACTAGGTAGTGTTGTTTCTGTCTGTTGATGGACATTTGATTTTTGCCTTTCCAATCGATGTTCATTGAGACGATACTCAACTGACAATGCTAAATCCATTAGTTCAGTCATGGTTTCTGCACGAGGAGAATGCACCAATTTGTCTTTAATGTCTTCTCGTAGACCTCTGTGAAAAATAGTGACTAATGTTCGTTCCACCCAAGTGGTCTCTGCGGCCAGTTGTCTAAAGTGTGTGATGTATTGCAGGACATCCTGGTTCCCCTGTTCAACGTTCATTGAGACGATGTTCAACTGACAGTGCTAAATCCATTAGTTCAGTCATGGTTTCTGCACGAGGAGAATGCACCAATTCGTCTTTAATGTCTTCTCGTAGACCTCTGCGAAAAAGAGTGACTAATGTTCATTCCACCCAAGTGGTCTCTGCGGCCAGTTGTATAAAGTGTGAGATGCATTGAAGGACATCCTGGCTCCCCTGTTGAATGTCACACGGGGCTTCTTCTGCTGAGGTCTCCAAGCTGTGCATTTGAAACTTATGTTTAAAGGCAGCAAGAAAGGACATGTAATTTGACAACTGAGGATCTTCCGAGGCTACCAAGGGAGTTGCCCATACCAACGCAGGACCAGACAAAGCACTAATCAGATACCCAACCTTAGTTGTGTCCAGTGCAAATTGGGTTGGGGTTAAGGCAAAAAATACTGTTAAATAATCTACAAATTCTTTCAACTTATTCAAATCTCCGGTATAACGAGGAGTGGCGGTAGAGACTGCGGGTACATCAGATGTCTTAGCAGCCAACATTTGGCGCAAAGCTACATTTCCTTCACATAACTGTTGTAATTCTTGGGCTTGCTGTTGAACAGTCTGCAATAAGACCTGTGTCACTTCTACTGATCCTTCAGGAGGTGATGCTTGCGGAAGATCAATGGCATCAGGATCAAAACGGGTTTTTGGACATTGCAATCTGTCATGACTTCTAATGTTCTTACAAGTTCTGGCAATGTGCAGAGGTTCTTGATATCGATTCTTGAGGGTTCTGGTCAGTCGGAGGTAAGGGCGACCCTTTCTGGTAGCCACGGTGCTGCCAACAATGAAAAGCCAGAGCAGACTGTGCCTTCCAAAAGAAGTCTCAAGAGGAAAAAACCCTGTAGAGAAAAACCTCTGTTGAAGGCGGAGACTCCAGGAATGGAAAGGAAGGAAAGAACCCACAAACAAGAGCAAACACCAGCAAGGAGTGGAGAACGGAAGGCAAGAATTCCAAATAGGAGTGGAAGGTTAAAGGAATCCAAATTGGAATAGGAAGCGCCAACCGGAAACAAAAGTGCGCCAACAGGAAGCAAAAATACACCAAGCAGGAGCAAAGGTCACCAACAGGAGCGAGGACACACAAGCAGGAGCAAGGAGTGTTGCAACACAAGGCAATGAAGGATTTAGCCCCTTAAATACCCATAGGCTGGAAGTGATGTAACAGGAAGTGATGTAACAGGAAATAAGCAGTTGCCATCTTGGATAGGGGAAAGGAAATGTAAGGAATTGGAAAGGTCGCCATCTTGGAAAGGGTAAAACAAAGAACCTTCCCAAGGCCCTCTGGGAAACAGGACTGAGGACTCATGGGAAGAAGAAGTAACAAGATGTCAGCAGGAGAATATACTGGAAGCAGCAGTGAAATGTGCAAAACAAAAGGTGAGTGAAAATATTCCCCATAGAAATACTGGAAGCTGCAGCTCCAAAATTGAAGCTGCGGTGTTCCTACTGTGTATTAATGAGCATTAACAGGCCGTCGCATGGTCCTGCTGCTTGCCCAACTAGACATAAGTGTCGCGGAGTGTAACTGCGATGCCGAAACAGCAGGCAGCTGTGCAGTACAGCGACGCGCCTGAGAAGAAGGAGCACCGCGGCCCGCGATGATGATGCAGGCAGCGCCATGGGCTGAGCCATGGCCCGCGGCGCAACGGTATTGGTCACAATCTGGTATTACGGGGCTAAATGGGTTCATACTAGTTGTTTTATTTAGTGACTGATTTATAGACTCCTAGATTCTCGCAGATTCTTTCCTTCTTAGATATACGGGATTTGGAAAAACTATGATTTGGATTTGTATCGTCCAAACAAGTGACAGATACATGCAGTGGAGAGGTGTGGTGCAGCGGCCAGGGCAGCTGACTTCGGAGCACAGGGCTCACGGTTCGATCCCCAGCTCCGGCGGCAGCTCAGCTCAGCACCATGTGACTCTGGGCAATAGCTCACTTAATTTCCACGACGGCCCCCAGCGCCTTGAGACCCGTAAGGGTGAGTAGTTCGCGCTTTACAAATACGGATTTACATTTATCACATTCACTAAAATCACTGTAACAATTAGTTACAACCTGAGCTTCCACTTTTAGGGGATGGGTCTATGAACAGGCAACATTATTTGTTCTGTTCTCATGTTTATTTGACAAATTACAGGATCAGGCTCAGGCTCCAAATGAACTTGGACCTTGACCACTGTTACATGAGGGTTCCCTCTTTTGGATGCGCTAGCTTTTGCTGCTGTAGGTTTTAAGGACAAGACAGTATTATCGGCAGACTTTCACAGGCAATTACCCGTCTCTCCTGAATTAACAAACCATCACACACTGCCAAAGAGATTGCTTGTGAGCATAGAGTTAAAAGCCCCCCACACATTGAACTTTATCTGACCGCTTAAAATAGTCCATAATTCCAAACTGGGAGAGCTGAGCCCCAATGTTGATACCAGTCTTAGATGCTTGATTTGGGACCGTTTTCACCTGTTCTATACATGATGGTACCTCAAGGTTGACTAGCATTTCCTCAAGATCCATCTCGTTACCAGGTAATATAACCTTTTGGGCTCCGGCTTTCGTGACAGTCTTCGGCCTTTTTTGTGACTGTAGCTGTAACGACCCTCTTAGACGTCCAGACCTCATTATATAATAGTTCACCAGTTGCACCACCGTTGCAAAAATTCAAGTTCAATTTCAAGTTTAGGTTAGGCACAACAACTTGGCCTCCTTTCCTACCACACAGAGGTACACCAGAACTCAAGGGAGATACAATGTATTGACTGGGGACGGCTGGGGGTCACAGGCTGGAGGTCACAGGGCCTTACACAGTGTCGCAGAGATGTTATACTGCTAGCAGTTTCTGCACCATCAACAGGGGAGCCAAGGCCTGGGCCAAATGCCAACTGAAACGTACCCCACAGTGAGCCACAGCTGTGCTCCTGCTGTGTTTATAAATAGTTGACCAAGGGTTCGAGTGCCTACAAGGTCAAGAATAAAAAAAAAAAATACTACTGCCTGGCCGCCTTCATACGGGAACTGCAGCACGTATTTATCCAAGGTGATCAAGTGGGAAGTGTAGGAGTGTAGGATTGCAGTTGCTGCCACTTTGGGACACATTTAAATGTGTCATGAGAGGCCAAATGATCAAAAGTATAGCAAAAAAGAACCAAGATATCAAGGATTCTTTACAATCCTTGGATGCAGAAATAAAAATGAAGGAGGAAGCTTTTAGTCATACTAAGAATAAGGTCTTACTAGAGGAAATTAAACTTCTAAAGTACACATTTAAAACCATTGTTAGTAAAACATCTTATCTTTTTGTGCAGGCCTAAAAATCTAAACAGCTTCTCTTCCGTGATAGAGTGGGTAAAGTGCTTGCCAATACACTTACATTCAAAAACATAAGCAATCAAATCAAGTACATCAAAGCTTGAGATGCATCACAAAAAGTTGCAACTAAAGATATACTAGAGATTTTTAGTGATCTCTACAAGAATCTATATACTCCTCAGAGTACATTGAGTAAAAGTGGATGTCTGGAGTTTTTAAAATCCCTCCCTGTGGCTTCTGATTCAGACATAGATAGAGAACGCCTGAATAAACTGATTACTTAGGATGAGATTATCCAAACAATAAAATTAATTCACTCTAGAAAGGCTCCAGTACCTGATGGGTTCACCATTAGTTTTTAATAAGAACTTCACACATGTGATCACCAATCATCTAAAAATTCCTTAGATCACTTTGGGCCATATGTAGGTAAAACCCAAATTGCGAGTTCTTAATAGCGATTTTACCGAATCACTATTAAGAACTCGCAATTCCCGATGTAGTTCAAAAATCGCTAAAAGTTAGCGATTCAGTAATAGCCGCAAAAACAAATACCGAATCCTCATTACTGATTCGGCATTACCGAATCCTTATTACCGAATCGGTAATTAGCGAATCCGGTATTTCAAAAAATCGCAAATCCGTGAATCAGCCAATGCTGTGCTTCCTGATGACCTCACAACCAGGTAGTGGCCACACCCATGCAGGCCCACTGATCCTGAAGCTGTCGGAGAGGCAGGGAGCAGAAGCAAAAGCACAGGAGCTGCACAGCTACCACCTTGCTGACACAACAAAAAGTACCATGGACTCACAGGAGAAGGGGAAGGATGCAGGAGAGAGGAAGAGAAAACACAAGTTCAGTGAGAGGGAGTTGGAGGTACTAATTGAGGAGGTTGTGAAGGATCACAACCAGCTGTTCGGGAAAAAATCACTGCACGTACCCGAGTCACAAAAAAGGAAGATATGGCTTGTAATCCAGCAGAAAATAAATGCCATCGGCGTCACCCAGCGCTCGACAGATGAACTTAAGAAGCGCTGGTACGATCTCCGCAAACGTGCCAAGGAGAGGGTGGCTGACAGGCTCAAACAAGCCACCAAGACAGGTGGGGGGAGATCAACAGCGCCTGCACCGACTGCCTTGGAACAAATGGTGGAGTCCACCCTCCAGCCGGAGAGTGTCAGTGGCATTGGAGACGTGGACAGTTCAGCCACAGGTGCCAACAGACAAGGTAAGATGAATGCACAGCATGCTGTGCCCTCCTCGCAACCCCAATCCCCAATTACCCTGTAAGAATACCACTCCAGTCCATGCTTTGCCAATATTCAGCAATGCATCAAGGGAGATGTAGTCCCAATCAACTACTAGCATAGCAGTCAGTCCACTGCACCCAAATGCATGTCACACACATCAGTAGATAAGCAAGCGGGGGACAGACAGTTAGATTGGCAGTCATTAAATTTATTGTAAGGCAAATGCTGCTAGACAAGTGAGTAAATGGAAATTCTGTATCCACAGGCGAGCCAGTGTGCCAGGCTGCAGAAGGGGAGACAGAAGAGGCACCCAGGGAGCCCAACACACTGGAGGAGGATGTCCTGTCACCTGCTGACGTCACACCACCATCACCACCACCACCATCACCACCACCACCACCACCACCGAGAGCCAGGAGGCATAGAGTGGGTAGCCTCCAGGAGATGGAGGGCTCAGAGGAGGAGAGCATGGGAGCCCAACAGACCCCGCAGGATGAGGATGGACACACAGCAGGAACACAGTCCCCCATGGAGGTTGCCAACACAGGTGCCCGAAGACACCGACCAAGGGCACACAGTCCTGAGGTAGAGGAGTCCAGTGTCTTTGCAGGTCTGGAGGGGAAGATGCTGAAAGTGCAGCGCCTGCAAGGCAAAACAATGAGGGCAATGAAACGCCAGATGATGGCCAACAACAAACACATTTGCGACATGAAGGAGGCCATATACTGCCTCAACAACACCGTGGCTGAGGGCATGCGGGACATGTCAGAGACTGTTAGGCTGTTATGCAGCAAGATGGAAAGCGAACGTGGGGCAAGGCGCAGGGACAGACAGAGGTTGGATGGGTATACGAAGGCAGTGAACCGGCTATGCAATGCCACCCATGTCCTTAGCAGGCGCTCGGTGGCCATGCAGCTGGAGATGGCCAAGTGCAGCCGTGATGTCACAAGGGGATTGGTCACAGTCACCAGTGCCCTGGAGGTGCTGCAGACCACGCAAATCGCTTCCCCAGGATTGGGGGATGGGGGTGAAAGTGAGGAGGCAACAAGCCACAGCAGCATCACTCCCCCATTACAGGAGTCCAGGAGGCGCAGTGGAAGGCACGGACCACGCGCAGGACAGTCCGCTAGGGAGGACAGTGTGCCTAGGGAACGCAGCAGTGCTGCACGTGGGTGCAGAAAATAAACCCAGGCATCCCCTGGCATTGGGAGATGGGTGAATTAACTCATTTGACATAATTATGGGATTGGGAACATTGCATGGGGAGTAACTATGCCATGCTGGGGTTGTTGGGGCACTGTGAGGCCCTCATGGTGTGGCGGTGTGCTGTCCGATTGCCTGACTTAAGGTCAATTAAACACCGTTACGCCATTGCAGTTACTTGCTTTGTCTCATTACTTACTCAGAAATAGTTGCGAGTGATCTCAGCCCGTCTGTGTCTCCCATCTGGTGCTGCTGCGACACCTGCCGCGCTGTGCTGTGGCTGTGGACAGTCCTCTCCCTCATCCTCCGAATCTGTGAGTTCGACGGGTGTTCCTTTCCTTGTAGCCAGGTTATGCAACATGGCACATGTTGCTATTATTTTGCAGCAGGTCAGAGGCCGGTACTGCCGTGCACCTCCACTTTTGTGGAGGCAGCGGAACCTGCTTTTGAGGAGTCCAAATGTACGCTCCACCACATTCCGCGTTGATTTATGTGCGACATTGAATCGCCTTTCACTTGGGGTAGATGGGTTGAGGCGGGGCAGATTGGTATGTGTGTTCCATCAATGCACCCTATTACATGTGGGAACTGGGCCTTCTGATAAAAGTCCATCTTTGTCTTGTGCAATTCCGCCTGTGTGCTGGGGAACCGGATATAGTAGTGCATCCTTTGCATCATGGCATCCAGGAATTTGTGAAAAAAGCGCGACAGGCAACTCTGTGAGACACCACCAGCCACAGCTATCACCCTCTGGTAACTGCCGGATGCTAGTAGGTGCAGGCAACAGAGGACCTGCACATGTGGAGGTATTGCGTGGGCCCTTGGTGTCTGGTGCTCCAGGAGTGGGTGCAGGTCACGTATCAGGTCCAGGATGGTGGTTGGGTGAAGCCTGTACCTCTCATGGATTTCTGCCTCTGTTAGTTGGAATAGTGAGATGCGCAGTCTGTAAACGCGTTCCTCTCGTCTCCAGATCCTCTGTGCTGCTGCTTGCATCCGCATCCGCCTTGCAATGACATAGAGGGCCACCATTGTGTTCACGCAGATGCATTCTGGGGCTGTTTATATACTGTGCACCTGGTTACCACCTGCTTTGAGTAAGTGGTAATTTGCGACTCTTATTTAGCGATTTTTAATGGAATCGGCATTAGCGATTTTAGGTACATTGTTCTGCGACTTTATTTAGCGATTCCTTATTTAGCGATTCGCTAAATAGTGAGTCGGTGTGGCATATTCGCTATATAAGGAATCACTAGGTTCATTCCATTGCTTTTTGCGATTCTTTATTTAGAGATTCGTTGTTTCTGCCTCTACATTTCACATGGGGTTTTAGCGATCGCAAACGTGGAAATTCTGCGAATTTCGGCGTTTGTGATCGCTAATTCACTACCTACATCTGGCCCTTTGTGCTTAGTGGAAAGGTATCAGGAATGGCCTCTGAAGCCACTATTGTTTTCATCCCCAAAGAGGGTAAGGACCACTCTGATCCGAATTCTTTTCACCCCATATCATCATTAAATATGGAAGTAACATTTTTTGGCTAAAATACTTGCTAAAAGACTGGAACCATCCATCCATGCGCTAATCCATAATTCTCAAATGGGGTTCATCGAGGGAAGACTTGCTAGAGACAATATAAGTACATTTTGTCATATAATTGAAAAAGACCATCTCTCTTCGACGCCAATAGCCGCGATTGCTCTTGATGCTGAAAAGGCTTTTGATAAAGACTCCTGGCCTTTCCTTCATGCAGTTCTTGAATCTCACAACCTTTGCACTTCTTTCATTAATATGGTTATCGCCTTATATGCTAATCCCAAATCTAACATTAGAATTAACTGTGCCACTTCTACCTTTTTTAACTTCCATCAAGGCACGAGAGAGGGTTGCCCTCTTTCCCCTTAGTTATTCTTACTCATCATTGATCCTTTACTTACTCTACTTAATTCATCAATGTTAGAAATGGGGGTCTCTAGTTGGCAGAGGTAGGTACCTTTGTCCAAATAGGGACCCTTGCTTCTAGTCAGGGTAAGGGGGATACACTCCTAAAATAACCCCTGCTTACCCCCTTGGTAGCTTGGCACGAGCAGGCAGGCTTTTCTCAGAGGCAGTGTGTAAAGCTTTTGTGAACACATACAGTAATACAGTGAAAACACTACAAATGGACACCACACCAGTTTAGAAAAATAGTAAATCTTTATCTAAACCAACAAGACCAAATATGATAAAAAATCCAACATACAATACTCTTGAAAAATAGTACTTGTGCAAAATAACCTTTAAATTGCAGGAAAATCAATAAAACACAGTTTTTCCGACTCGGTAGCTCCTCCTGGGGCTACCCCAATACTGAATAGGACAGTGTCTAACAATACCAGCCGACCGCGTTGATACCGGCCAGCTAAAGCATCAACAGACTCGGACACAGTACCTTTCTTATCGCAACCAACACGTCGGTGCCAGTCGGTCGGGGCAAACGTTGCGGTCGCGTTGTGAAACGTAGCATTGCGGCGGATGATGTCCTCACGATTCGGTGCAGGAGGCGGCTCGTTGACGGAATCAGTGAGACCAGGGCTTGCGTTGAAGGGTGAGACAATGCTCGCTGCGGTGCTAGCAGGTCATGGTGCCGCGACGGAGCTGGTCGATGTTCGGGTCGGGCAGCGACGGAGTCGGTGACGTCCTTGCAGCGTGTAGCGAAGCGTTGCGTAGTGCGGTGTCCACAGGACGTGGTGCAAGCAGCGGCTCGTTGATGGAGTCGGTGAGACCAGGGTTGCGTTGCAAAGCGAGGCGTTGCTCTCGGCGGTGCTTTCAGGACACGGAATCCTGCGACGGACTCGATGACAGAGTTGGTTACCCTTTTCTTCTGCGGAGACGATCAGAGACGGTGCCCACAGAAACGGTGAGGTCTTTGCTGTTCCTGAGACCTCTAGAACAGGGGGCAAGCTCAGTTCAAGCCCTTGGAGATCTTTTCTTCAAGCACGGGGACAAAGCAAGCAGCAAAGTCCTTTTTCTCCTTCCCTTGGCAGCAAGTAGCCACTGCAGGCCAACCCCAGACAGCAAACAGCACAGGGGCAGTATTCCTCCTCAGCTTCTCTGGCTCTTCTCCTTGGCAAAGGTTCCTCTTGATTTCCCAGAAGTGATCTAGCAGTCTGGGCCCCTCTTTTTATACACACACACATCCTTTGTTCTCTGAAGGCAGAGAGTGTCTGTACCCAGCCAAAACCAGTTCTGTCCTCACTGGTGCAGCTTCCTGGCAGGAGGTGGAGACAGCATTGTTGAAGGCAGACCAGGCCCATTCAGGTGAAAGGAAATCTCCTCCCCCTAATCTAAATGCAGCCCAGGTCTATTCTGCCCAGCCCTGACTCATCAGGCTCTCTGGAGCCACTACCCCTCTCCAGCCCCTGTCATCCAAAAGCCAGACATGCAATACACAAACATAGCAGAGGCACACTGGATGGTTAAGCAAGAAAATACCTACTTTCTAAAAGTGGTATTTTCAAACCCAGAATGTAAAAATCACCCTCACTAAAAGATGCATTTTAACATTCTGAGTTCAGGTATACTAAACTTTATTTTCTTACCTTGTTCCCAGTGGCAGATATGTTTATAAGAGGTTATAAACAAACTCCCCATTCTATCCTATGGGAACAGGTGGCCTTGCAATAGTGAAAAACTAAATTGGCAGTAATTCACTATCAGGACATGCCACACACACTAGGGCATGTCCTACCTTTCACATACACTGCATCCTGCTCACAGGGGTACCTTGGTCCTACCTTAAGGGTGACTAATATGTAGAAAAGGGAAGGTTGAGAGACTGACAAGTGGGTACACTTGCCAAGTCGACATGGCAGTACTAGACTACACACAGGCTCTGCAATGGCAGGCCAGAGTTACATTTTACAGGCTGCTTCTGTGGGTGGCACAATCAGTACTGCAGCCCACTAGCAGCATTTGATTTACAGGCCCTGGGCACACACAGTGCACTGTACTAGGGTCTGACAAGTAAATCAAATATGCCAATCATGGAATCACTAATCCATAGCAACAATTTACAAAGGGAGCACTCACACTTTGGTACTGAACAGCAGTGGCAAAGTGCCCAAAGCATCTAGACCAGCAAAACAGAGTCCAACACTGCAAAAACACAGGAGGCAAAGGCAAAAATGCAGTGGAGCCCCGCGCCAATGGTACCAGGTCTAACAATCAACCAAAATAAAAGGTCTCCAATTTGGTTCCAAAACTTATAAAACTGCAGCATATGCGGATGATGTCCTTATCTTTAGTGAGGATATTTAGCACGCGATTCCTAGCATCACCAGTATTATTGAGAGGTTTTCTCACATATCCGGATACACCCTAAATAAAGATAACACTGAAGTCTTCCCTTTGAATCCTTTATGCTTTTCCTCTCATTTAGGTGACTCTGGTCTTAAGTGGCAGCCCAAATGACTCAAATCTCTAGGGATTTGGTTCTGCAAGGACTTGTTTGAAACACTAAAATATTATGAATCTCAGACCATTTCCAAAGTTAAGGACCTACTTTCCTCCTGGTTGCCTAAACTCAATTCATGGTGGGGTAGGCTTCAAACACTCAAAGCGATGATAACACCCATTGTGAATTTTGTCTCCTCTGTGCTCCCACTGAAGTTGTCTAACGCAATTTCCCAGGATATTGACAGATTAACCTCTAAGTTTCTATGGAGAGATAAAAGAGTGAGGATCTCATACAAATTTCTCAGGAAGAACTTTGATTTGGGAGGTTGCAATTTACCTAACCTGAGCCTATTCCAATCAGCCTTTCTAGCAGCGCAAGGTGCCTTCTCTGAGATGGGTGTAGATAGAAAGTACTCTTTGTGCTCCTTTTAATCTTTCCGCCATCACCACAATGTATAAGTTTAAAGATCCACACTCTCAGATGTTAATCTTAGATACTATGAATGCTTTAAACCTCCTGGATAAGCACATGCTAGTCCTATTACACAATTCCATGTTAGTCTCACTTTGGTACAATCCTAAAATAAGGGCTGATGTGGCCAGTTACGTTCCTGATACATGGGCTCCCAGGGGCATTACACAGATTAGAGACTTATTTGATGACAATAATACTCCTCTGCCTTTCTCACTTTTAGCACAACTGCACAACCTCTTCAACTTAGACTTTTATAGCTTTCTGAAAATCAAAGTAAAATTGCCTAAACTCAGACGGCCCAAATACCTGACCCTTCCTGCACGTCTGACATCTTGGCTTCATGTAGGCCACATTGCTTCCAAAATTTACAAAATACTTTCAAATTCTCTTCAATCTCAACAGTTGCTACTCTATTGAAAATGGGCCAGACATTTTGACTTAGCAATGTTTCAATGCATCTCAGAAGAAGACTGGCAGAATATTACCAAACTATCCTTGTACAATAAAATAACCCCTTCTCTCCTTCAATCAAAATTCTTCTCTATGGACATACTACATTGGACCCCAGCTATATTACATAAACTAAACTTGTGAGAAAGTGATACTTGTTGTAATTGGAATGTGGTGATTCGATTTCACCAAAACATGTTTTTCCAGTGCCCTCTCCTTACTCAGTATTGGGACCAAATTCAGACTCATTTATCAGCTATTTTTAAGACCCCAATTCTGTTGGATTTTCTCACAGTGATTCTCGGCCCTTGGGCTTCTAGGACTAAGCTTAACCTTTGTTCCATAGACATGACTCTGCTTCATCTCCTTCTGACGATTGCTGTAAAGGTCATCTTGGCTGAGGGGAAATCCTTCAATCATCTCTCTTTTCATACATTGTGGGTTTGGGTCTCTTTCCTGAGAGGGGAACACAAGTCACAATCCAACCAACCGAAACACCTCCAAATTTCCATGCTGTCTGGCACTCTCTAGACAGGTTCAATAGTCTAAACAAAAGCAAGCAAATGCACTTATCTCTATCACATTCAGGGCATTAGACAAAGTACCACTTATGGACTGGGTTTTCCCACTACTCTTTCCCCCTTTCTCTCCTCTGTTTTGCCCAATTCTTTCCCCAATGCTATTAGTTCTACCTTGCACATTTCTCAACCAGCAGATGAACCTAATACATACGATCTACTGTTTCTTGCTCTGTTATATTACGGAGACTTATTTCCCAAAGGGCGAATATTCACTGATGTATTAAATGTAATCTCGATTTAGGTGGATCTAAATTGTGCAACCTAAGTATGTTTGCTGACTCTCATGATGACTATTGTATGTATCCCTTCTACTAGTTATGTATTATGGTATATTTCTTTTAATGCCTTGCAAGAGCTCTCTAACACCACAAAGTTAGAGATGTACAAATAACCACTGCTCCTAAATTCCATATCTTCTGCCCATTTCAGAGATACATAGTTTATCTTCATACCTATTTTTCACTCTACATGTTTCACCACATGAATTGGTCTATACTCAGTACACAATGCAAAACCATTGTACAGTGCAGCTCAGTTGCTAGCTCTGGGTACCTCGGATTCTTGGAGAACCTGCAAACCCTATACATCCTCACAACCAAAAAGGTCTAACAAACATAATGGTATTTTGCTTTTTTAAATCAACCATCGTGACAAAAAAGTAGAGATGAAAACATTGTCATAAATGGCTGTTTTTTCCTACTCCTTGTCAATATTTCTTTATTCAACGATTAGGGTCCAGTTACGATGTTGTTAGGAAACTGTTCTGAACAAATCAGTCTCAGACTCGTTCCCGAACGAATTGGGTCATGCGAGTCCGGACGACCGATTACGATGCTTCCCAACATCGTTCGGTTGTACTCGCATTGACTTTAATGGGAGCCTGTGTTCCGAACGAGAGCACAGGCTTGTCAGATTGTCAGCAATTAATTAAAAAGAAACATCTTTGGTTTCTTTTTAAAGATGGATTTAGAGGGAAATATACACAGTTTGGATGTAAGATATGAAAAGGATCTGCCCCCTCTTTTGGCTTTACGAACTTTGGAGACTTGAAACAGCCTAAGGATGTTGGATGTAAGCTACCTAGATTGATAGTATGGTTTGAGTCAGTTCCTTTGATACAGAGGACCTTTCTGGGTGAAGGCTGTACATGCCAGGGTTAGTTCCTTAAACTGAATACGCTAGTCACTGGCAACCAGTGCAAAAGGTTGAAATAAGGAGTAACCAATTGCTGTAAAGATATTCTCAGGATCAGTCGTGCAGTTGTGTTTTGACAATTCTCAAGCCAATGGACCAAATAAGCTGGAAGATCTATGTACAGGCTATTGGTGTAGTCAGTATGGAATTTGCAATAGTATGGACAATGATCTTTCGGGAATATTCTGGGACTAAATGCAACATTCTTTTTAAGGACTTAAGTTTTGCAATGCAAATAGAGGTGATATTCTGGATTAGGGCTTCATGTGAATGATTGGTATCATAGTTGATGCCCAGATTTTTTACTGAAGAAGCTGGTATGGGGAAGGGCCTAGCTCACTTGCCCACCATTTGCTGGGATCTTGGATGCACCTTGTCCCAAAGAAAATAATTTCCACTTTATCTGAGTTTAATTTGAAACAATTGTTGTCAATCTACTCAGCTACTCTTCTCATATATTGCTTAAAAGAAGTCAAAGCCTCCTCATATTTCACCCTGAAAAGATAAGAGAAGTTGGGTGTCATCTGCGTATAAAATTATTTGTATGTCCCAAGATTTAATAAGGCTAGAAAATGGCTCCATGCGTATGTTGAATAGGATAAGGCTTAAGGCAGAGCCCCGTGGGACCCCATAACAAAGAGGTTTTGGGATAGATGTTAACAGCGGAAGATACACCGCCTGAGTCCTATCCTCAAGGAACAACTTTAGGCAGGCCAGAGCTTATTCTTACATCCCAATTTTTCTTAGCCTATTTAGTAAAATAGAATGTGATACTGTATCAAATGCAGATTATAGATCAAGTAAAGCATCATAGCCAAGAGGCCCTGATCTAAATTTCTTGAATGAATTCCTTAATTTCTAACATTACAGATTCTGTGCTAAAGCCCGGACGAAAACTGGATTGAAAATCATGCAGAAGGTTAGTAGATTCTAAGTGAGTTAATTGCTTATTACTTTATTTTTCCAGACCCTTAGAAGCACCTGGCAGTAGTGAGACTGATCTAAAATTACTTATAATAGTTGGGTCCGCTTTTAGCTTCTTTAGTAAGGGAAGCAGTAAGGCATGTTTCCAATTCTTAGAGACTGCTGCAGTCTCCACAAAATTGTTTGTAATATTTTTCAACCCTGAATTAATGCAAGTGGATGCAAGACTAAAAATGTAACAGGGGACACGGATCAAGAGCGGATCTGAATTTACACTTGGATAGTTCTCTGGCCAAGTCCTCAAGAGATATGGGATCAAAAACTGATAAAGATGGTCCAGTGGCAGAACTTGAAGTATTAGAGCTAATAAATGGACCTTCGCCTGTGATTTGACCACATATTTTTTTAATTTTCCCATAGAAGAAATAAGAGAGATCATCTCATAATCTAGCTGCAGGAGTGACTTTATTTTCCATAGCCATGGGAGACAAAAAAGAAGCAAATCATTTTTGAGAGTTTCACAAGGCATATTAGATGCTGAGGAAATTGTTCACTTTGAGCCTTACGTATAGATTTATGGAATGTCTTTAAGACAGTTTTACTATCATCATCACAGGATTTTCTCCATTTTTTTTTACTGTTTTAGAGAGACTTTTTTCCCTTTCAGAGAAACTAAAGACCAAGTAGCAGAAGGTTTAGACCTTCTTAAGATGTGTTTTTTTCTGTGGCAATATGATCTAAAGTCTCAGCCATTTATTAACATGTTCCACAAAGGTATTAAGAGAGCGCGTTACTTTCAGCAAGATGGACTAAAGAGCATCAGTAAGAAGAGGTTCAGAGATTTTGTGCCGGGCTCTTGAAAGGTTTTGTGTCACTTCATTAAGTCTTTGATTCATTGTGATGTTAAAAGAGAAAGGCACCAACAATGGTCAGTCTAAGCAATTTTAAAAGCAGGCTTATCTTGAAAATTGGAAAGATTAGAAAAAAATGATCCAAGTTGTGACATGCCTTATGCGAAGGGCCAGAAACAAATTGTATTAGATTGGCATCTTCTGATGCTGCCTTAAACTGATTGGCTGTTGTACAAATAGGATCATTCATGTGTAAGTTACAAGCATCTAAGACAGTAAAGTTGGAATAGTGAAGAGAAAATGTAACAATTACAACAGAAAGCAGTTGCAAGAAGTCAAAGTGGCAATCTGGAGGTCAATAAATTAAAGCAGTGAGAAAAATATGGTGCCACTTCAATTGTGAAGATCAGCCCCTCAATGCTCCCTATTTCATTAATTTTCATCATAGAGCAGATTAAATTAGACCAGTACACTACAGCAGTTCCATCCCAACTTTGCTTACCAGCTGTTGATGTTGAATTAGGAAACCTGGGGGACTGGTGACGCAATACCCGGAGTATTTGTATTTTTCAACCAGGTTTCAGTGAGGAACATAAAGTCCCATTTGTCCTCAAGAAACAAATTATATATGTCTAAGTCATGTTTTGGGAGTGATCTGCAGTTAATGAGACATAAGGAAAAAGGAACAATTCCAGAAGAGTCAGTATTAATTAAACTTGTTTGTCATGGTATTGACATTAACATTAGGTTTTTTCAGCAGGAGTGCTGACCAAAATCATGACAGTAAAGAGTAAACTTACAGGCTGAGCACATGTGCTTATAACTATCATCATTATCATGATCCAGAATACGTTTATGTTCAGGAATACAGATTTTACTTTCTAGTAGGTTCAATTCTTCCCTGGAGAATATCTGAGGAATGTCGATGGCATGGCCTTCTTTTTATGTACAATTTATGAGTTCTTTTTATGTACAAGTTATGTAGGTGGTTAGCAAACTCCAACCACTGGAGTGCGCCAAAAACAAGATAGCAAGGGGCAGATTTACAAGCCCCTTGAGACATCTTTACGACACCGTTGCGTCACTTATGTGACGCAGCGGCCTCGTAAACAATGCGCCACTATGCAACAGATTTACAACGTGACGTATCTAGTGAGATGCGTCACGTTGTAAAGCCCTGCGCTACATTATACCTGCGTCAGGTATAAAGGGGCAGGTTTACAAGCCCCTTGCAACATCTTTACGACACCGTTGTGTCAATTATGTGATGCAGCGGCGTCGTAAACAATGCACCACTATGCAACAGATTTACAACGTGGCGCATCTAGTGAGATGCGTCACATTGTAAAGCCCTGCGCTACATTATACCTGTGTCAGGTATAATGTATGCAGGGTGGGCGTTCCGTCGCAAGGAAGCCCGGTAAAAGTGACGCAGTGAAATCTACAAGATTTCACTGAGTCACTTTTACGTCCCCGCTGCGTCAAAACCTTACGCCTGCTTGTAGCAGGCGTAAGGAGTGACGCAGCATTGCAAGTATAGGATGCCCCTGAGCAGTGCTGGAGTTGCGTCGCGCTTGCGACACGACTCCAGCACTGCGTCACCTATACGCTGACAGATGCGTCACGCATCTGTCGCTCCTTGCGCCACGGTGCATCGCATTGTAAATGCGGCGCATCCATGGTGGTGCAAGGGGTTCCTAACATCACGCAAAATAACTGGCGCATCCCTGCTGATCTGCAGGGATGCACCAGTTATTGTAAATCTTCCCCAGGATGCCCCTAAGCAGTGCTGGAGTTGCGTTGCGCTTGCGACATGACTCCAGCACTGCGTCACCTATACGCTGACAGATGCGTCACGCATCTGTCGCTCCTTGCGCCACATTGTAAATGCGGCGCATCCATGGTGGCGCAATGGGTTCCTAACGTCACGCAAAATAACTGGCGCATCCCTGCTGATCTGCAGGGATGCGCCAGTTATTGTAAATCTGCCCCCAAGTCTGCGGTAAAAAGGCTGTGACTGGTAGAAATAGTTACCGCTCCCAACATGAGTAAAAAATGCGAACACAATTCCACCCTTTTTAAAAGGAACGATTTTCCCATTAACTGCAGCAATAAAAAATATTGTTTTAAAAATGTGATAGTGCCAGGCAATTCAGCCTCTGCGCATCCGTGGCAGGGCCTCCATTTTATGGACAAGTTAGGTTGGTCATTAGCAAACTCAAATGACAAGTGTTTAGAGCGAATCCCTAAGGTGAATTAAAAAACACAGGGGCATATTATCAAGGGCAGTATCGCCACTTTAGCGGTACTTTTTGCCGATAAAGCGGCAATATTTGTATCGCCCTATTAGCAAGCTGTCGCTAACAGTTGTTAGCGACAGCTTAATGGTGATAGCAGCCGTTTGGTTGCCGCTTTGCATGTCAGCGATAATTATCGCTAATGACATGCAAAGTAGGCGTTCCCAACTTAAAGCAACTGAAAACAGTCGCAAACACAACTTCCCCCTATTAGCAATGCCCGCGAAGCGATAAAAAAAGTTGCGCTAACCGTGATTATCGCTGGAATTTAACACGTGCTAAAAACTTGACTTAACCCTCTTGTCAATAGGAGGTGGATTGTAAGGTTAAGTCCTCACCTGCCTATTAGCAAGCTTTTCATTAGCGCAGTGAATTTATCGCTGGATTTCTCGCGCTATTGCTTGGTTTCGCCGCTATCGCTGGATTTTTTATCGCCTTGGAGATAAGCGTTGATAATAACGCGTTATCTCCGCAATGAAATCCAGCCATAGCCGGCGATAACAAAAACAGCGCTAAGCGTGCTTTGCGATAATTATCACAAATCCTTGGTAATATGCCCCATTGTTTTTAAAAATGTGCTAGTACTAGGAAATTAATTAAGCCTCTGGACATCCGCGTTAAGAATTCCTTTTTATGGACAAGTCAGGTAGGTCGTTAGTAAACTCCAACTACTGAAGCAAGTCAAAAGCAAAATGGCGCCTCTGCCGTGAAAAGCCGGTGACTTGTGCAAATGGCTATTGCTCCCAACCACAGTAAACATTAGAAAATGACAAGCGTTTAGAGAGAATCATGAGGTGAATTAAAAAACACAACACAATTCCACCCTTTTAAAAAAGAACAATCCTCCCCCAACAGCAGCAATTAAATAATTATTTATTTATTTTTTTAAATGTGCTAGAACAAGACAATTCTGCCGCTAAAATCCACAGTATTTGAAACACATTAAGTGAAGTAAACCATTTCCAGTTAAAGAGGGAGACAAATCAGCCACTTAAAAGGTGTTAAGCACAGTGCGTCCACGTGAGAAACGAGTCAGCTTACACTTGAAAAAACAGGCAGCACAGCCGTTTAGATGGTGATAAGTGCAGTGATTCGGAGTTACAGAAAAATCAATGCAGTCTTGTGAAAAAGGCACAGCAGACGTTTAATTTTGTTAGCCACATCTAGGTCAAGTAATTAATTCACTGAAGCGTTTGAAAAATGAGACATAGCAGTCAGGTACGTTTTGTGAAATTTTGTTGACGCCACCCTACAAAAAACACTGCAATTGTGAAGAAAAGACCGAGCAGTGACCTACAGACTGAATCGGCGTACACACATCAGAACAAGACGAAATAGAGGTGGATTTTGATTAAGCCCTACGAGTTTGTATCAGAGACAAACATCTTACATAGGTTACATGTCTTATAATAAATACTTAAATATGTCAGCATAAAATGAGTTACTATTTTCATGCTCGATAGATTCTGGGAAATAATTTCCACATCGTCTTCATAAATCAAGGTTGGGAAACTTAAATGTTTTGGGTTAAAGGATATTGCAGAAGTAGTTGTGATGAAGCGGGAATGTAATTTTATTTGTATGGGTGAATTATAATCATGTGTAGAATGCATCCGCATATCAATTTGCAATTTATGTTAACATGAGGTGGTAGAATGGTGAAACAACACAATTATGTGATTTGTTTTAGTTTATGGACCAGTAGCATGGAGAATTAACATGGAAAATGAATGTAACTAACAGAAAATGTTAACATGTAGAACTTTTGCTGTAATGTTGACACTAATTACATATTAAATGTGCCCGAAAATGATATTTCTTATTAATGGGCAATTGTATTAATTGAAATGCTACAATGATTATGCGAAATATACTGCTGAAAGTAACACTTTTTATGTTAGCTTAAGTCATAGGCCTGAAATACAAGTCCCTGAAAACTCTCGCTTTTGAATTAATAGTTGAATTTTATGTGTTCTGTAGAATCTGTTCTTTCTCATGTTTCCATCAATCAATCCATTTGTAGAGCGCACTAATCACCCGTGAGGGTCTCAAGGCGCTAAGGGGGGTGGGGGGTGCAGCTACTGCTCGAACAGCCAGGTCTTGAGAAGTCTCCTGAAGGTCAGCAGGTCCTGGGTCTGTCGCAGCTGTGTGGGGAGGGTGTTCCACGTCTTGGCGGCGAGGTAGGAGAAGGATCTGCCGCCGGTGGAGGTCCTGTGGATGCGTGGGACGGTGGCGAGGGCGACGTCGGCGGAGCGAAGCTGGCGGTTCGGGGTGTAGAAGGTGAGACGTTTGTTGAGGTATGCTGGTCCGGCGTTGTGAGGTGCTTTGTGTGCGTGGGTGAGGAGCTTGAAGGTGATCCTTTTGCTGACTGGGAGCCAGTGCAGGTCTTTAAATGTAAAAAAAATGTAAATCCGTATTTGTAAAGCGCGAACTACTCACCCTTACGGGTCTCAAGGCGCTGGGGGCCGTCGTGGAAATTAAGTGAGCTATTGCCCAGAGTCACACGGTGCTGAGCTGAGCTGCCGCCGGGGATCGAACCGTGAGCCCTGTGCGCCAAAGTCAGCTGCCCTGGCCGCTGCACCACACCTCTCCACCTTCTTTCAGGTGGGCAGTGATGTGGGTGTGGCGGGGTATGTCGAGGATGAGGCGTGCGGAGGCGTTCTGTATGCGTTGGAGTCTCTTCTGGAGTTTGGCCGTGGTTCCCGCGTGGATAAGCATTCTTTAGGAAAAGTAAAGTCTTTGTTTTAGTAGCTAGGCAAGGAGAGAAGAAGTTACAATCGTGTGACTTGAGTCCATAAAGAAAGGCCATTACGAGAGAAGGTCAAGGAACCAAGGACAAATTGTTGCTAGGAAAGTACATGGGGGACATAGTAGAAAATTACATTTAGGACAGTACCCAGCATGGATGGTGTGTACACGGTGCATCATGGGACGGTTACCTGTGGATAACTGGTTGTTGGAATTAGGGAAAGAGCCCCACATCTTTCTTGCGTTCAGGGAGAGAGCATCTTGGAACAAGCTCATTCTAAGGATAGTGGCTTTATGCTACTTGACACATTGATGGTGGAGAGACTTCATAGGAAGACTCCACACACTGACACCTTTCTCTGCTGTCTACTGGAAATGCTTAAATAGGGATGTCACCTTAGATGCAGAGAAATTTGGACTCATGCTTCCTGATTTTCTGTATCCTACTTCTTGAATTAATTGTCTTGCTTATGCTGCACCGTTTAAATTGGATGCGGCGATTTGGCTTCATGCTAATTTACTTTGTATTTCTAAACCCTGGTGTTGAGGTGTCTTTATGTCCAGTTATTTTTGGCTTTGTAATAAACTAACTGCCCTTCAGTAGTAGACCGTGAGTTATTACGTGGTCCTAGGATTGAGATTTGAGTTGCAGGTCCTGAAGTGGTCTAAGATCCCAGGATATATTAAATAGTGTAGAAGACACCAAGGTTGCGATTGTTGACATAAGAATTGAGGAGTTGTCATGAGACGTCATCGGCAATTTCACCTAAGATAGGGAACTTTGTATGAATGGGACGTATGGGAATCGTCTGGTGGACCTTGTGTACATGGGTTAACTATACTGATTCAGGTGATCCATGCTGGTCGAGGGTTACCGTGTGCGAATGTTCTTGAGTGATTGAATCTTTTAGAAAGAAAACAATACGGAATTAAGATGATTGTGTGAGTGAATGTGCACGAGGAGATTGTACAGGATGGTGAACCTCTGCGAGGAGCAAGAGTGAAGTCAGAGTGTGCCGCTCTGTGATAGGTTGGTTGGTGTAGCGCCACGCTGGGATTGGTTGGTAGTCATTGGGAAGTTTTGGTTAGAAAAGCTTGGTCCATCGTAATCAATTGAACAAGTTGCTTTTCTGAAATCATGCGATGCTTTAGGGTGTTACAGGATCTCTTCAGAGGTGATGAAGTGATTGTTACTCGTGTGGGCGAAGAGACGCCACCCGAGTATACTCCAGCACACTATATGGCAACAAACGTTGGGCTCCACACTATAATTTGGCTGCAAAATTGGCATTAGAACACTGAGAAGGAGGGTGAATTGTCATTTCCATGCTTTGGTTAATTCCGGTTGGATGTGTTAAGTCAGCTTAGAGGAACAATGTTTGCACTGCGACCTTTGCCTGGATCCACACAGTTTGCAGCGTTAGATGCCTGGATGCGTGCAGCTCATGCTAAGCAGAGAGAGAAATATCAAGGGAGGATGGAGAAAACTGTGAAGTCATACTAGAATGCACAGTGGTATGCGAGGCTTAAGAGGTGGAGAGTGGATACCATTGAGGGCGAGAGGTTGTACCTAGTGCTGGTAGGAGATGCAGGTCCACAGGGTAGAAGTAGAAGGACAAATGGGAGTGACGGTAGTGATAATGAAAACAGCTTGTTGGATGGGTTGTTGGCTGAGAGTCTCCATTGTATAGTCCACAATCGGGTGAAGAGGGACGAAACTCAGAAAGTGCCGAGAATGTGCAGAGGGTAGCGGCTCAGGTGGATCCTGATCCAGGGGTCATGGGAAGGATATCAGTAGGAGTAGGGGGACGGGAGTGTCTGCCTTGGGAGGTATGGAAGAGAATGGTGTCAATGCCGCTTCACGGTTGCCGGAAGCTCCTACATTACCAGTTACCTTTGGTCCTGTTGTACCTGTTTATGACCCAGGCTCAATGTGATGTTTTAGTCTGAGACAACCTATAAATGTTAAAGGGACTGGGTTGGGAAGAACAGGGAGCATGAATGGGAATTGCCATTCCTTAGTGCCTATGGAATCTAGTACCCCTTTAGCCACTACTGCCGACCCTACAGGAGCACATATTGGCTCCCGTACTATACCCATGGTAAGCACTAGCTCAGATCTGAAAATGTGGGAAACTCCTGTGAGAGGACCTAGTGGCTTGACTCAAGAAGCAAGCACAAGTCAGAGAACTCCTTACAATCTGCATGTCCTAGACGCTGCAGACTTATAGTCGTGGTTGAGAGACCATAATTACAGCAAGGAGAGCCAGAATAGTAGGTCGAGTCAGGGTACCCTCAAAGCTGCGATTAAAGGGAAGTCAGTGTATGTGCTTATGATGAAGTCTGAGTTAGAGGAAATCATCAGTGGGAGTCTACCTTTAGATAGGATAGAGACCTATGAGCCAGATGATTTGTTGTTTGTGGCTAAGGATGTTACCCGAAGGGCAAGACAGGCACATGAGAAGTTGTCGGAGTTGGTTCAGAGGTATGGAGTAGAATTGTCCCGAACGAAGACACTACAGGGAAACCATAGGCTTGCTTACAGTGACCAAGAGCTAGATTAAAAGAGAGTGACTAGGTTGAAGATACACATCCGAGAATCGGTAAATGGAATACAAGCTTGGAATTTGCTGGATAAGTGGGAAGAGAGATGGTCAAAAAAGAAGAGAGTGAGAAAGTCGACAGGAGAAACATCACCTCCAGGAGCGGGAAAGCAGGGTGGAGAGGCATATCCGTTATGGGAGATGCCTAATGGAGAATATGTGCATGTTCCCAGGGTGATCTTGCTGCGTTCACAAATGATTTCCCCAGACTGAAGGAGAAACCTGCTGAATGGTACAAGCAAGTTGATCGCTTTGTTAAGATCTCAAAAGTGCTGTGGATTGATTTAAGCAAACGTTTCAAAATTGTGGCCCCCAGTGATCTATGGTCTGCTTGTAAGGTAGCTGTTGAGTAGCCTACTACCGAACCAGAGAGGTACTCTATAACTCATGGTCCTTCGCCAATGGTTATGAAGAAGTACAATCAGGTGATCACGTGACTGCAGTTCAAAATAGCCCCATAGGACATCGATTGGGTAAAGATAGATCGAACGACCCAGGAACTTAGAGAATCTGTACATGCTTAATATGAGAGGCTGTTACAAGACTTCAAGCAGTACATGGGTTAGATACACTCAATCCTAAAGACATGGAACAATTTGTATCCAAATTCGTGACTGGACGGAGGCCGTAGATTGGCTGCATGATCCAACAGCACCTAATCTGTTGGCAAAACAAATCCGTAGACTAAATCCTACGGTATAAACAAAACACATTAGGAAAGCTGAGAATAATCATGGACCTAAACAACACATGTAATGTACATACACCTGCTAGTGTTCGGTATCAAAAATATTTTTTATTGTTATATACAAAAATATACAAAATTTTCATCATATATGTATTAAAAATGCAAAAAGAGAGAGAGAAATGTGTTGTCCCCTAAAATCAATAGTGCACCATGGTTACACATTGAGATTACATGAAATGGTTATAGTTCCTATCAAGAATCTAAACAGTCCTTAATGTATATTTCATGATGTCAACATTATACCTATTAATCTATACAAATATCTACAATAATTCGATCTTAATTACAAAAAAATGATACAAATTATATACAGAACATTCAGTTCTTGTATAGCTTTTGGAAATCTATATTCTCAATTGAAGGAAGTTCCTATTTTTAATCTCAGCAGCCATAGATTGGATGACCCCACCGAAACCCTTTTAACCAAGGGTCTTTCGTTTGTTCCACATAGCAAAATCAATAAGTTTGAAATTTTCAAAGATCTAATGATCTTTTTCAGAAAAATCAGACTTCAAAGCTTTTTGAAGAACAAGACAATCGAACCCTTAACATGGACAATAGGTCAGGCTTAAAGCCTGTATCCACGTTTCTGCCCACTTTGGATCAAGTGGGACCTGAAATAACTATCTTTGAACATGTGGTTTTTAACAAACTTATAGCAGCCACGAAATATATTCCGCCACCGAGATTTAATATATCTCGTGAAGAACATCTGGCACTTAAATCCCTCACACAAAATAAGAACCTAATCATTAAATGCTGTGATAAAGGGGGAGGTGTAGTAGTATTAGACAGGGACCAATATGTCCTCAAAATGGAAGATATGCTAAATAACAAACTCCACTATACCCCCATTCAAAAGGATCCTACCAAAAGAGTGCAGAAATTGATACTTCAAATTACCTCACAAGCACTAAGACAGAATCTTATTTGTGACAAAGAATGGCAATATCTTAACATTCAACATCCTAAGATGGCGGCCATTTATGGAGTCCCTAAAATACATAAACATAGCTATGACCCTCCATACAGACCCATAGTTACCACCATTGGGTCTGTTACTGAGCCCCTGTCCAAGTACATTGACACCATTCTGAGACCTTTTGTCCCTAAGATTCAATCCTATATTAGAGACACACGAGAAATTATAAATAAGGTGGAAAATTTACATTTCAATGCCTCTATACATACCATGGTGACCATGGATATAGAGGCATTGTATTCTAACATCCCACAGACAGGAGCTATTGAAGCAGTCACTTGGTTTATGAATACATTTCAGATAGACTGCCCCAGATTGTTTGTTATTAAATGCCTTCAAATAGTCCTCACTGAAAACACCTTTGATTTTAATGGATTTCTTTTCAAACAAACGAAGGGAGTAAGCATGGGGGCATCTTGTGCCCCAACAATTGCTAACATCTATATGGCTTTATATGAAGAACGGTACATCTACAACGAGGTTGCTCCTTTTAGTGAATCAGTTATTTCGTGGTCTAGATATATAGATGACGTTTTCTTCATCTGGACAGCGGAGTCTGAGGATATTGCACAATTTGTATCTTGGCTTAACTTATGTGATACTAATATCAATTTCACAGCCAATTCCAGCAAGAATAAGGTGGAATTTCTAGATATCATAATCCAAAACAGAGAAGACCATTTAGAAGTGGACCTATACATTAAGCCCACAGCTCGTAACACCTTGTTACATTTTGAAAGCTACCATCCCCAGATACAAAAAACCAGTATCCCGTTTGGACAGTTCCTACGTTTACGTAGGAACTGTACCAATGTACAAGATTTTGACATTCGAGCAACAGATATGAAAGCCAAATTTGTAGCTAGAGGGTACCCAAAACGCCTAGTACGTGATTCATATAAACGGGCGCGTTTTTATGACAGGCAATGCCTACTCACACAACAAGTCAAACAATCTAATCATAGGTCGGTATTTGTAACAAGACACTCCACGATGAATGATAAAATCCGCCATATCATCAACTCCAATTGGCATATTTTAAATGCCACCAGAGCTAAAGGCACTGAATTACCCAAACCTATGTTTGCATACAGAAAAAATAAGAATCTTAAAGATCTTATTGTACAATCCCGTATGCCAGTTAGGTCTACCAACACCATCCAAACTTCCATTTCAGGCCATCCATTTCCTACTGGTAATTTTAAATGTATGTCATGTGTGGCATGCCAATTTGCCATTGAAACAAAGACTTTTTCGTTTAACAACATCAATCTACAAATGAATACCCTAACAAATTGTAAAACATCTAACATTATCTATCTGATTCTGTGCCCCTGTAATAAGGGCTATGTAGGGAAACAGCCCGTACTATGTCTACACGACTTACGGAACACAGGTCAGCAATTCGAACTCAGAAAATTCAAGCTCCATTGGTAAAACACTATATGGAATTGCAACATACTCCGGAGGAGATACGGTGGATTATATTGGAAAAAATCCGTATTAATACTGGCACTATAAGTACCAATATACGCAAATGTAGAGAAGTATTTTGGATTTTTTCTCTGAACACTTATCAAAATGGAATGAATAATGAAATTCCCTGGGACCAAGTGCTAAAATATAACGTTGGTTGAATTGGCCATGCTCCTGTTCATGCACCTCGGATGTATTAAATTAGATCTTCAAGAAAGCCTTTTCAGCTATACCAGTACAGTGGTATACAATGCTTACACCTGGTCAGCTACTCTATAGACCACCTGGGACCAGGTCTCAATAGACAACGGTAGCTAATTTGTCTTTGTACATGTCAATGATCTTTGGCTCTAGCAATTTTAGATTTATTAGATAGCATTTCAGTCCTGTCAGTATAGGCTAGTATAATGCTTAGACCAGGTTAGTTTTACTACAGTTTAATTTTCCATTGACATATCCAGCTAATAATAACACAGTCCAGATTGATCCTGTTCATCTTAATTTTTGGCTCCAAATTCAGAATGATCTCGTTACAACAGTGTAGGATCACTGTTGACATTCTCAGCAAGCATATAACACTAGTCCGTTTCTTTTTATCCACTCTAAGATGGCCGCCATATCGACCCTGATTTTCTGACGCTACTAACGTGAATCTGAGCGTCTTCCGGGTTGAATTGGTCGTATCCGCTGTTGCTGGCGCGTTTTTTACATTTGACGGGGGTTTAAATAAGCCCTCAGTGCCTATAATCGGTCATTTCTTTCTAAACCGGACTGCGGAGAGGATGGGCGTTTGACGGCAATCGGCTTCGAGCACCAGATTTTTCTGGGAAGCTTTGTATTCTGATAAAACCTCCGCCAGCATCTAGGGCATCCTCCCCTTTCTAAAGAGCCTTATCCAGACGGTAAGCTTTATTGCGCGTTTACTGTCCATATGGCAACATTACATGTCGTATTTTGCCCTTTCTCTTCAATATAAAGGTTCCATTATTGTTGTATTCTTCTCTTTTTTCCCCTTTTTTTTTTCTATCAATAGCAATACTGCGAGCTTGTCGTGCTCTTCTAATTTTGTTCATACAAACACCAACGCCAGTTAATTCTCTTTCCTGGCTTCATATAGCAGGTATCTTGTTTTCTTTTGCTATTTACTAATTTTTGGCATTTATAGGAATTTAGTTCCATCTCTATATAAATATTTGCTCCTAATAGGGTTATATCCGTATTTTATACCATTTGCCAACTTGCTATGATAGCTCTAGTGTGCAACCTTAAAAGTCTATTATTACGTTCTCCATCTATATATATGAACAAACTATATTTGATATACATTCTCTAGGGTATTTAGGGATATTTATAGATTCAAAAAGGTATATGCATTTAATTGAGCACCCTTCTATTGCATTTGTTTATCGCTTTTTTGTTTAGTTTTGGTCTTTTCATTCTGTTTTCAATATTGTTTCTTATCCTAGTGCACCAACTTTCCAACGTTGATCTATTTGGTGCCTTCATTACACATCAGTTTGTGACTTACTCTGGATTCGATTACTGCATTGCCTAGGTCGTTATTTGCTCCTCTCGAATCCACGACTTGGTTAAACTATATGAGAGGTACAATACCCATACTAGATATACACACATCTTTTCAGCCATTATGTTTAGTCCTTGCTGGTCTTTGAATTAAACAATTTTCTTTTCATTTTAATTCAGAATTCATTATACCATTTCAGGATTGCGTCTTCTGTTATCATTGTCAGTAGTTAAAACCCAGAGTTAGATCTGATCAGGTAACTTCTTAATTATAATAATCTATACTAACAATTCACTTGGTGGTAGCTTTGTAGCTTTGGAGACCTGTTCACACACATTTCATTTTTCTAGTTGTGATTATGGAAACCATAGTTTGGATATGGGTGTTTTCACTCTGTATATTATTATTTTCCCTTTATCGGTGTTTTTCTTTTTATGTAACAGGAGTTAATTCATATTGTTAGCAATATTATTTGTGACTCTTACTCTTTTTTCTATCAACCTGTGCTAAATTGTGACTAGTGTTTTTAAAAAGTTTTTATGCATTATCATGTCTTGGAATTGGCCTATTAAAGGCATTTAAATACAGTAGGACCGTTTTCATATCATTGATACATATATCTTTTTTGTTTACATGCACCTTGTTTAGGTATCATTGTCTGCGTACATGGCTTCCTGATGAAGGCACACAGCCGAAACGCGCGTAGATTTTCAAGAGCCATGTTAGAAATGACTGTCCTCTACATCAATTGAGAATATAGATTTCCAAAGCTATACAAGAACTGAATGTTCTGTATATAATTTGTATCATTTTTTTGTAATTAAGATCGAATTATTGTAGATATTTGTATAGATTAATAGGTATAATGTTGACATCATGAAATATACATTAAGGACTGTTTAGATTCTTGATAGGAACTATAACCATTTCATGTAATCTCAATGTGTAACCATGGTGCACTATTGATTTTAGGGGACAACACATTTCTCTCTCTCTTTTTGCATTTTTAATACATATATGATGAAAATTTTGTATATTTTTGTATATAACAATAAAAAATATTTTTGATACCGAACACTAGCAGGTGTATGTACATTACATGTGTTGTTTAGGTCCATGATTATTCTCAGCTTTCCTAATGTGTTTTGTTTACACTTTACTAACACACCCTGATTTAGGAAATTGTATCAGGGGTACCCCTATTTTTACATATATAAATCCTACGGTATGCCAGGTACTGCAATGATGAGGTGGACTATAAACACAGGAGGATAAAGGAGAAATTGATGCTGGTCCAAATGCAAAATGCTCAAAAGGGAGAGCAGGCACAGGCAATATTGGGAACTGTGGTTCGTGGCCAAGAAAATGCCCCAGGAGGTGATCAGGTATCATCAGTCTCTGTGTCGACTGGACGGGGAAGAGGAAGAGTTATCCCTATAGATCCGAAGATAGGAGATGTTTCGACTCTGAAAAAGACCACTGCCTGTCATTTTTGTCACAAGATCTGTGAGTGTTGCCTTAATCCTGCAAATCAAAAGCAGGGAGGAGAACTTGTGCAGGTGGCGGATAGAGTAAATCAGTTACCGACAGTGACAAGGTCGAGATCATTTAATGCAGGAGGAAATTAGAACCAGTTAGTACAAGTGCCTCAGCCTCCGAGAATCTCACAAGGCAATCAAACTTATCATCAGATGCCCATAATGGAAGCCCTAGATGGATTTGATCCGGACCCGTTCTTATGACGGTGCCTGAGGGGGGATGAAGACTGTACTCTTGGAGCAGTCTTAAAGGTAGACCAGAGTGTACCAAACGTAGAAGCAGACGTAGATGGTCACCCCATTATCTTCTTGTTTGATACTGGTGCTACCCTTTCTACTGTGAGAGCTCCAGTAGCCCCAAACCTGCCTCTCTCAGGAAAATCGATCCAAATTGTAGGAGTTACAAACAAGAGAATGACAAACACTTTGCAGGAAGAGGTGCCGGTGAAAATTGGAACTTTTCAGGATCACCATCAGTTTGTGGTGTGTGATTCGAGTCCATTCTGTTTGTTAGGGCATGACTTGTTGTGCAAATTGATTTGTACCATCTATTGCACACCGAAGGGAATTGAAATACAGACTAATGATGAGGATGTTGCCTTTAAATTGGCAAACCAGAATTTTTTCACCACCTTGTTACCTTTACTGACAGTGAAAGACATGCCGCTGGATCTCAGATACACTGTCTCTTTAGTGGTATGGGACTTCACAGGGGAAGAAATCGGACTGATTCAAGGAGTCAAGCCTGTCTGCATACAGGTCAAGTCAAATGCAAAATTACTCAAGAGGTCCCATTACAATCTGACCCCAGAAACAGTGGCAGGGATTACACCTGTAATTGAATCCATGATTGCGCAGGGCATCATAAAGGAGATCATGGGAAGTCTGTGCATTTCTCCTATTATGAGTTTGCAGAAACCAAGTGGGAAATATTGCATTGTCCAGAACCTTAGAAAGGTCAATAACATAGTGATTGCATTTTGTCCTGTGGTACCAAATCCATCTGTAATCCTATTTCAGATTCCTTGCGAAGCTGAATGGCTCACAGTCTTTGACCTCTGCCAGGCCATTGCATGAGGAAAGCCACTTTTTGTTTGCTTTCTGTTTGCAGAATAATGTCTTAATGTGGTGTTGTGTCCCTCAAGGGTATACATCCATATTCAACCAGGTCTTGAAAAAGAATCGTGAGAGTCTGATTCTGCCCCGGAACTCAGTCTTGGTACAGAATATTAATGACCTTCTCATCGCATCTGAAACGCGAGATGCTTACAGATACGATACTATCGCCTTACTGAACCATCTGGCTGACAATGGGCATAAGGTGTCTCTGAGTAAGTTTCAGCAATGTCTAAACAAAGTACAGTATTTGGGTCATCGAATCGAGAAAGGCAAAAGGAAGGTGTCATCAGAAAGAGTGGAGACGATCATGAAAATGAATCCGCCCTATACCCAAAAGGAGGTCAGAATGTTCTTGGGAATGGTTGGCTACTGTCGACAGTGGGTTCCTATTTTCTCCTTGCTGGAGAAGCCTTTGCAGATGCTGGCCCACAAGGATGTGTGTGATATGGTGCCTTTGGACAATGGATGTTTGCTTGCCTTCCTAGAGTTGAGAGAGTGCCTATGTCACGCTCCCAGCTTTAGGAATGCCTGATTACAACAAAGCATTCTCACTGTTTTGCCCTGAATGAGAGGTTTGTGCTCTATCTGTACTCACCCAGACATATGGAGGTGCCCGTAGACCAATGGCCTACTTCTCAGCTACTCTAGACCCTGTAGCTTCAGCATTGCCCAGATGTCTCAAATCTGTTGCTGCAACAGGTGTCAGTATTGAACGATGTGAGAGCATTATGATGAGTCATCCTCTTACCGTATATGTACCACATTCAGTTGAACCAAAACACAGCATTTGACAAATAACAGGCTGACCAGGTATGAGCAGGTGTTGCTCGCTGCTGAAAATGTCACTCTGAAGCGGTGTTCTGTGTTTAATCCTGCTACCTTGTTACCTATTCCAAATGCTGATGGGAAAGAATGTGAAGACCATGACTGTCTGGATGTCACTGAGCTTTGTACGAAGCCAAGACCTGACTTTGTTGATGAGCACTTGCCTGATCCTGATCAAGTCCATTTGGTTGATGGTTCATGCTAGGCCTGGGCGGTAAATTCCGTTCCGCTCGCGGAATTTGCGGAATTTGGGTAATTTCGCGTTCCGCTGAGAACGCGAAATTGCCAAAAATTCCGCGGCTTTGCAGATTTTTTGCTTGTTCGCGCTTTCAAAATGCGTGTTCGCGAGATATTTCTCCCCGAGCACGCAAACAGCGTTCACGAACAGGAAAAAAGCATCGCGAACGGGCAGAACAAGGAATTCCGCGTGTTCGCAGAACTTTTGCGTGCTTGCGGAGATTTTTTACCGTTTCGTGGAGCTTTGCGTAGCGCGACTACGCAAATTCCGCCCACCCTTAGTTCATGCCTAAGAGACAATGAAGGTAACTTGAGAGCAGCCGTTGCTGACAGTACCATCTCTGGAGTGGGAGAAGCTGCTTGTTTACAGGGAGTACACTCTGAGCAAGTGGCAGAAATCATTGCCTTGACTCGCTCATGTCAAAGTTTCTGAACAGATCCGAGTCACCATCTATACTGACAGCCATTAGAGTTTCAGTGTGGTTCATGACTTTGGCCAGCTATGGTCACTGAGAGGGTTCCTAACATTATCTGGGTCCCAGAAACAGAATGGGAAGTATGTGAGACAACTGCTGGAGGCTTTACAATTGCCTAGAGAAGTGGATGTCGCTAAATGCGCTGCCCATTAAAAGGGAAATGATTTTGTTACCATCGGAAACAGATACGCAGGCGAAGTCACATGCTATTGTGCCTTTCATGCATGTGTTTTCAATGGGGAATATACTGGCGAGAGTACAGAACGGACCAAATTCAGCATGATGATAGCTATTGCTGACACGTGGAATGAAGTGAGACAGTTGCAATTTGAGACCACAGACAAAGAACAAGCAGGCTTGATCAGAGTAGGTTGTGAGAAAGGGAAGGATGGCATTTGGGTGTCAGTTGATGGCAGGGCAGTGTTGCCAGATTGCCTGTTACATCCAATGGCAAGGCAAATTCATGGAGCAGCTCATATAGGAAGGGATGCGATGGTGAGGTTGTTCAGACAGACTTGGTTCAATCCGAGGTTTCAAATGATTGCGGAAGCTGTGTACCATCGGTGTGTCACATGTCAAATGAATCCAGGAAAAAAGACTGTTGTTGTGTTGAGTCATATTGGCAGATCAGGGGGTTCCTTTAATCAGATCCAAATGGATTTTGTTGAGATGCTTGTGTGCAGTGGACTGAGATACATTCTGGTGATTGTGTGCATTTTTTCAAGATCGGTTGAATATTACCCAACCAGGAGAGGTTATAGCCTCATAGTGGCAAAGTTGTTGTTGAGGGAATTAATTCCTAGATTCGGATTTCCAGCTACATTGGAGTCAGATAAAGGTACACACTTCCACAATGGGATCATGAAAGTGCTGTTCGCCGCCTTGAATGTGGATCAGAGACTGCATTGTAACTACAGGCCAGACGCATCTAGAATGGTGGAGCAGGTCAACGGTTCCTTAAAAGCGAGGTTGGCTAAAGTGTGTGATTCAACATCCTTGAAATGGCCTGATCCGTTGCTTCTAGTGCTAATGAGTTTGCGCAGCATTCCTGACAGAAGAACTGGGTTGTCGCCACATGAGATACTCATGGGAAGAGCAATGCGTTTACCTGCTGTGCCCACCACCACGTTAATAAACATCACAGATAATTTGGTACTTGACTACTGTAAAGGATTGGCTGATGTGGTTTGTTCTGTGTCTCATCAGTTTGAAGCAGCGACAGCACAGACTTCAAAGGAACTCTGTCGCGACCTGAACCCAGGGGATTGGGTTCTCATGAGAAGACATGTGAGGAAAAACTGTCTTGACTCTCTTTGGCGTGGGCCATATCAAGTGATACTGGTGACAAACACTGCTGTGTACTGTGGCGGAGTGTCACACCTGACGAGTCTCAGGTCCATCTGATGAAACAGCTCCTCTCACAGAATTATTTCCAGCAGTGATCGAGGGGTCACAGCAGGTGACAAGCCATGCTGTAGAGGTAACTGAAGAGGCTGGGCACACACTAAGTCAATCTGAGGGTGGTCAAGCTACACAAGACCCTGGTTAAGACTCTGAGGGAGATGGTAACGTTGCGAGTGACAGAGAATCTGACTCATTGGGGGAGGCTGGTGTGACAATTGGCTATGTGCAGTTAAGAAAGAAAGATGCTGTAGGTGAAACGTGGCCTGTGAGGCAGAGAAGGAGAAATCTGAGACTTGCATCTGAAAGAGAACTTGCAGCAATAGATGAATCTTTGGAGTCTGATCTGAGTGAGACTGAGCAAAACACAGAAGGGCGAGAAGGTCCAGGAGAGCTCGAGAGCCGTGCAAGAGATATTCCTATCCCGAGTGGACTTATCTGGTTACAAATGCTGTGGAGCAGGAGGTCCGAGATTTTGATACTGGTTGTCGAGTTCTTACTGAAAGTTCCGTGCATTGAAGCAAATGCACTTCTGTCATTGAAGGTTCCGTTCCCACCAAGGCTGGTGGCTTACTTACTTTGATTCTAGAGGACATTGAATTCCCGAGCTTTGGAGCTCCACAAGCTCCTCAAGAGAGTGCAGCATTGAGAGCTGAACTGTTACAATGAGTCATTGAGGAGATTTGCTCTGCCCTACTATGCGATGTGAACTGAACTTTGAACTGTAAATAATTTTGCTTGAAGAATATAACCTAGGCCCGAGTGGAAGAAGAATACATTTAGGGTAACATCCAGAAGAAGTAGAGAAAGAGGGCTACGGAGGTCTTCCAAGCTGTGTAAATACTGTAAACCAGAGGCTGTTGAAAGGACTTCCAAGATTTCAAAAGTTGCTTGAGAACTTTATAATACATGGAGCGAGGCGGAGAAAAGAGACTCTGTGTGCTAATCCTCTTTCGAACTGTGGTCCGAGCTACTCAAAGATGGAGTCTGGAAATTCGAATCGTAAGCACGAATGTATTATGGGTGCACTCATTGTAGGAGTAATTATAGTAATAGCTGTAGTCATTGTAGAGTCAATTTTAAGTGAACACAGAAAGTGAGGAACATACATTGGGCGAATATGGGACATCTGCACCTACCACTGCTGCCTAAAAAGAGGGAACACTAGGATCAGAGAAAGGCTTAATAGAGCAAACTAGCTGCTTTCTTCAAGTAGGCTTATCCAAGGGCGATTACATATTGAATGATTATGCTAAGTTGCTATATGAGTATGTTGACACCATGGAAGTGAGAGATTGCTATGTGTGCATGCAATTGCCTGCCTCAGTCAAGGGGGAATCTGTTACTACCACTTACCCATGACATATGGTATTAGTTGTAGTTTACTCCTTAGTAAGTTTTATGGAAAAGGCCATTAAGAGAACTACTTCTCTAATTATGATGCAGTGATTTTAGAAATACCCATCTATAAACACGTGAGCAAATATGATTATTATAAACTAATAGAAAGAATGGAAAATTATTTCTCACCACAGAGACACTAGATACTGCTTAAGCACAAAGACATAACTTAATCTGCATACTAACAGACATAGAAAAGAAATTCATAGATCAAGTAGAAGATAGACTTAGGGTATTAGTTGTCAAGTCTGACAACACGGACAAGAATGTTGAGTGAACCAAGGAGGAGTAGGCTCACAAGGTTAAGGTAAGTTCTGGTCCTATAGCTTTAGATTGGGAACAATGAGGTAAGCTTTGCGTTTGTCAGGTTGCAAGTCAGTATGATACTGTGTTTGTGGGACAGAGTGTGTGTGGTCATATCTTCCTGGTCAATTGTCCTTGGAAGACGTTTTTGCAAGAGTCAGTTTGAATGGTATGAGGAATGTATTTTGTGTGTGGAAAGAATGTGTATGTTCGGCTTCCGAGCAAATGGTATGGTACATGTTATTTGATGGTCATGTTCCCAAAAATATAGAATGTAGAGGATTTGGGGAGTTTGGAAAGAAAGTCGAATAGCAGGGAAAAACGTGGACTGATTGCAGGAGGAGTTGTGGGAGATATATTTGGAGCGATAATACCTAGTTTGGGAGTGGTGTTGAATGACGTCAAAATTAGAAGGCTGTCTACAATAGTGTATAAGTTATCTGTTAACACAGCTCAGTCTTTGCTACTCTTAGATGGGGAGATGATCTTGATAAGGACGATGTTGATGCAGAATCATCTTGCATTAGGTGAGTTACTGGCAAAAGAAGGTAGAGTCTGTCAGATGCTGAAGGTCCAACAGTGTTGTACATCCCTGATGGAAGTTAAGATCTGGGGGGATATATTAATAACATCACTGTTATACATCTTAAAATACAGGATATGGCAGCTGAAGGAGCTTGAGATAAGATTGGAAAAGGATTTAATGCAGTGGGAAATTGGTTCGCAAACTTAGAAAGTGGACTATTTGGTTACATCTTGAAGCCGATAATAATTGCTATAATTTGTATCATTTCATAAAATCTTTATTTCGGTTTATAATACCATAAAAGATACAAACACGTACATCCTTATCAATAATACTCAGGATAAAAATAATGGGAATGTTCCATACATCAAATCCTAAAGGATAAAATATTTCATATTACAGTATATAAACACGAAAGGAGATTGACAAGAGACAAATCTCACTATTTGCCATCTCAATCAAAAATATTGTGATATAAGACTAAAGTGCAAATGCATTATTAACTGGCAAATGTCAGAATTGATACAGTGTACACCCCTTCTACTATAAACCATTCTTTTAAAAGCCCTTTACCGCAATATACAATAAAAATCAGAATAATAAACACATTAAAAATACATTAAAGCCAGATTTAACAGTGGTATCTTTAAAATTAGGAGACTCTCAATTCGTGGAACTCTAATTTGTTTGGACCATGCCACTCGGGGAGACAGTCGAGAACCTCCGCCTAGTTGCCCAAAACTGGCCAAGAAATTTCGCAACTGCACATACAAAGAGTGGTCTTGTGTCTGATTTCAAAATACGTAGAGCTTCATTGTAACTATAGGTCCCCAACTGTCTACATACTGGTGCAAGCCAAGTCCTTCTTGGTCTAGCATACGCGGGACATGCAAAGAGAACATGGCCTATGTTTTCGTGCGGGTTTGAGCAAGCAGGACAGCCCTTAGGCTGGATGTTATCAGCCAACCAGGAGTTAGTGTGAGCATTGATGGGTAGACAACCATATCTAAACAGAATATACAGTTTCCTGTCTACCGGATCCTTGATAATATCAAAGAAACGCTCAAGGCATTTTCCAGATTTAAGATCTAGAAAAGGGTCAGTTAAGCTACCTTGACGAATATTCAGGTAAATATTCTGCTCAGCCCATGTCCAATATTGGGAGTTAATTTGGTCTTTAGAGTATGAGGGCGGGGGACCAACAAGCTCATTTGGGAGACCAATAGCTGCCCGGATATTGACTTATTTGATCCGCCCAATTTTTTTATTTTAATCCAATGCGAAAACTTCGTTAAAAGCAGCGGCGTAAAGGGCCAGGTCGGGGGTGGAGACCAGTCTATACCAGAAGAGCAAAGGGCGCAGTCTCACTTGGTCATTAATTGATCTAATACCCAAGTCCAATTTCAAGGGGAGGAGGGGGGTGCTTTGGGGAAGTGATGCCAGGCTCCTAAGGAACTTATTTTCCACTGTCGATAGCAAGATTACGTCTATTGTTCCCCAGAGTTCTGCCCCATAGAGCACACTGCTCACTGCCTTGGAGCTATGTAGTTTAAGGGCTGGGGCAACAGGCTTGGTATATGAGAGACAAAGCTCCCGCCGCAAGGCCCCAGTTAACTGTGAAAATTTCAGGGACACCTTATCTAAATGGTTCTTCCAGATCATTCTATCAGACAGTTTGATGCCCAAATACTCAAAGGAGCAGACCCTCTCTAACGGGACATTGTCTAAAACCAGATTTCTTTTAAAAGATTTACAGGGATTCATCGTCATCAGTTTAGTTTTCGTGGTATTGATGACCAAGCCCTCATGTCGCAAAAAGCCTTAAATTGGTTCAGAAGCTTTTGAAGGCCCATAGGGGTTTTAGATACCAGGAGGGTATCATCGGCAAACAACAGTGTGGCTATTTTCTGGTTTGCCAGAGAGGGGGCATCAGCCTCAGTAGAGCACAGGAGATCGGCAATTTGATTTATGTAAAGGGAAAATAGGGTAGGGGCCAAGACACACCCTTGGCGTACCCCCCGCCGGATCTTAATCGGGTCGGTGAGTTGCCCCTGTTTTCCCCACCTCACACGAGCAAAATTATCGTCGTGTAACCTAAACAATGGTTCTAAAATTTCCAGAGGCATACCCATATTCAAAAGAACCTGCCAAAGTAGATCCCGGGGGACTAGATCAAACGCTGTTTTAAGATCTATGAAGGCAAGATATAAACTGCCTTTGCCCAGCACAACTACCTTCCAATATAGCAGGACAAGGCGGAACGCCTGATCGACAGTGCCGGTCTTCCTCCGGAAGCCCGCCTGTAATGGGGAGAGGATGTCATTCTCATCCATCCAAGTCTGGATTTTAGCTAAGAGCGAGCGGGAGAAGACCTTTTGGGCACAATCTATCAGGCTTATTGGGCGGTAGTTGGCGGGCTTGGACCTGTCCCCTTTTTTAAAAATTGGGATCACTTCGGCCCCCTTCCAAGAATCCGGGATGCTTCCTCCTGCAGCATAATGATAATTTGTATCATTGTCTTGATAGGGAAGATAATTGCATATAAGTGGCACAAGGCGAGACCAGTGGAGAAGTGGGAAAGACAGAGGTGGATGGAAAGACTGCAGGACAGTCACTTTGAAAATTTAAAGCGAAAGGGGGAGTTAAGACAGAGAAGGCTAGCTACGACATCTGTTTAGATTGGTCTACTCTGCAGGGATAATTGGAGTGTTTTATGATGAATCAATGTCATCAGAGGGTGGAACTGATGAAGCGGAAATTTTATTTGTAGGGGTGCATCATAATCATGTGTAGAAGGCATCCGCATATAATCTTGCAAATTATGTTAATATGAGGTGGTATAAATGTAAACATATTAACACAATTATGTGATGTGCTTTAATTTATGGACCAGTATCATGGAGAATTAACATGGAAAATGCATGTAACTAACAGAAAATGTTACCAGGTAAAACTTGTGCTGTAAAGCTGGCACTACTCACATATTAAATGTGCCCGACAAATGATATTTCTTATTAGTTCGTAACTGTATTAATTGAAATGCTATAATGATTATACGAAATGTACTGCTGAAAGTGACACGTTCTTATGTTAGCTTAAGTCATAGGCCTGAAATACAAGTACCTGAAAACTCTCACTTTTTAATTAATAGTTGAATTTCATGTGCACTGTAGAATCTGTTCTTTCTCAAGTATCCATTGTAGGTGGAGAAGCATTCTTTAGGAAAAGTAATGTCTTTGTTTTAGTAGCTAGGCAAGTGGAGAAGAAGTTACAATCATGTGACTTGAGTCGATAAATAAAGGCTGTGATGATTCACATGGGAGAAGGTCAGGGAACCAAGGACAAATTGTCCATCTAAGGTACACCGGTGACATCGTGGAAAATTACATCCAGGACCATATGTAGCATGGATGGTGGGAACACAGTGCATCATGGGAAGGTTACCTGTGGATAACTGGGTATTGGAATTAGGGAAAGAGCCCCACTTCTTTCTTGCCTTCAGAGAGAGAGCATCTTGGAATTATCTCTTTCTAAGGATAGTGGCGTTATGCTACTTTACCCATTGATGGTGGAGAGACTTCTTAGGAAGACTCCACGCACTGACACCGTTCTCTCCTGTCTACTGAAAATGCTTAAATAGGGATGTCAAATACAGCTAGAGTAGGGATAGATTTAATACTTTTACTCATCAACCCTCGATGCAAGGAAATTTGTACTCATGCTTACTGATTTTCTGTATCCTACTTCTTGAATTAATTGTCTTGCTTATGCTGCATCGTCTAAATTGGAAGCGCTGATTTGGCTTCATGCTAACTCCTTTCTATTTCTATACCCTGCTGTCTCTATGTCCAGTAATTTTTGACTTTGTAATAAACTAACCACTCTTAAGTAGTAGTCTGTGAGTTATTATTTATCAAGGAGAGTTATTGGTTACATGTTGTGAAAAATAACCATCGGAGTGTGACTCTAGAACAGGTCTGGGACTAATGGGCCCAGCCCTTTCAGTAGTATGTGCTGAAAAATTGATATTTAAGAATGAAAAGGGGAACCTGTTATTTCAGCATTAAAAGTAAGAAATGAGGAGACATTATAGCTTTAGATTTGCCCCTTCCAAGCTCCTCAGTCTCCTGCATACATGTTGTGCATAAAAATGTGCTTCCAAGTATCCAGATGCATTATTACCAGCATCTATGCCCTTCATAAATAAATTCCTCTACAGCCCTGTTCGAGTAGAACCATAAACACGCTCGAATAACCTGTTGAATGTCAATAGGTATAGCTAATTAGTGTACATAGACGCTATATGGATCAGTGGTAACATAATCGACTGACATATTTAGGACATTATTTTACTTGCACACTCATTCAAGTCCTAAGGAAACCATTTTAAGTAACCAGGCCACGAGTATTATCTCGTAGATTGTTCACAAGAGAAGAAGTAAGAGGCCACTTTTTGCATGAATAAATTGAATGTTTTGACGATAAATATACAGTGCTTAATATTAGCACCAAATTTAACATTATAATAAATAATTTGTGTTTGCTACCACAATTTCATTGAAGAATTTTTTCCCCAACTGTAAAGGAGAATGACTTAATGATATTTTTTACATCAACGATCGACATTGCAAAGGAAGAAGGAGCATAAAACACAGATAGATATACTGAGTGATATTATTAAAACGCTCTAAGAGCATAAAGTATTCCACTTTCCTTCTGAGAAGCAGGCATTGTATACCATTCCATACAAGCAAAGCCATTTCACAGTTTATACAGTCAGTAAGACTAGCATGGACAGGCAGCAGTCCAAGTATAAAGTATAAAAGTATAAAAAGAGCCAAAAGCTAGATGTACGATAAATATCACCGGTTGCAAACGGCCGATCGGGCTATTTGCGACTGGTAAAATGCATTTTTCTATATACAAACCCTATTTTATGAGTCGGTAACCTATTAACGACTCGCCAAATAGGGTTTGCGAGTCGCAATTAGGAAGGGGCGTGCCAAGGGCATCCCTTCCTAATAGCGAGTGGCAGGGAGATGTACAATTGTTTTGCAACCAGAATGAGGTCGCAAAACAATCACAGTTTACCACCTACTTCAATTAGGTGGTAAGTCAGTCGCAAATAGGAAGGGGTTCCAAGGGGACCCCTTCCCCTTTGTGAATTGTGGCAAACAAGTTTTTTAAAAGCAGGCAGTTGTCCGTGGAACCACTGCCTGCCCTTAAAAACTGATACAGAAATGTTTCATTTTTCTTTTTGAAATGCATCCTGTTTTCCTTTAAAGAGAACGGGCTGCATTTTCGTGGATGTTGCGGGTTCCCTTAGTGTGAAGAAGGTCACACATTCTTGTGTCGAGCATCCAACAAGGATTTGGCAGGCTTTTCTTTGCTACGTGATTTTAAAACATCAGCGCAACGGTATTTCCGTGCCGCACTCAAGCTGTGCTCCAAGCGACACAAACTGTGAGTTTATTTGGTTGTCTGGGTGATCACTCTGACTCTCCGATCTGTGCTCGTTGGCTGTGTGTTTTGGCTTACCCGGAGGTCTTTCTCCGTTGCTCTTCTCTCCTGACTGATGACGCATTAGAACCCTGCAGGAGTCGGTCGAACCTGTAGAGTGCGCCACTAAGGGGTGCGGTTATGCGAGCCTCGACAGTGTGAGATCTACACTCCTGCACGTTCAATGGGTGCGCGTACCTGTTCTTGTCATCACTTTCACTGCCACGTCATTGAGAGGTGTCAGCATCTGTTCCTTTGCATTTCAAGTCTACATGGTAGGGCGTCTTTGAAGGGCGCGTACAAGTACAAATCTTCACGTTAGTTATAAACTATGTGTTTCACCTAGCAACGCAGAGGAGAGTGTTTTGTAGCTCATATGCACGTTTGGATTTTCGTTAGTCATTGTGGTTCATCTGAGTCCAGGTTCCGGACGCTCTGCAGTTTCCTGGTATCAACTACTTCAACTTTTCAAACTTATTTTGAAGTGTTTTCTATTTATAGCCTGCCTGGAGAATTTTACAGTCAAGTTAATTCTACCAGTTTGACTTTTGCTTTAAAAATTGCGTTAGTGTGTGGTGTTTTTTTTGTTTAAAAAAAAAAAGAGAAAACAAGATTAACCCTTTCCTTTACAGGTTTAAGCTAACTGTCTGCACTTTTATACTTAGCTTTTCTAGTGTTTTTAAAAAAAATGCAAAATGTACAACCCCCCCCCTCTGTTCTTACAGCTTCCAGGTGATCTGCCAGTCAGGTGGAAGATATGGTACAGAGCTTTTGAAAAGTATTTAGGTGCCATGGGGGGTACTAGATTTAGTGCTGAAAGGAGAAGATTTATTTTGGAACATAATCTCGGGTTTGAGGGTCAAGCTGGTCTTGAACACTTACCTCCTCTTGATGTTGTTGAAGGAGAAGAGGAGTTGAATGAATTCGATCAGGTTGTGAGAATGTTGGAGAAACAGTTTGATGTGGAAGGTAGCCTGGTGGTAGCCAGACACAAGTTTTTTACAAGAGAACAAGACACTGTTGAAAGTATTGTGTCTTATGTTGCCATCTTGCGTATTCTTGCTTCTGAGTGGGAGTTTGAACATTTTACTTCTCAACTTATTCGTGATCAAATTGTAGTCCATTGGGAAGGATAAAAAAGTTCAAGAGAAATTGCTTACTCTGAAAAATCCCTCCTTGCAAGAAACAATTACCATTGTCAAAAGCATTGAACTATCCCAGAAAGCCTCGAGAGAGCTTAAACCTGAGAAAAATGTTGTGGGTGCGGCGAAGGAGCATAAAGATCAAGGTGATACGTTACAGGGGGATAAAGACAAACCACAGAGTGAGCAAAAAGGGGGAAAGTACACTCCTTTCAAACCTGAGAAGAGAGGAGGCCTCTCAAAGAATGTTTGTGCAAAATGTGGATTCCCCTCTCATTATCCTAATTCCCGGATTTGTCCTGCTAAGAATGCCTCTTGTCAGAAGTGTGGTAAACAAGGGCATTTTGCCAAAGTGTGTAGTTTCCGGGGTAATGTCAATGTTGTGTATGCTGAGGAGGATACAGGTGATCCCATGAGTGAAGTTGTGAGTTCTTTAACTGATGTTATTGTGGTCGTTAAGGATGATTCCGAGGATTGTGTTGATCCTGTAGCCTGATGTGTTGTTTGACGGAAAGTCTATACAACTATTGGTGGATTCCGGAGCGCGCATGACTATGGTTACTGAAGAGTTGTTTCAGAGCGTTTGGAGAGATAAACCTCTCAATCCACCAGATAGAAGTCCTGTTTCTTATGAAGGGAGGAGAACTGATTTGAAGGTTTTTTTTTAAACAAGACTTGTTTTCAAAGACATACATATACATGGGAAGGTCTATGTGGCAAAGAAATGTCTTAATATTCTCGGTTGGTCTCATCAGGGCTTGTTTGGCATGACTCTTAGGCCTGGTATGGTAGAGCAAGTCTCCGTGGTGGATGATTCCCCCCAATGTGAGAGTTTGGTTGCATGGTCTAACAAATATGCAAGTGTTTTTGCGGATAATCTGGGATGTGTCAAAGGTTTCAAACATTTTACCAAATTTAAGGAACAGGCTGTTCCGGCCAAACACAAGTTACGTAATGTGCCGTTTAGCATTAGAGATGATTTGTCGGCTGAGCTCAAAAGGATGTGTGAGTCGGGAGTCAGATTTTTCAGATTTCAAATTTTATTGAGTTGCAATAAAAATGTCTTCGTGGCGTCTTTACCACGTTAAAAACAAAGCGAAGCAAACTATCAAATTCATAACACATGTTTCTAACAAGGCAATCTTGTACTGTGGCCATAACAGTAATTATAAGCTTCAAAATCATGGATAAAATGAGCCATTGTGGCTCAGTTTGGTAAAGAGACACTAGGACAAAGTGCAAAAATAGTCTGTGATGAGTTTTTGGGAAGGAGGGACTGGTTGGGGAGAGGCAGGAGAGGGAGAGAGCAAGTTTTCCAAGAGTCTCACATATTTTCCGGACCTTGCGAGCGTTTGAATATCTGTGCAAGTAAAACAGAGAGCAGATGCCTCCCAACATGTGCTAATGCCCCTTTTTAGATATAATGGTTTTAGGAGAAGTCTTCTAGGAGCGTCTAGGGCGGGACAACAGCACAGAAGATGAAGCCATGATTCAGACCTGTAATTGCACAGTCTACAAGCCCCCTCCTCACCAGTGGGAGCCCATCGTTTGAAGGCGGTGGAGCGCAGACTTAGAAGACGCATAACCATTATATTTTTGCAAGCCACTGCGTTCAAACTATGAAAAAGGTATGGTTGCGGTACCCAGGGAGGTATGAGTGGTTCAAGGGGAGCAAGATGGTTGACATTTTTAAAACCCGAATATCCATCTGGTAAGAGATTTGTCTTGCCTGCTTATTGATAACCCTTTTCCAGACTGTGTATGGAATAGAGTCTGCAGTTAGTGATGTTTCGTCAATATGTAGCGTTCTTATGGCTTTTACAATTTGACGATTCCATGGGTTCCCAGAGCTGGCAAGGGTTACTTTTAACTGGGCTTTAAGCATATTATCTGCGGCTTTTAGTACCCTTATGTTGTGCTTCAGGGTGTCAGCCTCACAGAAAATAGATTGTCTTTGGAGGCCCAGCTCCAGTCGTAGTCTTGCCCTGTGAATATAATTCGGGAGACAAAAGATTTTTTTATAAATGGTAACCTGGGCGTGGTCGAGACTGGCCGAGCATGCATCAGGAAAGGCCTGGTGCCCATAACTTAGGGCAGGAAGAAGGGTAGCTTTGATCACCTTCAATATGGGTTTGGCAGAGGGACTACTCAAGGACTGGTTAAGTCGAGTCAGGCTGTATGTTGGTGCTAAAGCTCTCTTTTTCAGGGCAGCTAGGTGGACTGATGGTCTAGAAGACTCACTAAACCAAACCTCCAGGTAGTTGTATTTTGATGTTGTTTTAATCTTTGCGGGCCCAATGTTCCACGTTAGAATTTTCTTTTTCTCGCAACAGCCGAAAATCAAAACCTTGGTCTTATCCTGGTTAATTCTAAGAGCATTAGCTGTGTTGTATTTGTTGAGCTTACACAAGGCTCGTTGAAGGCCAGACTTGGCCTGGTCCATTATGACAATATCGTCAGCATATTGCAAGATTTGCCCGGATTTGTAATGCTAAGATTGCCTCTTGTCGGAAGTGTGGTAAACAAGGGCATTTTGCCAAAGTGTGTGGTTTCCGGGGTAATGTCAATGTTGTGTATGCTGAGGAGGATAGGGGTGATCCCGTGAGTGAAGTTGTGAGTTCTTTAACTGATGTTATTGTGGTCGTTAAGGATGATTCAGAGGATTGTGTTGATCCTGTAGCTGATGTGTTGTTTGATGGAAAGTCTATACAACTATTGGTGGATTCCGGAGCACGTATGACTACGGTTACTGAAGAGTTGTTTGAGAGCGTTTGGAGAGATAAACCTCTCAATCCACCAGATAGAAGTCCTGTTTCTTATGAAGGGAGGAGAATTGATTTGAAGGGGTTTTTTGAAACAAGTCTTGTTTTCAAAGACAGACATATACATGGGAAGGTCTATGTGGCAAAGAAAGGTCTTAATATTCTCGGTTGATCTCATCAGGGCTTGTTTGGCATGACTCTTAGGCCTGGTACGGCGAGCAAGTCTCCGTGGTGGATGATTCCCCCCAATGTGAGAGTTTGGTTGCATGGTCTAACAAATATGCAAGTGTTTTTGCGGATAATCTGGGATGTGTCAAAGGTTTCAAACATTTTACCAAGGTTAAGGAACAGACTGTTCCGGCCAAACACAAGTTACGTAATGTGCCGTTTAGCATTAGAGATGATTTGTCGGCTGAGCTCAAAAGGATGTGTGAGTCGGGAGTTTGGTTGTCTCCCTTGGTGGTTGCTCGCAAGAAGAATGTTATGTTATGTTATTTAGTATTTCTAACGCGCACAGATACTGCAAGAGTGTCCCGGCGTGAACCTTGAGAGAGTGAAGAAGCGCCAAGAGCCAAGATTAGGGGAATAGATGAGTTTTCAGCTTCTTCTTAAAGAGAATCGGGTCCTGAATGCCCCGAAGTACAAAGAGAAGATCGTTCCAGGCCAAAGCGGCCTTCACAGCTAGAGAGCTGCCGCCTGACCTTTTCAAGCGGAAACGCGGGATTTGGGCCAGGAGTTGAGTAGAGGAACGCAGTTCTCTTGCAGGGGTGTAAAAGGAAAACCGTTTCTGAAGATAGCCAGGTCCAGTGGCATAAAGAGCACGGTGGGCGATAACTAGGATCTTAAATCTGACCCTCTCTGCCATGGGCAACCAGTGTAAAGCGCGAAGGTGTTGTCTCACGCTACATCTGGTGGAAACGTTCACGAGTAGCCTGGCCGCCGCGTTCTGCACCACTTGCAATTTATTTAATAGGTAGCTTGGAATGCCAGCATATAAAGCGTTGGCATAATCTAGCCGAGAAAGAATAAGGGCTCGAATCACTGACTCCTTAGCCGCCTGGGGAAGAAGGGGAAGAAACTTCCTGAGGGACTTTAAGAGACCGAAGCAAGTCCCTGCCAGCTTCTTGACCTGGGTTGAGAATCGAAGATTCTCCTCGAATCAGACCCCTAAGTTCTTAACTGGGTTCCCTGAGGAGGAAGGCAATGCAGAGTCGGAGGGCCAGAGAGATTCCCTAAACCGGGCGGGAAAGTTGCAGAATAAGAGAATTTCCAATTTCTCCTCATTGCATTTCAATTCGGCCCCCGCTAGCCAACGGAAAACTGTGGACAGGCAGTGTTTGGTGGCCGAAGTAGAGACTTCGTTTTTTGGGAAGTCTTAGAGTGTGCAATGATTTGCGCAGTTGGAATAAGGAGATCTGGGTGGACTCCCATCCTTTCCCTCGTATTGATGATATTCATTCAAAGTTTGCGGGTGCCAGAGTTTTTTCCAAAATTGATCTGGCATCCGCCTACCACCAAGTGGAATTGGATCCCAGTTGTAAGCATTTGACTGCCTTTGTGTCTCCTGTTGGAACTTTTCATTTCAGAAGGATGCCGTTTGGCTTAGCTTTGGAAGCCTCGGTTTTTCAACGTGTTATGGAGAAGGTTTTAGCCTCTTCCGTGCTCACAATTCGTTTTATATGATTGATTGCACATTGGACAATCATGAGTCACGGTGGACGTGTGCTCACAACGCGCGGGGGCAGTCCAAGCCAAGCCCGCGATCGGAATGTCCATCACCTGGGCGGAATTCCGGCCGCAGCGAAGCGGTTAAAGGGTGTCACAGATACAGTGGTTTTTTTAGGATGATATTTTGGTTGCAGGAAAGTGCAAGGAGTCTCATGACAAAAATCTTGCAGCTGTATTGGACAGATTGCACGGGAAAGGTATTGTGGCCAACAAAGTGAAGTGTGTTTTCGGGGTGGAATCCATTGAGTACTTGGGTCATCGGATTTCCGGTGATGGTATTGTACCAAGAGAAGGACTCATCGAGGCCATTATGAATGCTCCTTGTCCCACATCCAAAGAACAGGTCTCTTCATTTTTGGGAGTATGTGAGTTTTACACTAAGTTTATCTCAAATTTTGCTGCTAAAACTGTGTATTTGAGAGGTTTACTCAAGAGAAAAGCCACTTTTATCTGGGATAAATCCTGTCAAGATGAGTTTATTGGCATCAAGCAAGAACTGGGGTCTTGCAAAATTCTTACGCCCTTTGATCCTCTCTACCAGTGTACCGTGTCGGTGGATGCCAGTTTGGATGGGTTGGGGGGATGATATCTCAAGTCAAGCAAGGGAAGGAACACACGGTTGGGTTTGCCTCCCGAGCGTTACGTCCCAGTGAGAAAAATTACTCAGTCATTGAGAGAGAGTTGCTGGCTTGTTGTTGGGCTGTCGAAAGATTCAAGTGTTTTCTGTGGGGTAAAACATTTAGATTACTTACTGATCATAAACCTCTCATCCCCATTCTCAATGGTAATATTGTCAAGGATCACACTCCGAGAACTGCGAGATTAAGTTCTAAATTGTTACAATATGACTTCGATGTTGCGCATATTCATGGTGGGAAGAACACATGGGCTGATTTTCTTTCAAGGTCTCCCTTACCATTAGGAAAACAGGAACTTTATGATGATGATGCTGATGAGGAATGCTTGATTGCTGCTGTGGATGCTTGCAGTGAGGGTTGTTTTACTGAACGTGAGTGCTTCTGTGTGATGGAGTTGGACTTGGTACTCAAGAGAGTAAAGGGGTTCATTGTGTCTGGTTGGCCCAAGGAAAAGCATTTAGATGGTGAGCTTCAGCCTTTCACTAAAATTGCTGATGAGCTTACTTTGGAGGGTGGTGAAATGGTCATGCGGGGAGACAAATGTATCCCTCCTGAGTCGTTGAGAGCTCGCATCGTCGAATATGGTCATCAGGGTCATCTAGGACAAACGAGTACCAAAAGGAGGATCCAATGCGTCTACTGGTGGCCTTCCATGGATCACCAAGTAAATGATGTTGTAGAAGGATGTGTGACGTGCTGCACCAGTGACAAAGTCGCCAAGGTTACTGCTCCTCCTTTACAAGAAGTGGACCTTCCCAATGTACCTTGGTTGAAGTTAGCCATAGATTTTGTGGGTCCTTTCAATGTCTTACCTAACAAATACAAATTTGCTTTGGTTGTTGCTGATTTCTTCAGTAAATGGTGGGAGGTTCAATTCATGACTGATCCCAATACTCAAGAGGTCATCAAATTTCTTCAGTGTCTTTTTGCCAGAGAGGGTTTCCCTAAAGAGATTGTATCTGACAATGTGGTACAGTTTACTTCCAAGAAGATGTCCGATTTCTTAAGTCAATCTGGGCTCTCACATCGCCGTGTGGCTTTGTATCACCCACAAGCCAATGGTTTCATTGAACGCACAAACCGCAGTCTAGTTGAGTGTGTTCATTGGGCTGTCTCTTCTAGAATTGATATCAAGGAAGCGGTCCAGAGCATCTTGTGGGCTCATCGTACTACTCCCAGTCCTATCACAGGTTCCAGCCCTTTTGTATTGCTCCGTGGAAGGGTGGCTTCTTTTCATATGTGCCCTGCTTGGATGAAGAAATGGGGCTTATTGTCACAGTGTGGGGATCCTCAAACTGATATGGGGACACATGCTCGTTCTGTTGTTCGTGATGTGGGTGGTTTTGAGTCTAATGTTCGTGTGGGAGATTGGATGAGAATTAAGTCTCCACTTAAGGCGGCAAAGGGTTTGTCAAAGTTTGGTCCTCCCGTTAAAGTGGATGACACTGCACGTTTTGCTGTGAGGGTCAATGGGAGGAGTTGGTGGAATTTGTCCAGAATTTATAAAGTTTCAATGAGGGTTTTGTTGCAATTGGTGCTTGAGTCTGGCAGTGATGTTGTTCATAACCAGCAAGCTCAGAGGGGGTGTCGTCTGCAACCTTCTCAGCCTCCTAAGTTATCGCTGAAGTATGTTACTCCTCACAGGAGTGGGAGGAGTGTTGTTCCGCCTAAGCGGTTGGATTTAGTTTGTTTATTCTTTACAACGGTTTCTGCTATGTTCTTTTCTTCATTTTGTTATTCCTTGCTTTATTTGTTATTGCATTTGCTTTTTGCTCTGTTGTTTTTCTTTTCTACTTTGTTTTGTTTTTGCTTCATGAAAAGAAAGGAGATGTTGTAGTAGTCTTTCTAGTGCATGTATTCTTTGATGTCTATTGATTTACTTACTACAGCCTAAGATGTCACTGTCATGGTGATAGAATGCTATGAATTGAATATGAAGGGGCAGTTGTTAGTTATCCCTGGAAACTGTGGAGATGGACAGTCATTAAACATACTGGGGAAGATTTACAAGCCCCTTGCGCCACCCGTACGTCACTTTCCCCATGTTAAAAGTGGCGCACGGGGCTTGTAAATAAGCCCCACTGTTCTCACACTTACCTACCTCAGTGTGATCACTACACATACCCCACAAAACAGTTTGACAAGCCAAACTACCCCATGGAGGTGTTCATATTGCAGCTGGGAGTCACCAGGAGACCACTACCACCAACCCCACAACAGTCACCATGAAGGCAGCGAAGGAGAATGGAATGTGTGTTTCGGCAGCGCATTTCCTTCATTATCCTCAGGGACGATGAGGTAATCAAATTTTACTGACTGAGAAGGGGTTCCATCTTTTAATTGTTACACAAGGTTGGGCCAAGGCTCCAGCCACCCACTGCCAGGCCCAATAACATCTCACCACATGTCAAGCTGATGGCAGTCCTCCACATGTAGGCACCTTGTTCCTTCCAGATCACAACAGCCAGAGTGGCAGTAATTTCACAGTCAGCATTTTCTGTCTTCCTACCCTCTGTCCTGGATGCAATCATCAGGCTCACACCACAGTACCTCCTCATCCCCAACACCCAACAACAGCAGCGGGAGATCAAGCAAGGCTTCTATACCATTGCGGGGTTTCGCCATGTATTAGGGGCCATTGATTTAACACATGTGCAATTGGCTTCCCCTGCAAAACCATTGCACCTGTACAGGAACTGGAAGCACACCTAGTCAATCAACGTCCAAGCCATCGTTGACCAATGTGCTGGCAAAATACCCTGAAGCGCGCATGATGCCTACATCTTCAGGCACAGCATCATCAACAAGCACTTCTAGAGAGGACATTTTGGGAATAGCCAACTTGTTGGGAAGGAAATATGAAGTATACAAGAGACCAACAAAAATTCAGAAATGTATGACTTAATAGCCATCTCTGTGTCTGTCGACTGAGCTAGGGACATATGTATGAGAGGCATGCCTCATACCTCTCATACATGCATCATGGTACATGTATAATGCAAACCCCAAAGTCAGATACGTAAAGACATGCAAAGCTACTCAGCGTGATGGTGAATGGTGCAACAATTTGGAGTAATGCAACGCTGCGCAAAATGCTGTGTTGCATCACTGTGGGCTAGGGAGGTGTCCGATGGGCGTTGCGTAGAAGTTTCCATGCAACTTCCTTGGTTAATGACGAATGTCATGTATACCAAACCACATCAACCTGGGAATGCATTAAATAAATAGACCTTCCCAGGTGATGTGTAACAAGGATTACTAACTTAAGTCATCTAAGTCGCTCCCGCCTCCTATGTGTGCTGCATTACATGTCAACATACATAAAGGAATGTGCCTCAAAAGATTGTTTATGTGCAGGAAGGCACCCCTTCCTGCACAAAGACAACCCTGCATGCAACGCAGGCACACTTAGACCATGGTGCAACGCTGCTTGTTTTTTTGCTAGGCAGCCCATTCTGTGCCCGTGCAGGGTGAAAGGAAAGGAATGTGCTGTTTGGCCTAAATACTGTGCACTACAGCCCTCTACCAGTGACACAGTGCTGGTAGTTGACTTGCAGCACTGCAGTGTGCCACTTTGCCAAATATCTGGCCCCTAAGTTCATGTGCACAAAGTGGGAACAATGTATTGCAACGTGTAGACAATGTTCTCGATTCTGTCTTACCCCACTTATCCAACAATGGCAGTAGCTACAGAAGATCTGTGAGCAGTAATGGGTCATTCTACATATGTGAATGGACGGAACCACATCACCTGCACAGATCAACAAATCATAACGAAAACCATGTGTTATGCCAGAAAAGTCAAAATGAGTACAAAGCCTACACAATAGGTAAGTGTGAGATGAGTGTCTCCTCAATGGCTTACCTGGTCTTGGTATCAGGTAAAGGTCAACATATTAAACTGTGTCAGAATAAATCCTATGTAAATGAGTAAGTGTGTCACACCTGGCAGTATACTTGTATGTTGACTGAAGTTTCATGAGCAACACTGGAAGAAGTAGTTGCAAAGTCCTTGTGTGGCATCTAATGTAAGTGTCAGTCCTAGACATGTGTAAATGTCAATATTGGTAACAATGTGATACAGACAGTACAAAACACACATATGTTCCAGCCATACCAACAGTCTAGGTATGCACATAAACATAGGTCTTAGGCCACATTGACATATGTGACCAATGTGATTGATCACCAGTTTTGTGATGTAAGTTGGCCAAATGAAATGCATATGAATCCAGCATTTTTAAACTCACAAAGCCAAACACAATGCATGTCCTACATCAGCCATGAACTTAGAATAAAATGCAAACAGAAGAGGGTATCACAGTGTACTCATGATGCCAATCTCAACATTCACTGGCCACAGCAATGATGATAGAATTAAGGCATAGAATTACTGAATCCCCTACAACTTAGAGTCATACATATACATGTGAAAACCCTAAGTATTCTGTCCAGATCTGTACTCAAAAGCTACTTGTAGCAACATCATTGTGTCATACATATAGATGGTCCTATTTATAGAGAGGGGGGGGGACGGTAGGAGCTGATTGTTAGGTCCAGTGACCCTTGCTCCCCATTGATAACTAGTACAATAATGGGAGTCACTGTTGCTTGTAAAAGGAAGTCAAAGAATGAAGTTTTGTCCTGTGCTATTCTATGTGTTGGGCTAGTGTGTCCTCATCATGATGCCCTCACACACCCGAAGGATGTCATGCTTTATCATAGGGCTTGTTGCTCCTCGTCGGGCCGGCGCTGCAATGCCCTACGGGTCCCCCGAAGGGTCTCTTTATCGGTGATCTTTTGATGAAGAAGCCGTATGGGTGCATGCGTTTGAGTGGTAGTGAGGTCTCAAGTAGTGTTTTTCTAAAAAATGACTGGAGGGGGAGTGAATACTATTTATTAAGGTGATCCCTCTGTCATTGTTAAAAGGTGTGTGGTGCTGCTCTGGGGATATTATGTCCCTCTGTAGCTAGATATACGTATCTAATGGGCGTATAAGGTGGTCACCATGATTCACGCTCTCTGTGGCCTCAGGAGGAGATCCAAAGCATTTCTTCAGGACCAAGGTAAGTTTAAGTATCACTAGCGGCCTGGATTTGACCTGTGCTGCTAGGTTAATGAGAGGGAGTAGCGTCTCTGAAAAGAAGGTAGGACAGAAAATATATTGGTATTCCTCTACAATGAGTATTGTCCGGGTCTACCATTGGAGGGTCCGGTGCGCATTATCGTTAGCTTGAGTCTTATCTCTAGGGTTTAGGCATTGGTGCATGTTTAAAAAGATATTCTATTTTACGTCTTTACATATTATTTACAGTGAAGTGAAAAGAAAGAATAATAAGCAATAATCAGCGGAGTTTCAACATTTTGACACGTGGGCTTATAAAGAAGAGACATATAATAGAGAGATCAAAGATTGGTATATGTCAGGGTCACTCTTTTGTCATTTGATTCCATGCAGTGCCACTAGTAGTGGTATCCTGTTGTGAATAATCTAAGAAGACTCATATTGGGAGTATGATAAAAACTGGTGAGTCAGCGCTGTCTGGGTAGGATGTAAAAAAGAGATATATATATATACATAAATAAACAATAAGTAAGTGTCACTGAGTGGGCCCCACCATTGATGGCAAACCTTTAGACTCTGTTTTTGTCACTACATAGTGAGATACATATTGCTCACCCCTTATTTATACAGTTATTGCCTCATGAGATTGGTGAGGGCAGTCGGGAGCTGTAAAGAAAATGAGAAAAAGAGAAAAAGGAAGCGTGGCTTGTTCATTAACAATTATAACAATAACAATAGAGTTTCAATTGTTCAAATAAAAGGTGCAGTTATCACAGCGGTCCCTGCATGTTGATACATCCTGTATATTGAGAAGGAATCAAATCTTTTATTTATCGCAGCATTTTCTGCGAGATGCAAACGTGCTCTACAAATATTTGAAAGCTAGATTGGCGTTTTGGCTTCCTGTTTCATAAAATGCCAGCGCTACATGTGAGGCCAATATTTGTTCTGAAGTGCTTTTTCGGCCTCCAATTGTAAGAGAAGCTCTGTCCGGGCACTTAGTTCAGACCCGGGTGTTTTCTCAAAAGTGGGGGTTAACACAAGATACATTCGTTTAGTACTCACGGTTCTCCCATTTAGCTGTGCCGGTTCACCTGCCTGCCTCTCTCCATCTCCGCCGATACTGGAGCAATGGCTGCCACCCTTTTTATGGTGGAAGTGTGTTGCCAATTAGAAGGTTAATTGGGGAGTGTATAGTGTGCTGTATGGGCGCCATCTTGTAGTGGAGTATGTTTAGGTGTATTTGGGTCTGTCTTAGTCTGTTGCAGTCTCGGCAATGTATGGGTGTCATATGGCTATGAATTAAGGGAATCAATGCGTTATTTCAAATTTGAACATGGTGTTTGTGGGTGATTTCGAGGCTGATTGTTTCTCGCGCTGTCTCTGAGTGGTATGTTGTTCACTCTTTTAGGTGCCATTTTGGAAAGGTATATTTATAATTATTGTCTACACTTTAAGGAGACTTCGCTGGATTGTTTTAGGATTGGTCAAAGTTGTTTTTCTGCCTTTATTATTAGTATGTCATTATCTTATAGGTTTACAGGATGAAGGCAGAGGGATTCTATTACTGGTGCCATGGAAGTGTTACTATACAAATTCGATACAGAGTATTTCATCATTCAGACCTTCACTGTTCGTCCGTAGACAGTGGACCCATCTCTGTTCTTTCTGAAAAAGTGTCCTGCTCGTCCATGCAGGATTAGATTCTATGATGGTCCAGTTTAGTTGGTCTTGCATATGTCCTGTCTCAATATAGTGTCTGCTCATTTTGGTGGTATTTTTCTTACATCGTATGTTACTTCTATGTTTGTTTATTCTTGTCTTTATGGCTCTGGTTGTCCTTCCTCTATATCAAAAGTCGCATGGACATTTCACCATGTAAATACAGTTCTTGGTATTACAATGCGTGTGTTTTTTCTGTGTCCATTCCTGATTATTCATTTGCAACATTTTGGTATGTGTTGTCAAAGGGCAAATATTGCAAGTCCCGCATGGGTAATGTCCTTTGACCGTTGGTAGGTCCCACAGTGTCCTTTGGTTGCCCAACTGTTTGTTTTGGGGTCTCGTGTGGACAATTATGTCTTTGATGTTCTGGGTCCGTCTGAAGGCGAATCTTGGGCGTTCCAGTTGTAGTTCCCCTGCATGTAGAATATTCCAGTGTTTGAGTAAAATCCTTTTTACTTGATTTTATTGAGGTGTGTAGGTTGTTACACATGTTATTATCTCATCCTTTTGTTTTTCCACGGTTTCTAATAGTGCTTCTCGGTGGTTGTTACGCGCATGTTTTTGTGCCTTCTTTATGATCCTCCTGGGGTAGTTCCTCTGTTCCAGGTTCTGACTGAGTTCTGCCGTTTGTGTGTCGTAATCCACGGTATTGCTGCAGTTTCTTCTGAGCCTCAAAAATTGACCAAAGGGGAGATTCTCTCTAAGGGCTTTTGTATGGTGACTGTCATAGGTTAATAAGCTATTTCTGTCAGTCGGTTTTTTGTACATTTTTGTCAGTAGTTTTCCATCTTTCAGGATGATTAGTAGGTCCAGGAAAGGAATCTCTTCACTTGAGGAGTTTAGCGTGAATTTCAGGAAAGGGTCCTGTTCATTGATCCAGTTATGGAATTCTATGCAACGTTCCTTTGTGCCTGTCCATAGCATGAGTATGTCATCTATGTATCGCTTCCACTCCTTTATTTCTGATTTAAAGGGGTTGGATGGTGGGAGGATGTGTGTTGCCTCAAAATAAGCCATGTAAAGGCAGGCTAGGCTCGGCGCAAAAGTGTTACTCATACAAGTTCCGTGGATTTGTTGGTAATGTTGGTCCTTGAACTTGAAAAAGTTGTTCTTTAGTGCTATTTCCGCACATTCCAGGATGAAGTTTATTGGTTGTGGTGTGGTAGGGTCCTGGTTCCCAAGGCTTTCTTCTACTGCTCTCAGTGTTGCTTCTTGTGGGATGTTAGTAGATAAAGCCTCCACCTCGAGGGTCACTAGTAGGGTGATTTCCTCTGGTCCTCTTCTGGAACCACTCAGTCAATACTGCGACCACTTCTTACGACCACTGGTACAAGCAACTATATCATACCTCAAAGACACCAAAGAAATCATCAATCTAATATAACATATAAGAGGACCAGAGGAAATCACCCTACTAGTGACCCTCGACGTGGAGGCTTTATCTACTAACACCCCACAAGAAGCAACACTGAGAGCAGTAGAAGAAAGCCTTGGGAACCAGGACCCTACCACACCACAAACAATAAACTTCATCCTGGAATGTGCGGAAATAGCACTAAAGAACAGCTTTTTCAAGTTCAAGGACCAACATTACCAACAAATCCACGGAACTTGTATGGGCAACACTTTCGCGCCGAGCCTAGCCTGCATGTACATGGCTTATTTTGAGGCAACACACTTCCTCCCACCATCCAACCCCTTTAAATCAGAAATAAAGGAGTGGAAGCGATACATAGATGACATACTCATGCTATGGACAGGCACAAAGGAATGTTGCATAGAATTCCATAACTGGATCAATGAACAGGACCCTTTCCTGAAATTCACTCTAAACTCCTCAAGTGAAGAGATTCCTTTCCTGGACCTACTAATCATCCTGAAAGATGAAAAACTACTGACAAAAACGTACAAAAAACCAACTGACAGAAATAGCTTCTTAACCTATGACAGTCACCATACAAAAGCCCTTAGAGAGAATCTCCCCTTTGGGCAATTTTTGAGGCTCAGAAGAAACTGCAGCAATACCACGAATTACAACACACAAGCGGCAGAACTCAGTCAGAACCTGGAACAGAGGAACTACCCCAGGAGGATCATAAAGAAGGCACAAAAACGTGCGTGTAGCAACCACCGAGAAGCACTATTAGAAACCGTGGAAAAACAAAAGGACGAGATAATAACATGTGTAACAACCTACACACCTCAATCAAATCAAGTAAAAGGATTTTACTCAAACACTGGAATATTCTACATGCAGGGGAACTACAACTGGAACGCCCAAGATTCGCCTTCAGACGGACACAGAACATCAAAGACATAATTGTCCACACGAGACCCCAAAACAAACAGTTGGACAACCAAAGGACACTGTGGGACCTACCAACGGTCAAAGGACATTACCCGTGCGGGACTTGCAATATTTGCCCTTTGACAACACATACCAAAACGTTGCAAATGAATAATCAGGAATGGACACAGAAAAACACACGATTTGTAATACCAACAACTGTATTTACATGGTGAAATGTCCATGCGACTTTCGATATATAGGAATGACAGCCAGAGCCATAAAGACAAGAATAAACGAACATAGAAGTAACATACGATGTAAGAAAAATACCACCAAAATGAGCAGACACTATATTGAGACAGGACATACGCCAGACCAACTAAACTGGACCATCATAGAATCTAATCCTCCATGGACGAGCAGGACACTTTTTCAGAAAGAACAGAGATGGGTCCACCGTCTACGGACGAACACTGAAGGTCTGAATGATGAAATACCCTGGATCGAAATAGTATAGTAACACTTCCATGGCACCAGTAATAGAATCCCTCTGCCTTCATCCTGTAAACCTATAAGATAATGACATACTAATAATAAAGGCAGAAAAACAACTTTGACCAATCCTAAAACAATCCAGCGAAGTCTCCTTAAAGTGTAGACAATAATTATAAATATACCTTTCCAAAATGGCACCCAAAAGAGTGAACAACATACTACCTACACCACTCTGAGACAGCGCGAGAAACAATCAGCCTGGAAATCACCCACAAACACCATGTTCAAATTTGAAATAACGCATTGATTACCTTAATTCATAGCCATATGACACCCATACATTGCCGAGACCGCAACAGACTAAGACAGACCCAAATACACCTAAACATACTCCACTACAAGATGGCGCCCATACATCACACTATACACTCCCCAAATAACCTTCTAATTGGCAACACACTTCCACCATAAAAAGGGTGGCAGCCATTGCTCCAGTATCGGCGGAGATGGAGAGAGGCAGGCAGGTGAACCGGCACAGCTAAATGGGAGAACCGTGAGTACTAAACGAATGTATCTTGTGTTAACCCCCACTTTTGAGAAAACACCCCGGGTCTGAACTAAGTGCCCGGACAGAGCTCTCTCTTACAATTGGAGGCCGAAAAAAGCACTTCAGAACAAATATCGGCCTCACATGTAGCGCTGGCATTTTAAGAAACAGGAAGCCAAAATGGCAATCTAGCTTCCAAATATTTGTAGAGCACGTTTGCATCTCGCAGAAAATGCCGCGATAAATAAAAGATTTGATTCCTTCTCAATATACAGGATGTATCAACATGCAGGGACCGCTGTGATATCTGCACCTTTTATTTGAACAATTGAAACTCTATTGTTATTGTTATAATTGTTAATGAACAAGCCACGCTTCCTTTTTCTCGTTTTCCTTACAGCTCCCGACTGCCCTCACCAATCTCATGAGGCAATAACTGTATAAATAAGGGGTGAGCAATATGTATCTCACTATGTAGTGACAAAAACAGAGTCTAAAGGTTTGCCATCAATGGTGGGGCCCACTCAGTGACACTTACTTATTGTTTATTTATGTATATATATATCTCTTTTTACATCCTACCCAGACAGCGCTGACTCACCGGTTTTTATCATACGCCCAATATGAGTCTTCTTAGATTATTCACAACAGGATACCACTACTAGTGGCACTGCATGGAATCTAATGACAAAAGAGTGACCCTGACATATACCAATCTTTGATCTCTCTATTATATGTCTCTTCTTTATAAGCCCACATGTCAAAATGTTGAAACTCCGCTGATTATTGCTTATTATTCTTTCTTTTCACTTCACTGTAAATAATATGTAAACACGTAAAATAGAATATCTTTTTAAACATGCACCAATGCCTAAACCCTAGAGATAAGACTCACACTAACGATAATGCGCACCGGGCCCTCCAATGGTAGACCCGGACAATACTCATTATAGAGAAATACCAATATATTTTCTGTCCTACCCTCTTCTCTTTTCAGAGACGCTACTCCCTCTCATTAACCTAGCAGCACAGGTCAAATCCAGGCTGCTAGTGATACTTAAACTTACCTTGGTCCTGAAGAAACGCTTTGGATCTCCTCCTGAGGCCACAGAGAGCGTGAAACATGTCGACCACCTTATACGCCCATTAGATACGTATATCTAGCTACAGAGGGACATAATATCCCCAGAGCAGCACCACACACCTTTTAACAATGACAGAGGGATCACCTTAATAAATAGTATTCACTCCCCCTCCAGTCATTTTTTAGAAAAACACTACTTGAGACCTCACTACCACTCACACGCACGCAACCATATGGCTTCTTCATCAAAAGATCTCCGATAAAGAGACCCTTCGAGGGACCCATAGGGCATTGCAGCGCCGGCCCGACGAGGAGCAACAAGACCTATGATGAAGCATGACATCCTTCGGGGTGTGTGAGGGTATCATGATGAGGACACACTATCCCCACACATAGAGTAGCACAGGACAAAACTTCATTTTTTGACTTCCCTTTACAAGGAACAGTGACTCCCTTTATTGTACTAATACATATAGATGGGCCACCTTGCAAGACCTATGTGTCAATCCAAGTGCACCATGAGAATGTGTCTGACAAAGAGTAATAGCTGAAGGCTGACAACAAATACTAAAAACTATCAATGTTACATGGTTGAAAAGCATCGCTTGTACGCAGCCAAATCACATGCTAAAGTAAGTGAATGAATCAAAGGCTGTGTAAATGTCATGTATGCCTGCAACACCAGAGGTTACACAGGGACATATGGATGTGAGAGTGTCAAACATGTTGGCAATGCCACAAAATACTTCAGGATGTACAAATGCCAGTACATTTGATCATTAATTTGTCACTTTGCACAATGAGTAGCTGCACATAACATAGAGTGCTCAAGAACTTTTCAAAATGCCAATCACAGTAAGCTACTGCCTAAACATGAAAGTCAGCATGTAGGAGTCGCCAAAGTATCAGGGCACGGTCAGCATATCTAAACCAATGGTCAACTGTATATGTAACACATATTGTCAAATACTGTAAGAAATGTGTATGAGTTACTCAGTACACATAACACACATGGACATGAATGTTGCTGTAACAATGTGCTTTATCATTAACAGTTGTATATTTTTTCTACTTTTAGCTGACCAGGGATATGGTCTTCAGCCATGGGTGTTGGCCCCCACTCGCACATCCCCAAATAAAGCAGGAACAACAGTATAACCAGGCACTTGTCACAACCCGAAATGTGGTTGAACATACTTTTGGTGTTCTGAAGTCCAGGTTCCGATGCCTGGACATGTCAGGGGAGAGACTGCTATACTCACCTTCTATGCTGTGCAAGAAAATCCTAGTATGTGGCATCCTCCACAACATCTGTGTGTGTACTAATGGCCCATGGGACTTGGACCATGAAGTTCATGTTCCAATGGAGGAAGCAGAGGATGGAGGAGAGATTCACCTTACAATGGCTGATCAGCTGCGACATGACAACATTGTGCAAAATTTCTGTTCTAAATCTCTTTGTTACATGATGGGCCAAATGTCTGAATATCACTGAAATATTCAACATAACAATTAATTTATGAACTCATTTATTGTGTTGGCTTCTATATCACAGACTCTGTAAACATCAAGTCGCTCAAATCTAAATCTTCTGAACTAGAAGTAGGCCTCAACATGTAACAATCAAGTTGCCAGAACCATTGAGAAAATGGGGCCATGGTTCCCAATAATAAATCCACAAATGCAGAAATGCAATGTGATGCAGTGTACTGCATTAAAGAGACAGGCCAGCCATGTTGCATATCGACATCCAAAATTACCATTCCTGTCCTCACGCACTTGAGCAGCAAAGTGCGTTTCTGATGTCACTCACTGAGTGTTGGAACACAAACCACCCAATATGTTCATTTCTGAGACAAAGCCTTCATTGTAGCGTGTCTCACCAATGTGGTAGCATGCAGAATGCCAGTACATTGCAGAAAAAATTGTTGTTGCAGATACCATCACATATCGTGAGTGACAGCTGTCATGGACAAAGGCCTAGTATGATGTGAATATAAAAAAAAATTTAATTTGTTAAAAAGGCATACATGTATGTGTGGCCATCCTCTAAATGCTAAACATGTGACTCAATTCCTGGCCACATTATCATGTATACCACATCATTACACAGTTGATAAATCACACACTTACTATGCATTGCTCAGCAATTTGATGAGGCTCAAAGACTTGTAACATCACACTATGAACAGATGACCCTGAAAAGTGTGGCATTACCCAAAGAAGTAAGACAATGGAAATGCTTTTGCAACCATCCCATCACCTCAACAATACAGAGATGGCAGAAGTGTGAAGTGTCCATGTCAAATGTCACACAAATGTATGTGTATTTTCACTATCTCACTGAGCATGCTGTAATGGACGTTTGGGTGTTATGAACTTACCTCTGATTGGTAAGAGTAGTTAACCCCTGCCCTGAGTGTGCAACTACATAGTTGGGGGGATCACAAATCTTGTATCATCCCAAAGGGAAAATGACATATGAGTGTGTGCCATTACATAGGCCTGTGTCATGGTTCTCACTATCACTGCCTTTTCCAGGAGTAATATACAGCTAAAGTGGGGGGTGTAGCATGATGTTTAGTGAACAGGACTAGTGAACATGACTATGTGACACTGGTTCACTGTAGTGAGGCCTACGGGTAAATGCACATCTTCAAAAGGTCCATTGCTGTGTGCTGCACTCACCCCTGCACAACATCATGTTGTCCAAAAATAGTGTGTACGATAAAACCATGTGCATATTGGCATGTGCCTGTGCCTGACATACACAACAAATAGGTCCAAATGTGGAACAGCATGCACATGGGGAATGTTTTTGTGTGAGTAGTGTGTATTCACCTTCACACATTCTAAAACAGTCCGAAGGGAGTGTAGAACCAAAAAGTGTGTGGTGACTGAGTGTGTGCGTCATTATGTTAGTGGCTGGGCGATACATGTGGGCCACTATAATGCTCCCCTAAAGTCCTGTTACTGTGAACAAAGGGGAATATCATGAGCTTGGCCACATAGTGCAGCACAGATAGTAAGCCAACTGCCCAGCTATGTGTGAAAGGTAAATTGGCAGGAATGTGCTGTATATAATAGAAAAAAAGCCATTTCTACCTTTCATCCAGTGCTGGGGCATAGAACAAAGGTTGCCAATGTGCTTCCCTAAGTGTGTGATGCATCCGTGACACATCACATGGAAGGAATCTTGATACATTGCATGTATTGCATGTATGAAGAGATTGGATAGAATGGGGAATAAAACAGAGTGGGCCGTAGGCCCCTGGAGCCAACTTCACATGTACATATAACTGTGGAGGACATCCAGGTGTGTACCCTGGAGACGGCTCTGACAACTTATGTGTCATCATGCATCATGGGTACTGCCTTGGTGTGGTGCCATGCTGTGTGCTATTACCCTGGCTGGGTGATGAGAAATGCACATGCATTCCTTGAGCCCAGACTAGTTCCCTGGCAGGCTGCTGGCCCACCTGTCAAGAAGTGACAGGGACATGCAGACTTATGACCACCCAGTTTCTCCACCTGGGCACTGCCCCCTGTCACACAGACATGCCAAATGGTGCCACCCCAATCCTGGACCAATAGAAGTGTGCCCAAGGAGTGTAACCCAGCATTAACCAATCATCTACAGTAAACCCTACACATTGTCCAATTTGCATGTGTCAGAAACTGCGCATTGGCCCTGTTGTTTGGCACATTGCACCTGATGTGCTGGTAGTAAGACGCATATTGAGCCCAATGTGTGGAAGTCACTACATTAGTACTAATGTGCTGTGCGTTCATCACCCAATGGGCATTGGAGTAGCAATGCTTCATAAAGAATTAAGCATTAGTCGAAAATGGGCAGGATATGCCCAGGATATGAGACAATGTGTGTGGCAGGCTCCATACTAGGAAGTGTGAAGTTACTTTCACTTTCTCTTACTCTCTGTTAGTTTGTGCTGGGTGTTGGAGGTGTATTTAGAGTGTCTTTGCTGATTATTCCATCCTGTCACTGTCTGATCTGTCCCTGTCTTGTGTATTTGTATCACCTTTTTGTCCCATTGCATTGTATTGTTGTTAAGTTTTTCTGTGTATTGTTGGGAGTTTGTCTTTTTGAGGTTTACATTTGTAGGGGTAGTTATAGTATTAAGGGTTCTTTTTTTAGAGTTGTACTTTGTACTTTGTTGTAGGTATTGGGAGATGTCTGACAGGGGGAAGAATTTGTTGGAGGGAGATCTGGGGGGGGCTACTTTGACTCATCACTATCTGCCCAGGATGCTGCCCTTTGGGGGCAGGGTCAGCCAAGGCTACCCAGCCAAAGATAAAAAGGACAAATAGGAGCATGTGTGCTGGCAACTGAATCAGACCTTTGGGATTGATTGGACTATCCGCCACATGAAGTATCATTGGGCTGACATTGTGGCACAAGAGGTCGATCTCGTTGACCACCTGGGACTGGAGAACAGAGGACCAGTAGGTATGTCTGTACGATTTGCATGTAGTAGTGTATCTATAGTTGTAATGCTAATCTTAAACATGTAATGTTCATCATTTGTTTAGTTGTATCTTTACTTAGTAATGCAATATGTATAACTTGATCTAAGAGTCATTTTTCCTTACAACCCTAGTTAACATGTCTGCTGATTTTGTCAAGACTTATGAGTTAAGACGGGAATGTTACAGACACATCAGGCACCTCTCTAAATTCTTTAGAAAGATAGCAAAACTGTACAAGGAAAAAAAGTCTTTAGGGTCCTAGAAGATCTATGTTAAGAAGGAGACAGTAGCCATTCCATCTGCCTGGAAAGCGAGTACAGGTGTCCAGAGCCAGCAGCTGCCACCCCAACCGCTGGTACCAGCACCTTCTCTGCCTACATCTGCAGCCACACAGCCCCCAACCATATGGGCCAGTAGACCCGGAAGATACCAAGGTTCGGCCTTCAAGTACTACATTGTGAGGGAGTTACTGAAACTGAAAAAAGAGGCCTGATGGGTTCCCAGCAGGAGCAGGCCAGCCTGCAGGAATGTGTCCTCAACATGGAGGAGGCCCTGTGACAGCTTGCCCAATTACTATGAACTCTCCCTTTGGATGTTACCCTTCCTTTTTTGCATTTGTTCTTACCATTTATAGTTGTTAGGCCTAGTGTAAGTTAATGATTAGAATAGGTTTAGTGTAGTTAGGTTTTAGGTTTTAGATAATTTAATATGTATATGTATAGTAAAATGTTTTTAGGCTTTTACGGTTTTTAGTGGGGTTGATGTGTAGTGTTTGTTAAATAAATAAATACATAAATACAAATTTGGAAAAATACCAATATATGTATATATTTGTTTAGCCTTAGATGTACATGTATAGTTATTATAAGTTGAGTTGTAGTTGCTGTTTGTATTGTGCCAATCTATGTGTGTTAAGTGGGGTGGGGATTGATGTTTATCATTTTCTTTTTTCTGTTCAATGTGTAGGATAGGATAAGATAAGTTAAATAACATAAGGTAGTGGTGAGGTTAGTTAGTGTAGGATAGATAGGTGTAGGTAGTTTATGATTAGTTTAGTTTGTGTAAGGTAGTGTTACAGTTTGCTAGTGTAGGATAAGCAGTTGTAGTTAGTTAGGATATATTTATTAATATTAAAACATCTTCTACTTTCACAACATCGTTATCATTACATTATTGAGAGTTGTTATCATTGAGTAGGTTTGAAGTGTGTACATGATGTAGCTATTGTCCTGCAGTGTTTGAAGGTATATGTTACTTTGTGAGAGGCCTATGGAAAAGAGCTTATCTACCTCACAATTGAGAAATTTAAGGACAGGTCACCATACTTTAGGCACTGTAAGTGATCCTCTGTGTGTGATTTGGCCCACAGCCCAACAGAGATAGTCACTTACAGTAGCACTCTGTGTGTGTAAGATATACAGCATGTCTAGTTGGGATGGTTTTGTCACTACAGATTATATATTCCTGGCTATGCTGGGACACAACACACTGTAGAGAGGGGGGACACACACAGGTGCCTTCCACTACCGCACAGACAATTACACCGTTGTGCAAGTGGGTCATAGTTGTTAGCAGGTTACAAGTCATGGATTGGTCCACACCTGCCAGAAGAACCTCCATCATCATTCACATTGACTACTTGCCAAGTGTGGTACTTCATGCATGTCGCTTTGTTTGACTATTTGCTATGTTTAAAGCACTTGAGCCTCTTGTGTCCTTTTCCCCTGGGGAGGTGTTGCTTTGTTCCTTATTCTGTGGTATGGCTCCTATGCAGTAATACATGTGAACTTTGTACCATAGATGTCATGTGTGGTTACACTCACCCTGAAAACATGTGAGGCCTCTCAGAGCAGGGGAACACTTTTACCCTGCATATCCCAGGGTAGCTTTCCACACTATTTTTCAGTTGGCACAGAGCCCCAACAATAATCCCTTGAATTTCTTGTATTTTTTTTTTTATTGAAATAATCCACAGAAAATAAATCATAAATATATATAACGGTTACATGGCTCACAATACAAAGTATATATATAAAGAAAAAAAAAAAAAGAAAAAACACAGTAAATATATGTATAACCATTTTATCCTACTTGACTAATCAACTAGTTCCAATATAGCCCAAAAGAGAAGAGAAAAGAAAAAGGTACAGGGGAGAAGACAGAGCCCTGACTTATAATTCTGTGTTTTACATACATATTACTAATTCAGAGCTCTCCAGGGTCCCTCATATAATCAATCAGTGCTCCCCACACCAAGAGACCAATTTTCCGTTTTCTTGGCCCTTTGACGGAATACAAGCTAAATTCCATGTTAAAGGCACTAAGGAACTTCGCCCGCCAAAATTCGAAGGATGGAGCCTGCGGTTGTAACCAGGCTGAGGCTATAGATAGTCGGGCAACTGCTGTGGCCATAAAAATCAAATAGCGGAATTTAAACATTGATCTACCCCGAGTGGCCTCCTCACCAATGCCTAGCAGCATCATAGAGGCTGAGAGTCTTATAGGTGTCCCCGTTATTTCAGTCAGATATCTCTCCATGTCATTTATTAGAGAGGACAAATTTGAACATGAATAGAAAATATGGAGTATATCGGCATTATTCCCACCACAACGAAAACATTTTCCATTATGCTCACCCCCCCATTTTAGCATTTTTGCTGGAGTATGGTAGAGATTGAAGAGTGTTTTGTAATGTTGTGCTTTTAGGTTGGCAACAAGGAGTATTTCCCCTGCCATATCAATTGAATTTTCAACCGAAACTGAGCTATCTCCTAGCAAATCGGCCCATTTAGCATTATGTTTATCTAGATCATCTGGGTTCACATTTAGCAATATTTTATATAAAGAGCCAATTTTCCCCTGACACCTGATAGCTTTGACTATCTGATAAGGTACCATGTTATTAACGTTCTTACTTAAAAAGTCTCGTAATTGCAAATATTTAAAAAGTTATTTTTTGACAGATGAAATTTATCGACCAAAGATGAAAAGGCCAGACTAATCCCCCCATCCTGATATAAATCCCCCAGTATAGTAATCCCTTTTAGGCCCCACTATGTTGCCACATGATCCCAAAATATCGACGGGAGTAATCCTGCCGAATTCATAGGTGTATAAATTGTTAGCCCTGGTATATGAAATTTCATACGAATTGTTTTCCAGACTTTAAAGGCGGTTTCCAACACTTTAAAACGAGTTCTTTTATAATAACTGCCGTCAGTTCTCTTAAACAGACAATGATTAACTTCTGGACCTAGAATCATCCGATAAATTGAGGGAGCCTCAGCTGTATTACCCACTTCCTCTCCTGTTAATAAAATACGCATATTTGACAAAATACAGGCATAATAGTAAAGCGTGAAGTCCGGGATCGCCCATCCCCCTCTCTCCCGTGGTAATGTCATATAACGGGCAGCTCTGCGTGGTTTCCCAGGGGCCCACAGGTATCTGGAGCATAAAGATTGTAGGTATTGGAGTTGTCTTTTAGGTACCTCTAAAGGTACTGATCTAAAGAAATACATAACCCGGGGCAAAATATTCATTTTTAAAACATTGGATCTGCCAAACAAAGAAAGATGTAGGGCCTCCCATCTCTCTAGCGAACCTTTAATCTTACCAATAATATCTCCCCAATTTGTCTCAACTAACTCTTTGAGACAGGGCCGGATCTTGATACCCAAATATACGGCTTCCCTCACAACCCTAGGATCATTAAACATAACTTTATTTGTGCACAGGACTTGTGTTTTAGCTGTATTAAGTTTATAGCCCGAAACAGAGCCAAACTCCTGGGCTAGATGTTCGATTTCAGGTAAAGCCATAGCAGGGTTAGTTGTAATAATTGCAATGTCATCCGCATAGGCCAACACACTGAACTTATCCTGTCTAACAATAAAAGGTATTATACGATCGTTCTGCTCTAACATCTTTATAAAAGGATTGATTTACAAAGCAAATAGAAGCGGGGAGCAAGGACAACCTTGCTGTGTCCCTCTAGTAATCTGAATCTTATCAGAAGTGCCTCCCATCGTGCATATAATAGCCGAAGGAGCTCGGTATAAGACCTGAAGAGCCCGAATAAAACCCTGTCCAATCCCATTTGATGCAATCCTTCCCATAAAAAGTCCCATGCCACACGGTCGAACGCCTTTTCGGCATCGAGTAAAATTAAGCCTAAATTCCTGGTTTCTACCTGTGCTATATCAAATAATGTTATTACTCTATTAATATGGTTTACTGTCCCTCTATCCGGAATAAAGCCATGCTGCCTAATCGAGACAAGGGGAGAAATGACTTTCGCTAACCGGTTCGCAAGTATCTTAGAATAAATTTTTCCGTCACAATTGATGAGAGATATCGGACGATAAGACGCAGGTATATCGGGTGGTTTATCTTTCTTTATAAAAATTACAATATTGGCCTCATCCCATGATCGAGGTGCATACCCCAATTGTGCTGTTTGGAATACCTCAAGAATATCCTCTTTGAGAACTTGAAAAAACGTCTTATAGATTTCAAGCGGGAGTTTATCCGGGCCTGCAGCTTTTCCCATCGCCAAGCTGTTAATGGCCAATTCTAATTCATCAGCTGTAATAGGACAGTCAAGTAATCCAGCCTCATCTCTATCTAGCTGTTCCCATATTGAAGATGGAAGTTTCTTATTTATAAGTTGACCCCCTTGTTTGGTTCTGTATAGAGTTGATCATAAAAGTCATAGAGCACTTTAAGAATCTCTTGAGAATCATATACAACCCTGCCCTGAGGATTTTTCATACTTATAATTCTTTGCCTTACTTCTTTCCTACGTAGTTTCTGAGCTAAACAGCGTCCGGTAGCCTCTCCATATTCATAGCATTCTTTTTTATAGGTCTGATACTTTAATGCTATTTCTTTACTCCACACCTGGTTGATATTGGCCTTACATCTAGCCAGATTAGATTGTTGCTCAGTTGTATTCAACCCTGCTGCGATCCCTCCTGCCAGATTCTCCTCTGCTATTTTAAGTTTATTATACAGTTCCTGGATTCCCAATTTAGCCTGTTTTTGTTTATATAATCCATAGATCAAGACCTCGCCTCTGAAAGAGGCTTTAAATGTATCCCAAACAGTCCCCCAACCCGCAGAGTGTCTATTAATTTGAAAGAAATCCTTTATCCATTTTTTCATATATTCCAAAAAGCTTCGTCCAAGAGGAGTTTCCTATCAAACGAAAAACACCTCGGGCCAGGGCAGACAGAAAACATAGGGATATCAACTACTACTGGTGCGTGATCAGACGTAATTCTAGGGTAGATTTGTATCTTAATGCCATAGAGCAGTGAAGAGGGCAAGAAAAATAATCAAGGCAAATTAGTTTGTTATGAGGGTAGGAATAAAATGTATATCCCGGATCTTGTTGGCCCAGGCTGCCCCAGACATCCACCAAACCATGATCAGCCAGCAAATGGAATAGGGCTTTAAAAACTTTAGGCTTCCTGCCCCTATAGTTCCGTCCCCCACCCTGAAAATCCATCTTAGTTACAGCTATATTGAGATCACCACATAGCACCAGAGGGCCCGGCCATTGTGCAAGTTCCCCATTTAAATATTCAAGGACCAAAGACTCATCAAGGTTAGAGCCATAAACCGTGCAGAGGGTGAACTTTATATTTCCCACCATACATTCTAAGATAGCCCATCGTCCCTGGGTGTCCAACAGTACTCGCCCCGTGGTCTGTACTGCCGGCCTAGCTAAAACTGCGACCCCCCTTGTAGTAGTTGACTGTTTAGAAGCAGCTAGAACACTATAGCCAAGTTCTGAAAGAATATTCCGTTTACCCCATGGTACATGTGTCTCTTGCAAACACACTATATCTGATTGAATCACACGAAGCTCTGCCGCCACTCTGCATCTCTTATTGTAATCATTTAACCCACGAACATTAAAAGTACAAATTCGAAGGCCTATCCTAGCCATAGATTAGCTGAGAGCCAGAGAAAACCCAAAAACCGCATCCCCATATATATTTAGCCCCATGTCCATAGATTCTCATGAGCCGTAAATTTCTAACATAACTGTGGATTAATTTTATTATTTTTTTAACCCCAGCCTGACCCTGACCCTGACCCCCTACCGTTCCCTCCCCTGACCCACACCCACCCAAACCCCCTACTGTTCCCTCCCTCCCTTCCTCCCTCCCACTAAATGAGGCATAAAGACCAATGTCCTCTATGATGTAGAGCTGTAAATCGGCCCCCCACCAACCGCCCCCCAAGAAAATACCCACTACGTGGAAAAAAACAAACATCAAAAAAATAAGAAGATAGTAAAAAAAAAAAAAAAAACAGTACAAGAGAGAACCCAAACAAAGAAGACAAATCCTTCGGACTCAAGGGTAGAGAGAGCCTGATTGGAATATATTGCTAAAAATTCAAAAAGGTATCTACAATCTACTAAAGGACTATAGCTAGCATCATATCGTTTGTAGATACTCTTTTGCAAGAACCTCAGAAACAAAAAATTGGGTCTGGCCCTTAAACATAATTTTCAGTTTGGCAGGGTTGAGCAAGAAGGCTTGTGCTCCCTTTGATTGAAAGGGCGAAATCAGTTGTCTTAGATGCCATCTTTTCTCAACAGTTGCCTGACAGAAGTCAGGCCTGACAAAAAACTTGCATCCCTTCCCTGCCCTCTTTTTATCAGGTCTTGCCAAGTCATATAAAATTTCGCGTGCCAGAAAATTATTCAGGCAGATTAAGATGGCTCTAGGATATTCAGGAGATTGCCCGGTCTTTTTTTTTTGCTGAATAAAGGGAAATCTATGCGCTCTTTGTATTTCGGCTGCCCAGTCCCATTGTGTAAGTTCCGGGAAAGCTTCCATAAACTGACGAACATTGCTGCCTTCCAAACCCTCTGGAACACCCAGGACCCTCAGATTATTCCTTCTGGAGCGGTTTTCCAACTCGGTCAATTTCCACATTGTGTCATCTTTCTGAGCTTTCCATGACTCAGTAATGCCCTTTTGTATAACTAATTCGTCCTCCAGAGCCGAGATTCGAGTTTCAGCTTCTCCCACTCTGGTTGCATATTCAGAACACGTTTTTGCCATCCTACGTACTGAGTTCTGGAGCTTACGAACGGCGCCTTGAGTTCGTGAGCTCTCTGCCCGAGTCTCCTCCCGATGGGCCATTATGCTTTGATATATAGTGGATAGCGTGATTTCATCAGGGCCTGCTAATGCCACTATATCCGAGCTAGTATCTCTAGAGGGATTTCCGCCCATCACTGGCTCACTCAACTTCGGAGAAAAGGAGTAGTCCCATACTAATGAGCCAGCTGGAGGCAAAGTCCTGCTTCGCAAGGTCTCATCTTGTTCCTTCTGTTTTCTAACCATTGTAGGGGCATCCTCTCCTGTCTCCTCCTCTTCGATATGAAGACTGCTGATGTCACTCCCGTCTTCTGCCCAGTCCCTATATGGGCTCTCGTCTCCCGAAGAATTTGAAGGGTCGGACATGGAGTAGAATTTGTCACCCGAGTCCCCTTCCTGAGCGCGGGATATTGCTAGTAAGTAGCCACTCTGTATACTTGGGAGGGTTTGCGGAGCCGAGTCATCCATTTGACCCCTCTCATGATGGCTGCCTTCCACATTCTGGCAAAAGCTCTGTATTTCCTGTGTTTTATCATTTGCTGTGCTAGTCCCAGGATCCTGGCCTATTTTCTTTGGCGAGTTCCTGCCCCCCCCAGAGAGCACCTTCTCCTGGTTCTTGCCTAATTTATCTCTAGCCCCCATTTCAGAAACATATGATTTTTTGATCAAGTCAGAGCCTCCTGAGTGTCCCCCATGGCTGTTCGAGATCGATTCCCTGTAACTGTCAGTTATAGCACTAAGTCCATTAGGTGGCAACTCTAGAGCATTACCTTGCAACAATGTATCTGGTGGTGCTGCGAGAACATCAGCTGCTGATTTGTCTTTCCCCGCTAGAGCCGTCTGAGCTCTAAACAGCGCCGGAACCGTCTGGTGTCCTCGCGAGGGCGGGCAGCCCCTCCCTGCAGTTTCAGGCAAGCCCGGAGGCTCTCCTTCCATGTTCCGACGTGTGCCGCCACTTTTCGAGGCTGCCGCGCAGTTCTTCGTTGGGGTTGCTGCAGTTGAAGTTATCGGCTGTCCTCGGGTCCTAGTGCCCTTCGCGCTAGCTTTCGGAGGCATCACAGGGATTCCCGGCGTCACACGGATGGAAGTAGTGGTTACGCTGCTCACCGCCGTAGAATGGAAGAACACACCGGCACAGACCAGCCTTGATGGTACCGGGAGCCCTGACAACCGCGTCCAGCACAGCCAGGACCGCCAAATCATGACCTTTTCATTCCACGGTCTAGTGGGACATACGGACAGAGGTACAGGCAATTAAAGAGGGGGGGAGGTTAGTTAGTGAGGAGCCGTGGTGACAGCTCACTCGACCGAAGGTCCGGCCGCCATCTTGCCCCAAACTGCCCTTGAATTTCTTGGATACTGACATCCAAGGTATGGAACTGTCCTGGTACATCCTTGTGTTGCACAGGCATGATGCTAATAATGAAGGAGTATGTGCATGGGTTTTATCAGTGCAAACTTGATAATATCTGTACTTTAGGATTTCTTCCTCAAGAGCATTGAGCTATGTGTGTTTTATCACAATTACATGTTCACTGGACAAAAAAAAAGGTTTATGAGTATAACTGTGTTATTGGCTCACATGGCCCACAGCTCCCCTTAGTAGGTAACAGATAAGCCTTTGTGTGCTTCCTAGAGCTTTTCACTGTGTGTCAGTCATGTAGCAGCAGCTTATTGTCACACCCTGACGGTCCTTTGGGAGACAACAGGATCCTCATTATTCCATTGCAGTGTATATACTTGTTGGGGCAGATAAAAAAAGAGCATGCGTTAGTGACTTTGGTTCACTCTCCTTGAGATGGTTAAAAGTAGGTTCTGATAATACCTATCGACCATGGTATAGTTAGTCCTTTTGGCAACAGACATACAACTGGTTTATAGTAGTTAATTTAATTACAGATGTGGGTAGCTCAGCCTAAGCATTTTAGCAGTGTTTGGGGTTACAACACCATCATTGATAGTGAGCAAAGGATATCCAGACAGAGTCCATTTGGGAGACATGTCATGCAACATGTTGGGGTGCGTAGAATTTTAGTGAGGAGGTGCAAATTGCCATTAGGGAAGGTAGTCCAATTCAACAGTCCACAAACACAAGTGGATAAGATTAACAGGTGCACAAGCAAAAAGCTACAGTACTGGGGGGCAAAGAATGTGTCATGATGATAGACACAGGACCACTGGGAAACTGGCCAGGGGCATAGACAAATGTTATCTGGCAGTTCTTCGACAGAAACTGGGCAAGCCTTCATCATCCTCCTGATGAGTGTTGTGCCTCACATGTAGTTGATGTTGTTTGTTGGGAGGCATCTGGAGCACACACACATCAGGAACAGAAGATTAGTTCCCATGTCTCCGCCAGCATTTCTCTGTACCAGCAAGGAAGGCAGCACAGTGCTGACAAGGGTCTGATGGTTTATCAGCAATGCAACAACATCAAGTCCAACTTGCACTCCATAGATGCCATGCTGTTGATGATGGTCTTCATCTTGGTGGTAACCTCACTGGTGTCTAATGTTGAGGACTGTTGTTCTTGCCTCTCCCTCATGACACCAGCATTGTCAGCTTGGGACTCATACATCCTATGGAGCCTTACTCATCATTCAGGGTTTGGACAAAATATCTAGTTTTTTTACTGTGATACCAGATCGTTGTAAGAATATTGTTATGTGGAAAATACTACAGATAAGAACTTTTTTTATTGTTGTGTTTATTTAAATGTTTTTGTAATGTTTGTGTTTGTTTCAGAGTAATACCTTTGTGTTGTATTTTTTTGCAGGTTCTGTTTTTCTTTTCAAAGCGAATATAAGAATGAAATGTTATATATTTTTAATATTTTTTTCTGTATGGAAATTTGGACTTTTCTTTGTATTTATTAGTAGTGGGATATAAGGCGTATAGAGAACATTGTGGGAAGAAAGATATATATATATGGAGGCATGAGAAGAATGAGGCAAAATAACAGGCAGAATGAGCAGGAAGTGTCAAAATAGAGGTGGGAAACAAGCTTCAAGAGGCAAAATAGAGGTCAGAAAGGACCAGCAAGAGGCAGAATAAAAGTCAGGCGTGAGCAGAAAGAGGCAAAATAATGGGAGAAGGAACAGAAAGAGGCAACATAGAGGGAAAGAGCTAGCAGAGAAGGGGCGGGGGAAACTAGCAGAAAACAAGCATTGGAGGTACAAAACTGAAGGCAGCAGAGGGTAGTGGACTACAGGCAAGCTGCAGAGGAGGACCATCACAGGGAGAGCAGCTCCAGTGTGTACCCCTTGACAGACCCACTCAGACACTCATGCACCCACTCTGGGATCCCTTCTAGCACACATTCTCCCACTCACAGACTCACTGAGAGACTCACACACCCACTCACAGACCCACTCACAGACTCACACACATACTCACATACTCATGCACACACTCACAGACCCACTGAGAGACTTATGCACCCACTGACATACACACTCAGACACTCATGAACCCACTCAGAGATCCATTCAAGCACTCATTCACCCACTCACAGACTCACTGAGACTCACACACCCATTCACAGACACACTCAGAGACTCACACACACATTCACATACTCATGCACCCACTCACAGACCCACTCAGAGACTCACACACCAATTCACAGACCCACACAAATCCTCACACACCCACTCAGAGATCCACTCAGACACTCAGACTCTCAAGCACCAACTCACAGACCCACTCAGAGATTCTCGCACTCTCCGACATGTCCGTTATCCAAGTAGGTTCTGTGTGTCATGGAAAGTTTGGGGGTGATCCATGCAGTGGGGACTGAGAAATAGGAGCACGAAAAAAGGGGCGTTTGTGATGTTAATTCCCATAGGAACGCGCTGTTGAACCCACAGCCTGAAACGCTGGAATTACACCAAATTTGGCAGAAAGGCAGATGCTGTTATGCAGATTGTACTTTTTGTTATTTGGTGCAAATCCATCCAGTAGTTTTTGGGAAATTTAAGCCAAAAAATATAGATATATCTCTGCCCAAGTATATTTTGCAGTGGTTTCGCGATTAATCTCGGATGCATTAGCTATTGGTAATGCTGTGATTGGCTGGACACAACCTGAACAGAAAGTTGTGGCTGCCATTTTATCATTCAGGAATGGTTCCCAAGGCTGAAAATTTGTGTGAGAGCTAACATAAGGGGTCAAGGGGAGATACTCTGACCCCATGTTTGAGAGATGGATGTGTTAGTGACACAAGTTATGTGTCCAGAATAGTTTTTTTTCATCGTTCGCAATATTTGCGACGGCGTTGCAATTGCCAGCATGGCGCCTCATATACTGTCACGGGGACATCGCGACTATCGCGATGACACCGCAAATATTGGTGTAAATATAAAAAAAGATATCAGTGAATCATAAGTACACATTGTATTATATTGAGATGCTGATATATGTTTCTATAGAGTTATTTAGATAGTGATTTATCTAGTGTGATGGTTAGAATTAATTATATAGTTATAATATTTGAATGTGGTGGTGGCTATTGAATTCCTGCTTTTGGTTTCCGCTTTCACTCCTTATTCGCGGGATCGCGATTACCAACGTTATTGCAGTCTCTGGCCTCACCGCATAAACAGAAAATAGGTTTTAGAGATGGTTTTTCTAAATATACATTAGAAAAACATCAGTTTGAAGTGTACAATACTGTATTATGTATGCATATATGTACTTTTCACTTTAAGGAAGAGGTGCAATTGTCACGGTTAACGGCATCATTGCGACACCCCAAATAACTGTAAAAACAGAAAATAGGTCTTAAAGATGGATTTTAGAGAAACTTAGTACAAACACATGAGTTTAAACATGTTTTTAAAGAAATATGTATATAGTAATATGTGTAGCGCAATGTTTAGAATGGATTTTTTAGTTAATATTTTTGGATGTGCTGGTGGAGGTTGAATGTCTGCTTTTGTTTTTGCAATTTCACAACTTATTTGCCACCATCGCGACGTCATTGCGAAGATTCCCCAAAACTACAAAAAAAAGGATGTTTAGAAAAAAAATCAAAAATATTTTGGGTAGTAGGGTGGCTCTGACAAGAGCCTTTGTGTTGATTGTGTGCATATGACAGCTACATATAAGCCCGGATTCAGAGTTTCAGGTTACTTAGAAACACCCTGTTGCATTCATCTGTAAAGTGCATGCATCATTTCTATAAATTCCATGCGTCAAAACACAGATTTTTATTATAGACACAGCCCTTGAGATGGTCTCTGAAGAATGCAGAAACAGTTTTATTAACATGTTTCCTTGTGTTGTCAATTTGTGGACAGAATTGATTTGACTACTTCCATTTCTGTTTATGGCATATATTGGAGTACACCAAGACAGTGTGAGGGAAAAGCAACATCAGTTCTGCAAAGGTATCTTTCATTAGGATTTCCAGACCTACCCCAGCCAATGTGCCTAGGTAATTGCCACCACAGTGCACAATTATGAGGTTAGGAGCTCGGCAATCCACAATAGATTTAACCAAAGCAAGCCACTGCTGAAACGTTAACCCTCTGTGGCCAAACTAAGTAATCTACACATTTGGCAAACCCAAGCCCCTGTCAATACCTCTCTTTTTTGCAGCCTCTTTAGCCCAACAGACATAACTGTGGCCCACAATCCACACTCTAAGCATTTTGAAGTGAAGGCGCATTAGCAGTCAGGAGAAGGCTGGAGCTGAATGAGGCAGTTTTCCAAATACAAAGCAGTTAAAATAGAGGTGTTTATAAAAAAAAGAAAGATATATTTCATTGGATGCTGTCAGTATGAAAGTGAATACAATTAGGTGATTTGTTGGATGCCTTAGCAAGAAGTCCAATGATTGGCTGTTGATTAAAAAAAGAAATATTATACAGACATTGATATGCTTTTGAATCTCTGGAGTAAACCACACCTGCTGTGTTATATTTGTAAGTAGCATGTTCCTTCTAGCATGTGCTGTGAACTTGTGACCGACTGATTCCACTGTGTTGCTAGGTACACTGAGCTAATAGTGTGTTGGGGGAGGTTGTTAAAGAGGCAGAACATTTTTTAAATATTTGAGGAGTCATGACAAAATTTAAGTAATGGCAAACTTTAATTTCCAACTCAGGACTATGTAATAAATTGTTGATCAGTGTTTAAATAAAAAAAACTGAAGCTAAATTTTGTTTTCCCGCAATTATTTTGCAGTGATCCCAAAAACATTGCGAACACGCGGAGACTGGAACCTCATTTTGAAACAGAGGGAAAGGGTTAACATGTGCTCACCATTAACAAGTGGAGATGCACTAGTCTAAAATGAAAGATATGATTTCATTTGCTGCCTTTCTCGTGATCATAGAGTGGGAAATTGAAGAGGTTGCCATTTTATAGTTGCTTTCTATGACAGTGGTGTACCATTCTTATGCTTAGTTTTTGCGAATCTTAACAGTGTCAAAACTATCAAGAAGGAGCTAAAGCAACAATATAATCCATGAACTCAATACACTGGCATGTATATAACTTTTTTAATTATTTAAAGAATGAACATTGGAAAAGAAGATGTACATGGGAGTTTGATTAAAAAGAATATCACAGTGATGTGAAGAAAATATTTCAGATGAACTTTATCTGGCAAAAGGTATGTGTTTAAGATGTTAGTTCTGTTGAAAATAACCATGAGCAATGCCTTTAAAAATGACAATGTTTTAAATCTCTAAGCATTATGTGCAGTATAGATACATCTATATAATTTGCATTCTGGGAGTTGCGGTAGTTTTTGTCAAATTAAACATAAAAAGGAGTAGTGTAGTCAGAAATAAAAGATCAGAAAATGTGCTGCATCTGTATATAATACTTGTTAGGTATATATTAGGAAGGGTTTGTCAATGTGGTTTTTAACTTATATGACCCATTTTCATATACTTAGATGGTGAGGTATGGTTTTTGTGGTTGCAGATAGTTATATATATGTATGATGAGACTCTTGAGTTTACTTAAAGATGCGGAGAACTATATATTTTTGGAAAGATGGCCTGAAGGTGTATATCTATTATGAAATCAAATATATGTTTACATGGTGATCTATGTTGTTTAACGCTGTTGAAAATTTCAGGTATATGGTGAGGGTGGTGTATTTCTTTAAACATGCTATGTTTAAAATTGAGGAGGATTAATATTGTAGAATGGTTCCTGAGAGTTCTTGTGCTAGCTTCACTTGGCATGTAACATTTCTTTGAGAAATGCTGAATATATGTTTTAAAGACACAAGCAATATTTGCAACATTATGTAGGTATGCCATTAAGAAAAGCTTTTGTGCTTTGAAAAAGTGAGAATTGTTGTTTTCGCTTTTAGAAAATTACTGATGCATGTGCACGCTGAGTAACAGAGCACTGTATGCTCTTAGAGAGCCATGTATGCATTATATATCTAGTCTGATATCTAGACTAATTCAATCACCCAAACACTACACATACACTCTTCCAATCATGCAGGCACTAGTTATGTACTCATTGAACTACGCAGGCAACACCCATGCATTCAACCAATCATCCAGAAAGTAGCAATATAGTCATGTGAATACACAGGCGCTAACTATGCAGATATGGGACCACCGATGTAGTTCCTACATACTCAGGGAATCAAGCAGGCACTACCTATATTCTGAGGGAATCACCTAGGCACCATTTATACATTTATCCAATAATCCAGGGAGTATTGTTGTACTCAACCAGAGACACATGTATTTACAGGTTTTACTGAGGAATATGTACTCTTTTAGAGCCATCTGGTGAATTATATATGTAACCTGTTACACACTGTTTGCATTTACTCGGAAGAATTAGTGAGCTACATGCTGCAATACAGATTAATTCACCAATTTTTATATGCAGTGTTTCTCAAAATTTTAATCTGACACATCTAAGTAGAAAAGTATTGAACACTAAGGGTGTCATTTCTTAGGCCCCTTGCACCACCAGAACATCACTTTTTGTGACATTTTGTGGCGCAGAAGCCTGCTCCATATTTACAAGGCAGCACTAAACCACTTTTTTTTAGCTCAATGCTGCTTCTTAAATTTTGTTCCCTTTAACACAGTTTTCTGCATTAAAGGGACCAAAAATATTCATCCTCGCACAAAAATAATCATTCTCGCAACGCAGACACCCTTGCACCATGGTGCGAAGGCACCTGCATTGGTGCTCAGCAGCCCATTGTGCACTGGCGCAGGGGAAAAGGACAGGAATGTGCCGTATCAGATAGATTCAGTGCATTCCTGCACTTTTCTTTTGCTGTAGGGTAGTGCCACCGGAAGGCCTGCGGCACTGCCCTATGGCAAAACCTCATAAATGAGGCCCTAAATGTACCAGTGACACATTGGTATAGAGGCACAGAAATAGCTCTTATGTTTTTGGATTTACAGTATTGAGACACTGTAGGAAACTTTACACTCTTGTTGATGTTTATTTTGTAATTGAGTACATAAGGGATAAAGTGGTCTTTTAGCATGTATAAGTGAGAACTAAGATATGGTGCAGCTGTGTTGTAGGAGAGGGTGCTATAATATTAAAAAGGTAGCTAATAAATTAAGTTTTTTGTTTTGGTTTGGATTTGGTGCATTGAAGTAAGTGCTTGTAGTTACATAGGTGGGTTCATTTGTAGATAACCAGTGGAAAAGTAGTTGGTACATTGACTATAAAATAAATTCAAATATAGTTATTCTTTTTTACAGAACAATATCTGCATAATTACAGACAGAATGCCTACAAAAGTTCATAGGAAAAATGAACAGAAGCAACTACAGTATCTAAGAGGAAATGAGACTCAAAAGGGGCAAAATGAGGAAAAAGTGGTGATCAAAAAAAGCGCTATTGGTAAGAGGACAAAGTCATTTCTTAAAAATATATGGGGACATTCCCAAAGATTATTAAATAATTAAAATAAAATTCTAACTGTGAGAAAGATTAACAATGGACAAAATCTATATAACAAGAACAGGATAGAATGTAACAAAGATGAACACACCGTAACCAGGAGACAGAAGCAGTTTAAGATAATCAGAGCCAGGATGTTTCGTATTAGAGTAGTTATAAATCTGTTGAGAAATATGAAAAAGTATAGAAGAAGGAGACATGCACTGACACAGAAAGAACGAGCTGAGAGAGTAGTTGATAAGGCCTTTGCTTTGAAGGTGAAGCTTTATAATTTGATTATAAATAGAATGAAGACTCTTGACAAAATGTTGTTGTGCATGAGGAGACAAAACCAGAAAAAGGATTAGTGAATAGAAGTGACTTTTGTACAGTTTTTAGTGAAGAATGCATACATACTTCTAGTACAGCGTCTTTCTTTAATGAAGAAAGCTATCTCCAGGATAATAGATTAGTTCATGCTATTGATTACAGAAGATGTCATTAGGAAAGGAAGAATGGCACTCCTATAGCGAAAGAGGTGATTGTACCTACAAATGTAGAACAAGTTATTGGAAAATAGGTACAAGAAAGATGGAGTTAGGCGCCTTCATAGAAATGGAATTGTAGTAGTGTTTGTAGTAGTCAACAGCAATCCATTGATGTATTAAGGACATTTCTACATATCTTTCCAAGGCGAAGTTTAAAACACAAAATAAGTACTTTACAGGGATTGGATCCTTGCAAGATTAGAAAGCATACATTTTGCAGGGACACTCACTAGCTTGTTTGCTAAACAAAGTGTGCCAAAGCAACTTTCATCATTTCAAGATCTTAACTGTAAACCACTCAACAATGCAAACTTTAGTTAGGAGGTTGTACTATGTGAAAACTCTTGCTTTGTGTTTAGGAGAAATGAATAGAGCACTTTTGCATGGTACTGTGTGCAGAAGTAGAAAAGGTTTGTGATGCTGTGCAGTTTGGTTTCTTTGGTCCTGAGCAGGATTCTAGGGAAAATGAAGAGTTGTTAAGAGGAGGAGTTGCAGAAAACGACACAGATATTACAATTGATAGTTTTGAAAAAGAGAATACAAAATTTAACACAGTGTGGTCTCAAAAACCAGAGTATGTTTGTATATGTTGTCAACACACTGACTAGAATATTCAAACACAGACTGTTGACTTGTATTTAAAAAGTGAAAAAGTAAATAATGATAGCTGGCAAAAATTAACTGTGCATTTAATTATAGAGGGATGCTTTCACTTGTCCATATGGCAAGTTATATGTAAGTAGTGTTACAATAAATTAGAAGATAATAAAATGAAAAACACATAGATATTAGATACCCATTTTGTAAGATAATAAAATGCCTGCTAATGTAGAAAAACTATGAAGGGCCGAAAATTAAAAAAAAAACATCAACATTTATGGTTCTTTGCAGCATTGCGAAGAGCTGCTATGGACTGCTCTCCAGCACTCACTACAACCCCACAATCCATGAAGTATGATGCCATCTGGGCAAACTGTGGAGCCAAATCTTGAAGTTGAGATTGGACCTCTGAAGGGACTCTCTGCCATGGTGTAGTTGCGGCTGCTATTGCAGTTGAGGGTCCTTTAGCCTTGCGTTTCCTTCATGCTGCATTTATACTATTGCTATGGTATGTTTTTAGATGGTAACGCATGAATGTAGTCCCACAAGAATATTTTTTATTTGTACCCATTGACAGTGTTTAAGATAGATAAATGGGCAAGTTCTTCTTATTCTTTTAATTGAAAAGTGTATTATCCAATGATATTCCTTTATTTCCCGGTGACATGATTTTCTGTTTTGTTTTTGAATTTTATTTGTTCAGTGGTTTTGAAAAGTTGTAAACCATTTTTGTTCTTTTTATGGTAACAAAAATGGAAACTGAGACAGGAGATATTCGAAAAATGTGCACTGAGCAATGTGCAAAAGAATATGAAAGGGAAAAGAATTTACCATGTTTTATTTTTTGCAGCATTGGGAATAGCTGTAACACACTGCTCACCAGCACTTAGAACAACACTACGGTCCATGCAATTCAGGGCCATTCTTGAAAACTCTGGAGCCATATATGTTGCAGTAGTCTACCTCTCTGAAGGGACTTTCTGGCTGGGAATTGTTGCTGCTGCCACTGATGTAGATGGTCCTCCAGCTTCCCTCTGCTAGATAGCCAGTTGGAGACGTTTTCTATGATAGGTTTTAAGATGATATAACAAGGACATCGTCCCACATGAGTATTTTTTGTTTTTCCTCTAGAGTGCGTCTTGTCACAGATTGTGCATTGCACTAGTTTTGCTGCAGTTTTTGATTACCCATGAGTTTAGGTAACAATGGGTAGTTTGTTGGGTGTTTGGTAGTTATGTTCCATTCTTGAGTTAAGATGTAGAAAGTTATTTTTTGAATCTGTTGTTTTTTACAAATGTGTTGTTAAAATGATGTTAAACCAATATGTTACTAAACAGCTAGACTCAAACTTTGTGTAAAATATGTCTATATATCTGTTTTACACTTTGTCATTTGTATTTGTGAATACTGATGTAATTGCGACCTCCGGTGTTGCTGTGAAGAAGGAAAATGCATTTTTGATGTAGTTATTACGACAAATGAATAAAAGAGTACATTTAAATTAGTATCTTACTAAATAGCTATACTGAAACCTTATGTAAAATATGTCTATATATGTGTTTTACACTTTGTCAAAAACACCCGGTATTCGCAGTGTGTCTTTGGCAATTGCACTCATAGAATCACACAGGCACTACCTATGCAATCATACAATCACCCAGGCACTACTCATTCACTTACATAATTACCTAAACATTGCACACTCACTCACAGACCCATACAACCACTCACACACCCAGTCACCAAACTATACAGCGACTTATACACCCACTTGCAAAGTTTACAGTTTACAGTTAGGAAATAAAATCAAAATACCTTTGAAATTCACTGAAAAAAACAAAGGTTACAGGGACATTATAGTTAGGAATTAGTATTTGAAAAACATTAGCAAATTAACCTAAAAAAACAAAGGTTACAAGGACATTATAGTTAGGAAATATAATTAAAAAAACCTTAACAATTCACTGAAAAAAACAATGGTTACAGAGACATTATAGTTAGGCTCAAGTTTCCCTCATACAAAACCAGTGAAATTCAGCAGTTATAGTTAGCTGAGCTAACTATAACTCGCACCCCCACAATGCACTAATTCTGACCAAGGTAAAATTTTGACTGGGGCCTACCGCTTAGTGTATCCGACCAGGGCTCCATCACGGTCAACCTCAAACTTTGACTTTGTCCCAGTCATGCGTGACCAGATGTCCCAAGTTGGCGCTCTATGGGCCCCATTTATGAGGTTGTGCCGTAGGGCAGCGCAGCAGGCCTTCCTGCTGCGCTGCCCTATGGCAAAAGAAAAGGGCAGGAATGCGCCATATCTATAAGATACAAATGCAAAAACAAATGCAAAAACAAATGCAAAAACATCTATAAGATACGGCGCATTCCTGTCCTTTTCCCTTGCGCTGGCGCACAATTGGCTGCCGTGCGCCAACGCAGGCACCTTTGCACCATGGTGCAAGGGTGCCTGCATGTTAGGGGATGATTATTTTTGTACAGGAAGGGAAACCTTTCTGTACAAAAATAATCACAAGAGGCTGTTCCTCTTTCTATGTGTGCTGCAGAATGCAGCACACATAGAAAAGGATAAACGAGGAGAAATAAAGATATTTCTCCTCATTGTGCCTTCCCTTACGCCTCCCCTGGGGAGGCGTAAGCTTAAGCATTGCCTCAGATTTACGATTTCTCGTAAATCTGGGGCAGTGTCAGAGGCACACGGATGTTGCTGGGAACGCCCCCAGCAACACCCATTGCACGCCCCTTTAACGCAGAACACTGCGTTAAAGGGACTGATATTTATCAGGCAGAATAAAGCCAAAAAAAGTGGCTTAGTGCTGCCTGATAAATATCACGCAGGCTTCTGCACCACGGAACGTCACAAAAAGTGACGTTCCGGAGGCACAAGGAGTCTCATAAATGAGGACCTATGTTTTTAAGCACTAGAAAGTGTTTATTTTTTTAAAATGTATATCTTTATTTTTATTTTATTTTTATTTTATGAGTTTTATAGAGCGCGAACTTGACCCGTTAGGGTATCAGAGCGCTTTACAGGAAAACATAGCCATGTACAGAATAGGCATACCATCATCCAGTTACGGATTGAATGAGAGAGGGCAAGGTGCAGGGTACACAAGGGAGATAGGGCATGTATTTACAGATTAAATATCCAAATACTCAGGAACGAGGTAACATATTTACAGATTACGTTAACCAATGTTCGCGACAAGGCCCCCAGTTTCTGATGGGGTGAGCTAGATAATCCGAAGGGAGGCAATAGATGGCCATAGATCAGGGCCGTAGTGGTGGTAGAGGCAAAGTTTAAGCGAGAAATTTACCCATAAGGAATGTTTTGGCATCCTTTTTGAAGCGAGTCAGAGAGGGGATTCTTCTGATGTCCGGTGGGAGAGAGTTCCATATTCTTGGAGCAGCCCCGGAGAAAGCCCGGTTGTAAGTTCTTTTTTTCCGAAAGCGTGCAGGTTGGAGCAAGAGGTCTCTGGCAGATCGGGAGTTTCTGATTCGTCCGGAGATCACAAGTTTCTGCCTCAGATATGCAGGAGAGTTAGAGTATAAGGCTTTGTGCGTGATGCATGCTACTTTGAGCTGTATTCTTGCCTCCAAGGGAAGCCAGTTGAGAGCTTTCAAGTGTGGGGAAATATGGTCGTATTTCCTCGTGTCGGTGAGTAGTCTGGCGGCCGCATTGAGGCAGGCTTTTAGAGGTGCCAGGAGATCTTGGGTAGACCCGAGAGGGTAGAACAGCCATATTCCAGTCTAGAGATGACAAGTGCTTGGACTGCCATTTTTAGGTCGGGAGCATCGAGGAAGGGTTTCAGTTTCCTAAGGTAGCTCAGGTGGAATCTAGCTGATTTGGCCATTGAATTGATGTAGTCCCGCATGTTCAGGTTGCTATCGAGGGTGATTCCCAGGATTTGGCCGAATCCACGATGGTTGGTGGGCAATTCAAGGCTGTAATAGCCTTAATCCATGATTGAATCTCAAGGTTGGTATTGGGCGGGGCGATCAGGAGAAATTCAGTTTTCTTTGCGTTGGGTTTGAGTTGATTGGATGCGAGCCATTGGACAGTGAGTTTCAAGGCTTCGTTCAGGGAGAGGATCTCTGCGAGAGATGAGGTTTTGATGTAGATCTGAGTGTCATCAGCGTACATGTGATAGGAGATATTGGCAGTGCGTAGTACTTCGGTGAACGGTTCCAGGTAAAGATTGAAGAGGGTGGGGGACAGTGTTGATCCTTGAGGGACTACTAACTAACAACAAAAGAGCGAAGAAAATCTCTATGATAACACGAGGAGAAACCTCTTTCTTTAAAAGAACCCTCACTCACCAACCTAGTTGGTGACATGCTTCATCATTGGGTTCCCACCAGAGGGACCGAGTGTCCCCCGGTGTGCTACGACGCCTGGAATTCCAGCGGAGCAGGTTTATTGGAAGGGTAGTGAAAGTGTGCAGGATGTGCAAATTAAAAGAACACTGGTTGCTTCCCAAAACAATTTTTAATGGTGGAGAACCAGTGATCGATTAAAACTAGTGAGACGGACCCGAGCTGGCTAATTAAGTAAACCAGGAGAGTCCGATTTAAAAGTGAAACTTGGTCAACATGTTTCTGCTTATATATGCACCATTAGCTGATCCTTGAGGGACTCCAACCGTGACCGGGGATGGTGCAGATAGGTTGCTGTTGACAAGGAATCTCTGGTACCGGTTTTGGAGGAAGGACCTGAACCATTCTAGAACAGTGCCATCCAAACCCATCCTGAATTTGAGGCGTTCAAGTAGTTTCTCATGGTTGACCGTGTCGAAGGCCGAGGATAGGTCTAGGAGGATTATGAGGCAGGCCTTGCCCAGGTCAAGGGCCCGGAGAGCATCATCAACGATGTGGAGCATAGTGGTTTTGGTGCTGTGCCCTGGTCTAAATCCAGATTGGAAGTCATCGAGCAGGTGGAAGTTGTTGATGTGTTGACTTAGTTGCTGCTGCACACATTTCTCCATCACTTTGGCTAAGAGGGGGATGTTGGAGATGGGTCTGAAGTTGTCAGGGGAGGCTGGATCTAGCGACAGCTTTTTCAGAATGGGGAGGACTGGGCCGGCTTTTAGAGAGTCGGGCATCATTCCCTGCCGGAGAGAGGCGTTAATTATTGTAGTCCAGCTAGGAATAATGGATTGTGCGACGGCAGCTAGGCAGTTGGAAGGGAGCGGGTCATTAAAGTGGTTGTTAGGCTTTAGGGAGGATAGGATTTTGGCCACTGAGTCGTCGTCATAGAGTTTGAAGTCAGTCCAGTGAGCATTGTTTTTGGGTGGAACCAGTGGGGGCGATGTGGCTGGAGGAGGCGGGTCGAGAGGTGTTTGAGGGTATGTGATGGAGTTGAGTTCGTTTCCAAGGGCTGAGATTTTGTCAGCGAAGAAGGAGGAGAATTCCTCTGAGGATATAAGAGACTTGGGGGTTTCTTTTGAAGTTTTGGCCAATTTATTAGATTGGTGTTTGACCAGTTCGAAGAGCTTTTGGGGCCTGTTCTTGGCCTTCTCTAGTGCAGTTCTGAAGAATTCTTTTTAGACTTGAGTATGTTCCTGTTGTAGGAGTTTCTGGCCTGGCGGAGGAGTTTTAGATGTGCGGCAGAGGGGTGCTGCCTCCAGGATCTTTCAGCTTGTCGGAGGACTCTCCTCTCGTTGTTAAGGGATCCCGTGAACCAGGGGTTTCTGTCTTTGATTTGGGTTCTTTTCAGCTTTAGTGGGGCTAGATCATCCAGGATGTTCGAAATAGTCGCCGAGTAGTGATCGTTAAAGCCGCTGACTGTTGTGATATGCGAGGGGGGGGGAGGTCGGATTTGCAGCGAGCCTCGAGTTCCCTGCGGTCTAGGTTCTTAGTGTCTCTGATCCAGCGTTTAGGAATCACTGGTTGCGGTGCCCTTGTTTTGTGGGTGCCCGGTAGGAGGAAGGTGATGGCGTGGTGGTCAGACCAGTCGCATGGGTCTATAGAGATAAGCTTGACTGTTGATTCTTTGGAAATAATCCAGTCAATATCTCCGGTTTCCTATTTTGGATTTTTGTCATTTTGGTGTCATTTTAATCATAGAAATATTTCTCATTTTTATAAATGTGTTGTGGATATTAATTGTGTGTTGTGTCTTACTTATTTAATGTATTGGTGTTTTGAATGTTTCACACACCTATCTCCTAATTTAAGCCTGCTTGCTCGTTGCCAGGTAACAAGGGTCGAGCAAGGGAGTAATTTATTGAGACGTCTTCTGGACCTTATATTTTGTTGGTGACCTTATTGCTAGTCATAGGTGCATACTTACCCCACCTATTAATCCACCTTACAACAAAGAACAGATACAAATTTCTTGTTGGTGTCTGAGGAATTGTAATTAAAATTCTTTTTATTGATAAAGTAAATTTTTAAGTTACAATTTTGAAAATGCCACTTTTTGAATGTTGGCATTTTGCTGCCCTATTTGGTGCCTTCAGATTGTTGCTGAAGCACATGAATCGTTGTTGTTGGCAGTGTGACTTTGTTGATTCCTCCCAGACAGCTGCACAATCGACAGATTAGGTGTGCCTGGATGGGCCATCATCTAGCAGGATGGGGGTAGATCTGGGCACAGCCCTACTTGCAACTGAATAGGCTGTGCTCTGCTCTCACACAAAGGACTTGACACCCCTGCATTTTTCATGCAGCCAGCTTGGAGTCAGAACAGGGAGTCAGGAAACCTTACCCCCTTCAAAGGGAAATCTCTAAAAACTTCTATTTCAAAGGAGGCACCAAGAATAAAAAGGGGACCTTCAGACCAACTCTACAGTTCACTTTCTGGACCTGCAAGAGGACTGTGAAGGGACTGCTTGCTATTATGGCCTGCTGTGTACTTTGGAAGAATGCCTTGCTAAACCTGGAAGAAGTCCTTAGCTGCCTGGAGTCTGTCTTGAACTGTCAGATGCCTGTCCTAAGCCCTGTTCTACTGCTGAACCCAGGACTACCTGTGTGACTGCAAGGACTAGTTGGATGACCTTCTGATCAGAACTTCAGGGACAGAAAAGGCTGCACCCATCAGAACTCTCACCTCGGCCCAGCCTGAGTGAGTCCTAACCCCCAAGTGGTACCCCTCCAGTTCTGGACCCTTGATGTTGGTGCTAAAGAGCCCAGAAAGCCAAAATGCAAAACTTTGGACTTGGGCTAAAAACTTCTCTGAGAACCAAGAGGAGACTGGTACCAATCTGCTTATCCATCCGCCCAAGGTGCATTGCCAGTTGGCCTAACTTTGCAGCAGTTCCAGCTATGTTCTACTCCGCAGCAGCAAATCCTGTTCAGCTTGTTCTAATGGCTGGCAAGAGCATGCACATGCGGAAAAGCCTGTACTTATGTTTCATAGATTTCAATGCGGCCTTCAACCGGGCATATAGAGGCCTTATATGGAAAAAATTAAGGATGTGGGGCCTCCCAGATATAACTCTCTAAGCCATAATACAGCTGTACACAGAAATAATATATGTACAAAATAGTCTTTTGCCTTCCTCAAAAAGCCTCTCCAGCACACGTTTGCCTGTAATTTGGACTATTACAACAGTCCATAGCAAGACGATATGCAACATAAAAAGCATGGTATAAGATATGGATCAATCGCACAAGTTTATTAAATAATGCCCTCTGGCGGGCACAGGAAGATGACCCTCAATGTACCTGCAATGAATACCTGAAATCGGCTTTGATGGTAATAAAAACAACAAACCTGTGGCAACACAACCTGACCTGGCTGGCATTCTACCAATTCATGAATAAACCCCCAATAAAGCACTCGTTTATCGATGACAACCACACGCACGCATGGATGGTGTTAAAATCATATACTCTACTACAGCCAGCAGCATATTTAAGCACAACATACCCCCTATATTTAACAAGCATTTGCAATGCAATAGGTCTCGCATTCACGAGATTTTGAGCTATTGGCATTGTAAATGGCAATGCTTATTAATTATGTGTTTGAAAACCTACAAGCGGTGTGTAAACACGCACTTTCTACTTACCGTCCTTGCTTACGAGAAGCAAAGCTGGCAGTAACTGCACCTCTTTTACTGCCAGCATTGCTTCTTGTAAGCAAGGACTAGTAGGAAATATGCATGTTTACGCACCGCTTGCAGGTTTTCAAAACATATAAATAAAAGGCATTGTTATTTACAATACCAATAGCTCAAACGCTAGCAAATGTGAGACCTATTGCATTGTGTGTGGGGGTGTTTGTGTGTGCCTGAGAGAAAAAGAGCATGTGTAAGTGTGAGCATGTGTGTTCGTGAAAGTGAGAGAGTGAGAGTGAGTGACATAGAAAGATTGGCTGAGAATCAGTTAGTGACTGAGTGAGTTAGAGTGAGTAATTATTGGTGAGTGAGAGCAAGAGTGACGGCAAGTGCGTGAGAATGAATATGAATGAGTGTGAGGAAGTGAGAGTGAGGGAGTCCGTGGGAGTGAGCGACAATGAGTTAGTGTAGCTATGAGTGAGTCGGAGTGAGTGAGAATGTGTGACATTGAGTGAGAATGACTGTGTGAGTAAAAGTATTGGAAGTGAGGGAAAAGTATGAATGAGTGAAAGTGTGATTGTGTATAAAAGAGTGAGAATGAGGGTGTTGGAGTAAGTGAGAATAGGTTAGACTGAGCAAGAATGATGGAGTGAGAGTAAGACTGAGTTCAAGTGAGAGTAGGGGAGTAGGAGTAACAGTGAGTGCAAGTCAGTGTGACTGAGTGTGATTGACAATGAGGAAATAACAGTAAAACTCTGTGAGTGCAAAAGAGTGTGAGTGATTATGATTGAGAATGAGTGTGAGTGGATACAAGTAAGAATTAGTTAGAAAGTGATATTATGCTTCTGAGTCTGCCTGTGGGCCCAGCGGCACCTATGGCAAAATCCTGGTGCTGGCATACTTGAGGGAATTCTTAGTATAATGGACATTTGTGACCGAATACTGGCCCTTACACATGTGGGGTAATACTTGGCATATGGAACAACCATGGGAAAATGCTGACATTGGCATACTGGAGATAATTATTTACATATATGGCAACCATGGCAAAATGCTGATGCTTGCACATTTGAGGTAATGCCTGGCATATAAGGGAGGACACACATGATAAACTGCTGAATGTGACATACTAGAGGTAAATTTTGACATAGGGGGTCACACATGATTTATGGATGGCATCAATGACAAGATTCTGGCACTAGCATATTGAGTGTAACTGTTAACATAAGGGGAACCTATGGCATATGGAGGACAGCCATGACAAATGCTGGTACCAGTACAATGGATGCAATTTTTGACATATGGTGGCATCCATTTTGGAAAAAATGAGACAGAGCGCCACCCACTTTGCGATTCTGTACACATTTTTTTGCAGTTTTACATAACCGCGAACTTGACTGAAGGTATCGGAGGCTTTACACAAGCTCCTGTTGCGGTACAGACTGACACATTCATTTTAGGGGGGTTAAGCAATTTGCCCAAACTCACAGGTTGTTCAAGCCTCCATCTATACACACTATGTATGGCATCCCCAGTCGCTACTTTGTAACGAGCAACTGCCCACTCAAGTTTCTTTGGGCAACCAGATTTTGAAAACTAAAACCGGGGACATTTTAGGTGACCGAGAAGAAGGACTACACTTTTACATCAGTCATTGGGGAGAAAATGACTTAAATGGCAGAGCGCGTCAACACAAACACAGACAACGAGGCACTAAGGAACGAAATTAAAATCAACTTTTAAACCCAGCCTCATTGGTGTCAATTCATTTGTTTCGTTTGCTAAGAGCTGCGAACTCGTCCTGCCTTTGAGCACCTAAAAAACAACCTCCATCCATTTGCAGTCGATCCTCTCTATCACGATTCAACATCAAACATCTGCCTAACAATGCCATATGTACTCTCACTGCTGGTGGTATGTTTTAATATTTAAAAAGGACTTGTTCACAGCTAGTAAGATGGCTCGGTGAAGTAAGTTCTCAATGCAGACATCATGAGCTTGAAAGCCCGCAAAGCCAAATCAGCTTCTCATGTTTCGGCGTCGATAAATCAAGCATTATTATATTAGAGGATAAAGGCTGTTAATTTATAGTGCTTAGAAACGGCACTGCGGTATTAAACGCTAGATGAATATAACAGGTTTGAATGCCTCCAAAACAGAAGTCATTGAAAATGTGCAATTGAATATTGGAAGTTGGTAAGATACAGCTCACAGCACAGTGTGTACTCACAGAGGTCTGTGCAGGCTTAAAAGCACCGGTCCAAATATGAACACTGCTGGCTCCGGCTTTTATCCTTTAAACTCGAAAAAAATATGTGCCTTTGACTTGAGTAATGAAACCTGTTTGTTTTATGTACAATGAGACACCTGAGTCGAAAGTTACGGGTATTTTGTTTGTCTACGGCATTCCTTACCTTGCGCCATTGTGCTGCAGACAGTGTTGAGATCGCTGAGTGCCAGGAATTAACCCTCCCTGCATCAGCAGAGCGTGCGCTCTCAGCCTCGGGGAGGTTCACGGACCCTTCATTCTCCCCCTCGTCTATGACCAGGCTGCGACTGCGAGTCTGAAAGTGGTAAAGGTGGGTGTTGGGCTGCAACCGGAGTTGAGGTAGATGGGGAGGGGGAACAATGGCGTCCGCAGATTTTTAAATTAACACGGCGCTGGCTTCGCACAGCGTTCGTGCAGCGGCGGAAGGGGTGGCAGAGCATATTGAAAAGTGATAGCCATTAAATTAAAAGCGCGGCATGGGGTGCTTTATAAAAAAATACTTTAAGGTATCGCACACGCACATCGCTCTCGTGGATCCGATCCAGTGCGATGAAAGCGCTGCAGCGGGCGTGGAGGGAGCATCTCCATTACAGGGGCATAACGCAAATAATTAAAAAGTACGGAGCTGAGTGGCTGGCAGTGAAGCACCATAGCGTGTGCAGGAGTCAGTGCGCACTATGCAAAAAGTAAAGAAAGGCGCGTGGTTGCTTAAAGAAACAAGCGGCCGCGCGGAACGAGGGAGAGAAGGGGGGCCACGCCCCCAACCAGATGGCACACTGCACGCAATTAAGTGCGAGCGGAGTGAAACTGTGGTTAGGCGCCGCTGCCTCGGGACTACACGGAAGTTACCATAGGGCCAACAGCCAACAGAAATCAAGAAAACAACAGCAATGCCAGACTGAAAACAATCGCGAGGGGCAGGAGAAATTACACGGAGTTGAAGCCAATATACAGATTACTTTAAGTCTCGCTGAGACAGCGCATGTAGCGCATGCGCTGCCAAGGCGAGACCTAAAAAGGAATTTACAGGCCACTCAACTTGGAACATTACCATCTTTGGCCGACTAACCAACGTGGAAATACAGTGGTTCAAAGTCATGTAGTCTATGCGGAGCAGAAAAACAGGATTGTATGCACTTAATTTGCATATGTCCAGCTTTTAAATCGAGTCGGATATCACTGTTAAAAAAAACTTTCAATGCCAGGGGCAGATCTGCCATTGTTAAATGTCTCGATCATACGGACCCTCAGCTCAAATGTAAAACAATGAAATTCTTGCTCTTATACGAAAAACTGATTAGAGCTGAGCACTTGACTGGCCAGGACTATGCCTTATAGAAAAAATTACTGAACTAGAGCACTGTAGCACTTTATGGTAGTGCACTATTGTCCCTTAGCATATTTTTTGACTATCATTAATATAGCTATCTTTCATATGATAGTACGGCGCCATTTTAGGATACCCTTCATTAATAAAGCTCCAAATCAACTGAATATCCGAAGACAATGACATTTTTTATGTTTTATAATAATTGTTCTTATTTGTACTGTTTTTATTGGAAAATTGCCATGGTTTTTATTAACTTAAACAGTAAAGAATTAATAATAATAATAATGTTCGGTGGACCTTTGCCAAAGGGGTATTTGGCCTCGTGCAACTCTCATCAGCTACAGCCTTCAGCCTTGTCCCAATGGAGATTTTTGACTTCCCAAAAAGTGAAAAAGTTCAAGCAAAGGCACTTTCACTTGTCTTCATCCAGCAGCTGCCCGATTTACCTTCTCAGAACATTGTTTTCCAGAATTTCATCTAAGTCTGCAGTTAAGCGCTGACCGAGTCCAATCTACTTTTTGTATACGATCTGTGCCCCATCACTGTCAGCCATTTTTTTCAACTTTGACCCAGTCTCAAGTGACTAGATGTCTGTGCTAGTTTTTACCTTAAACTTTAAGAATTCATAACTCTGGTTCTGATAATTGGATGTTTGTAATTTTGGTGTCCAATAATTTATTAAAATGTACTCTATTTTGCTAAATTGGTGTGGGATTTTTCTTGTTTTGTGTTTTTATTTTATTACTGTTATACTTTACGCATTGCCTCTAAGTTAAGCCTGACTGCTTTTGTGCCAAGCTACTGGAGGGTTAAGCACAGGTTAATTTAGTGATTTTTGTGGTTTACCATGACAGGGATTGTTACTGTTGCTTCAACATGGGTCACCCCTCATTCAATCAACATCTCGGTCTCTCACAGATGCCACCATTGGTTTTGATGGCAGTCCACCAAACTTTCAACATGTTTTATCAAAAACAAACTCCCAAAGGGACAGTTTTGGAAAAACATAAAAACTAATGAACCACAGACATTGGGAGTTTTCTCCCAGGGTGTGTGATCATTTTTGTTTTATTCTGTCCTTCACCAACAGGCGGTGTAATGGCCTTCTTCTGACAGCCCATACCTTTGACAGAAACCTTAGAATCCACGTATCTCCAAATGAGGTGGGCAAACTGAGAGTTTGGCTGACAGGTTATTTTACCGCATTTTCAAAAGGCTTTTAATCAGCCCCTATAAGTGCCGTAATCTTGTAAGAGACCCTTGCATTGATAAGATAGAGTTATCAACCAAGCAAGATACAGAGATGTCACCAGGAGTTAATGTTTGTAATCTTGAATATTTATGATGTGTGTAAAATAAAGTTAGTAAATACACACATTAAAAAAAACAAATAGGCATAATTTTTTTCTAGAAACAGTTAGTTTCATCAAAGAACAGAAAATATTGCAGAGTCTATGGGCCCGATTACACTTTTGTGTGAATTTTATACTTTTCAGTATTCACAAAGGTAAACTTAGACCAAAAGTCTAACTTTACTACATTTCAGTATTCACAAAGGTAACTATAGACCAAAAGTCTAACTGTTCTACTTTCCAGTATTCACAAAAGTCAAGTTAGACCAAAAGCCAAATTTTACTACTTTTCGGTGAACGAGTGCTCACGTAGTGTGATGACATATAAATATGGATGAACCCTGATACAAGGTAGCGTGAGTGCCCAGAATAACCGAACCCTGCTGTGCGTTGCATGCTCTGGCGCGGGCTTGAAAAGGTAGAGGGCGATGACCACTAGTAATGTGCGTTAGCCATGATAAGGTAGCGATTGATTGGGACATGAGGTCATCGCTCAGCGTGGCATAAGCATTTGAAAAGAAGACTACACAAGTTGATTGGAATGAAGCTCCAAAGTGGAATGCTTGCTTCTATGGAGGCACCTGTAGGGTCTGAACACCACCAGGTATGAGGACACTGGTGGTAGCGCAGCAGCCTTATTTAAGGGTGGGACGAGGCAGCAGTGATGATGCGATGATGAAGCTACAGGAAATACCATAGGGAAATGTAGTCCATTGGTAGAGTGCGGTGAAGCTGTGGTAGACTATATAAACATTTGTAGTGGGGCAGGCAATGTGCCTTATGGAGCATATACTGATATTGCTGTTAAATTGCTGTTAAATGGCAAGGGCTGAAAGTGTGATCCCGAGGTCATGACGTTATCATGTTGAGGTTGCAAATAACATAACGTTCTAGATATAAACAGGCAATTTGCCATATGGAGCATTTACTGATATTACTGTTAGATATAGAGCATATACTGATATTGTTAAATGTTAAGAACCGAAAGTTTGATCCTGAGGTCATGGCCATATCATGTTGAAGGCTGCAAATAACATTAAGTTCTAGATATAAACAGGTAATTTTCTATATAGAGCCTTACTGATATTACTGTTAGAAAGCAAAATCCTTGGCTGTGAATGGTATATATTAACATGGTGAGTGGGGCGGGCAATGTGCCATGTGAAGCATGTTGAGCATCTTCTGATATTGATGTTAAACGGCAATGACCTTCGCTAAGGAACAAAGGAGTCATAGGAAGGAAACGTTTTGTCCAGGGTTAATGGACACAACATGTGGCAGGATGCAAAACCCATTATGCAAACAGACCCTCTATAGTTATACAAGGAAAATTTCCTACATCTTATAGTGCTCCAATGCTCTGTAATATGTCTTTTGTGTGTTGTCATGCCGACATAGCTCAGGTCACAGGGGCAAGTATAAGATAAATCAGTTTATTGCGATTACAGTTTGCATGTTGTCTGAGCTCCCAAGGGGTGTTGGCATCTATATCAACGTTTGTGATCTATTCGGTGAACACACATACCATGCAGGAACCCCAAGAGAAATAGTCCTGCACTTGTGGTAAATCCCATAGAGTGTCCTGCCTGATGTTGGGGGAACTGGTATGTACCAGCTTGTCTCTCAGGTTTTGGCTGTGTTTAAATGCAAAAAAAGAGAGTTGTATGGTCTGATTCCCTTTATTCAGTATGTGCCAGTTTTTGCACATAGCTTGTTTGATAGAGTTGGAAAGACTACAATAGGTAGTCACACAGACTAGTCTCTCAAGTGAAGGCTTGGGTGGTCTTTTTTCTAGGAGGGTGGTCCGATTATTGCTTCTTGCTCTTCTGGCTGCCGTATGTATCAATGGTGCAGGATACTGCCTGTACTAATTGGGTGGTCAGGTTTTGAGTGTGCTCCTTGTATTTGTTAGTCGGGAGCAGTTCTGTCTCATGCAGAGAAATTTGCCAAAAAGCTGGTTGTCCCTGAGTGATTTAAGATGATAGCTGTTGTAAAACACAAGGGAGTTCCTTGCCATAGATTTCCTATAAACCTCATTCTCTAGGATGTCTGCACATGGGAATATTAGTAAATCTAGGAAAGGTAGCTTCTCCTTGCTGAATCTACACATGAATTTGAGGTACTGATTCTGGGAGTTCAACCATTCATGAAATGGCCGACAACAGGATACAGTCAAGAATTTAGGCATCAAATTTGATAGGGAGATGTCTTTTCAGCCACAAATTTAATCGGTAGTAGAATCCTGTTTTGGGACGCTTCATATTCTGGAAAAGTTTTTTCCTTTTCTCTCCTTTTCAGCACAAAAACGGTCATTCAGGCTATGATAACAACCAGATTGGACTAAAGAAATGCCTTATGCTTAGGTTCTTCCAGATTATCGTCTCAACAAACTGCAGGATGTCCAGAACGCTTCAGCTCAAACTTTTTTGAACCTCCCCCCAAGATCTCATAGTTCCCCTCATTTGAGGACTCTTCATTGGCTCCCAATTAAAAAAAAGATTCTCTTTAAAACACTTATCCTGGCTCACAAAGCACTACAGGTCACCGGCCGGAGAAAGCTATCTCAGAGAAAGGATTAAGGAGTATGCTCCTTCCAGAGGCCTCCGATTATCCACCAGTCAGCTGGTGAAGATCCATAAGATTTATTGAGCGAGAATTGGAGGCAGGTTTTTCTCCTATCTTGGGTCAGTTGCCTGGAACAATCATCCACTGGAGTTACGCTTAACAGCTGAGTCCGCAATCTTCAAGAAAATACAAAAATCCTGGATGTTTCAAGGGGAATAATTGGGATTGTTTGCGGTGCAGATTGCCATGAAGTCGGCACTGAGACACTCATTTGAGTTGTTGTGCGCTTTACAAATCTCATATATCGCTTGATGTTGGAGCGATTAGAATTTTCATCAGAGAGAACATGCTTGGTCTCAAAGTGATGCCTATAGCAATTTGCCATGTTTGGGGTACTGCCTATTGAAGTTCCAGAGGTTTGTAGATATAGATTACTCTTGAAATGAAAGAAATTCTCTTTCATGGCCAGGGTTGAGCACTGCATGATGAAAGGTACAGGTGTTAGGTAGTCAGGAAGGGAGACTAAAAGGAGCAATTGTACGGTTTTGAGAGTCTGGACTGCAGTATACAGGTATATAATGACTCAATATCAAAAGAGATAAGGTACTCTGTACTGGTGTCAAAGGCTAGGCCATCAAGTTACTGCTGGACATATTTTATCTATTGTAAATAGGTTTGCATGACCTGGACAAGTTGTCTCAAGAAAAAGTAAACAAACTGAGACAGGGGTTCAAGCAGTGACCTGATACCTGAGATGATAGGCCCTCCAGGTGGAGGGCGCTGTTGCTTATGTATTTTGAGGTAACACGTAAACATAGGGTATTACTGGTTCAGCTGGTTCAGTTGTAATCAAAACTTTGGCTTCTTTTGACATAAATACAACATGCATCTTTTGCTTCTTTTGCCATCAGTCTGATGGTAGAATACAGGCATTTAGTGTGATCACACTTGACACTGAGTTGTCTAAGACATTCCATCCTATAAGAGGCAGTATCAAGCATGATGACTGCCCTCCCTTGTTGACTGGTTTGAAGTTATAGCCATATCTGTGCTCAGTGAGGTAACGACCGTTTGTTCCAGTTTAGAAAGATTGAAGAAAGGTTTAGGCACATTGTGCTTGTTTTCCTCAAAGTCTTTGAGTACTGCCTTCTCAAAGGCCAGCACCTCAGTAGGAAGAAGATTGGAGGGAGGGTTAAAGGAAGATTTCTTTTGTTGTGATTCCTCATTGCCCAAGCAAGTTCTGTCTTTAAAGAAGTAATGTAGATGTATTTTAAGGAAAAACTGGGTCAGTTTGTTGTGAGTTTGAAAATTGCCATCCTTGAAGGTGGGGACAATACCCAATCCCATATTCAATAGGTTGTTCTCTTGTGGAGTAGGGTATCACTGAGATTGACAATTAATTTGTCCCGCTGCTGGTGCCTGGTTGGGAGTCCCTCTTGATCATGCTCTGTGTTTGACATGGTAATGCTGGGGGACTCCGGTGCATGCAAACGTTGTTCTGTCTTCTTCCACTTGATCTCCCTCTGTCCTGTCCTGAAAAAGTAGGGTTGTGGAATTGGGGTGGTGGGAGCAAATTGTGTTGCATGGGATATCTCCAGGGAGCCGGGGCCACCATGGGTTCGGGGGCCTGAAAAATGTCCAGATCTCCAACCATGTCCTTTTCTTTGTGAGCTGGAGCGGTACGACCCACTGGATCCTGAGTCAGAGCTACCTGACCACTCACTTGCTTCCGAAGGGAGATTGTGCATGTCATTCTTGTGCCCTCAGAGCCTCTTTCTTTTTGATTAGAGGGTGGGGTGTGTAATTCTTGCTAGTGTAAGGATAAACTTTCTCCAGTGAGAATCGAGCCAGGTGTTTCTTAAACTTGTTAATTTTAGATGTCAGCAAAGAAACTTTATGCTCTTTATCCATTTTATTGATGTTTTCGACCAGTTTTTTGTGTAACGTTTAGGCCACAGTCATTTTCAGATATGTCTCTAAGACCTGAATTTCTACTAGGGTTGCGTTGGCAACTCACCTAGCATTATTTATGATCAAGATGAGCCAGTCCCCGGTGCAATGCCATGCAATTAGGGACCAGTTCTTCCGGAACACATTGTCATCTAGGAACAATTGTGGGGCATTGGTCACTATCAAGCCCATGGGTGCACAATTGCCCTGTCATCACCGTGGAGGGAATTGCAGATCTGAGGCTTCCTGAAATTAGTTAACTTTGTCCAATCGAACCAGGTTCTGTGTGATAGATGTATCTAACATGCTATAGGTAGTAAGGATACATTGAACCATGCTGTCATCAAATGACAGCCCTGTTAGTTCATCCACTGTTGCAATCCAAACAGTGAACCGAAGAGACAGTGCCAAAGAGAGTCTTGAGCCTATGTGATACAAATCAAAATAAAACAAATTACTGGCCCAAAGTCGCAGCTGTACACTATCAGACAAACACAAAAGGAGGGCTGGTGGAGATTTATCTTCCAACTCATAACTCATTCACACAACAAAATACAGGAGTCTAGCACTGCGAGTAAGCTAGGGACCTAGAATATTAAATGAGTATTCCTTTATTAGGAAGAAATCCCTCATCCACCAGAGGTAGCATGCTACATCATAGGGATTCTCCCTACACTGTGACAGCAAATCACATTGCAGGCTACAACTCCCTCTCTAATCAGGAAGAGCTCTTCGGTTGTTTTAGTATTTGGTAATGATCCCTATGGAGTCAACTGGGAGGTGAGGCTAGCATAGTATGCAATGTTTGAACAATTAAGGATGTGAACAACATGGTTAAAACCAACTCCAAAGCAGGCATTCAACCAACTTTTTGTCCGTCTGGGTCAGGATTAAAAGGAGTGAAAAGACATGGCAGAAGTCAAATATCCCTGCCTTTGCATCTCATGGTCAACATGCTTCTGCCCAGAGACACTCAGCTGAAGTGTACTGGCATTCATCAAGACCTTGGCAAATTTCACTACTGCTTGGAATGTCCCAACAGTCTATGCAGGTGCATCACTTTGTGAATACCAACCTTTTTTGTGTTGGTAATAACATAATCAGTGTACTGCGCACTGTCAGTTCTACCAATGGTGTGATAGCATATCACTCACGCAGCACCATTTTCATTGTGCACACCTTCAATTATATGCATTGTGCATTTTATTTATTTGCTTCTCAGTTTTCATACTGCTTAAACTGCTGCTTATATAACTGCTGGCCTCCATATACTACATTGCATTTGAGCATTTGTTTCACCCCAAATCTGAAGACATTAGCATGCTGGTTCTAAACAGCCAGCATAGCTGCTTTGCTGAATCTGCGACATCACTGTCTTACCACATGGATGGCGACGTATTGACAATAATAACCTCTCTGGCAAGTGACATAGGTGGGTAGGTCCTACCTTGCGCTTCATAACTTGATTCACTAAGCTCGGTGGCTGATTTTTGCCAATCATTGGTATAGCCAGCGCTTGTGCCATACCTTTTATTCTTTGTTTTAAATTTCTTCTGGTATCATCCAGTTCTGTATGTTTGGCCTCCAGTCAACCAGACATGGGATAGTCAAGTTTTTAGTCTCTCCCATAATGCCATGTTATACACACCTCATATCCCTCCCTTTAAGATAGAATGCATCCTGAACCCCACTCCAGGGCATCTCGAGTTGAGACACAACACCCAACTTTTGCATGTAAACTTGTGAGATTTGAACACGTCACAGCTGAATTTTAGTTGGGCTCTTTATTTGTGGATTCATTATTCCACTTATTGGGTTGTTGGTGGCACTATAATTGATAAGTTTGTCTACATTCTTGCTATAACTTAGATATCACTATTATATCTCCTTACAAATCGTTGTAAAGTGGGATCCACTGATGAATCATTGGTGACCACTTTTATGGTTCAGAAGTGAATTTTTCTAAGGTCCTGATGAATATCCGTACACCTCACCTGACGGTTCTGTGGGCAGAAGCATGTTGACCATGACACAAAAAGGCATTGATATTTGACTTCTGCCATGTCTTTTCACCCCTTTAAATCCCAACCCAAGCATACAAGAATAAGGTGGAAGGCCTGCTTTGGAGTTAGTTTTAACCACGTTGTTCACATCACATTTTGTTTACACATTGCACACTCTGCTAGCCTCACCACCCAGTTGACTCCATAGGGATTATTTCTAAATACTAAAACATCCGAAGAGCTCCCCCCGATTACAGAGGAAGTTGTAGTCTGCACCGTGATTTGCTGTCATGGTGTGAGGAGAATACCTATGAATCCCAGCCTCCTGATATACCTCCGTAAAAAAAATAGTTGTCCATAGATTTTCGTTTTTTATTTGTGTTTTTGGATCATTAGAGAAGTAATTTAGCTTGTGTAGACATTGCCAATCTGGGCCGAATTTTTCTGGGCGACATTTTTATAAATGGTTGATGTGTTGCTGTGATGATGTGATATTTCAGGAACCATGAGACCTATCTACTTCATTTTGGTAGCAAATCATATGTTTTGGGGGTCAAGTAGTCTTATAGAGACAGAAAATAACTCCTCAAAGCAACCCTTCTACCATTTTCAAAATGGCGGCTATAATAGAGGAAGAAGAGACATGTAGAGAAATGAGACAAATAAAAATAGTTTCATAACCAAACAATGTTTATGATGTGAATATGATTTTTTTTTTTATCACTACTGTTTTAGACACATTTTCATAATTCACTTTATTTGTTTTGGCAATCGCTCGTGGTACATTTGCAGAATGTTGAACATTTGAGAAGAGCATATCGACAGGAACATTTTTTTGTAGCAGAGGTTTTGCAAGTACATGTACTTGTAAGTACTGTGGGTAGATGCTTTAGAACTTTTGTAGGTTTTAGCATGCCATCAATATCTTACTAATGAAATTCACCCAGATCTTTCTCTACATATGCATAATCCAAAACATTTACACATCTTCTGATCAAGTAAAATGCTCTTTTAATGTGTCCACGCACAGAATATGCAGTCAATAGAAGGTCACCTATCGGGACTGATCTCTTGAACTCACTGTAACAAAGATTGGCAAATGTGTGACAGTCAGAATTCATTTTCCACACATGCACAAGGTATTTTTCTAAGTCTTTAAACTCACATTCTTCTTATGTCTCTGCAAATCCTTTTAGAAACTTCACAGGTTCAGCAGTTAAAGATAAAAGCTTTTTCCAATTTTGCTCGAAGTTTCATCACCCGTAAGAATATGTGTCTTGATAAGAACACTGGGCATTTCTGGGTCAAGTTTCTTGTACAGAATATGAAGCAGGATTAAGTGTCTTTTCTCACCTGTTCCATAATGTATCCATAACGCTGACAATCCTTGACTTATGAACTTTGCAACAAATCTAAGTAGCACAATAATAACATCTGTGTCATTTGACAGTACAATGACTCGATTGGAGACATTTTGAACAGCACACTCAACATGTTGCACAACTCGAAAGTCAGCTTCCTCCAATTTGCGGCTGCGTTCTTGAACAATATGCCCCGTACTTTTTGAATATATCTCTGCAGGCACCAACTCCTCATTGGCAATAATCCCACTTGCAATAATTGGAAATTCAGTGTTCACTGAACTATCAGCAATGTTCTGGCAAGTTAACATCTCCAACATCATATTGTTTGATGTTTAAAAAAAAAAAAAGTATTGGCATTTAAGAATCATTACTGGCATTTGTTTAAAAACAGGAAAAAGTACCAGTGGGATGTTTATCCCTCCCACCCCTTCTCCTATCCCACAGGATAACAGGTAGAACCTAAGTTTTTTAAATTTTTTATTAATTTTGAACATGAGTACAACATACAAACTTCCTGTTGTTCACATTACAATATACATTGGTAATAAACATTTCATTTATTGACACTTACACCCCCCCCAACCATTTTGTTGCTTTGTCCCTTGTGTTGGGAGCACCCACTTCACACACGTTTACATCTCTGGTTTGGACATAAGATAGGATGCTAATGGACTCCATGGGGCAGATTAACAAGAAAGTTACGCATCCGTAGAGATGTGTCACTTTCCCTGCGCCACACTGAGAAACCCTTGCGCCACCATGGATGCGCCGTATTTACAATACGGCGCACCATGGCGCAAGGATTGACAGATGCGTCAGAAATTCTGACGCATCTGTTGGGGCAAAAGTCACGCATTGCTGGAGTCATGTCGCAAGCACGACGCAACTCCAGCAATGCTTTTTGAGGCCTATTCCCACTACACTGCGTCACTCCTTACGCCTGCTTCGAGCAGGCGTAAGGTTTTGACGCAGTGGCATCCTAGAAGTGACGCAGTGAAATCTTGTAGATTTCACTGAGTCACTTTTACGAGGCCTTCCTGCGTGGGAACGCCCACCCTGCATACATTATACCTGACGCAGGTATAATGTGACGCAGGGCTTTACAACGTGATGCATCTCCCTAGATGCGTCACGTTGTAAATAGGCCGCATTGTTTGCGCCACTGTTGCGTCAAAAAAGTGACGCAACTGCAGCGCAAAAGTCACGCAAGGTGCTTGTAAATCTGCCCCCACATCTTCTGTGGCCGCGAGGCCATTGGCAACTCCTCCCTATATGTTTCTAATAATGTCTTGCAGTGGATCATGTCCTTTATCCATCCGCGGATAGTTGGTGCTCTGCGCCCACCCCAGCACATTGCCACCTGCAGTTTTGCCAGTAATAGTGCCACAGCAATACATTTTCTATTAGCTGGTTGTATTGCATTCACTAGTCCCAGTAGGCACATCTACGGGGTGCAAAGGACCTGATCTGCCGTCATATCTTTGAGGGTGCGCACCACATTTACCCAGTTCTCTCGCACCGGCCCACACTCCCAGGCCACATGCATAAAGTCCGCTTCAGGCTGACCACAGCGATTGCAACATGTATCTCCACGTAGCCAATATTGGTAGAGTTTGACTTGTGTGTGATATGTCTGTTGTAGGAATTAAAAATGAATGATGAGTAGGTTACAATTGGGGGTCAGCATCCCTGGCAATGTGCAGCAGAATCCCCAGTCTTCTAGTGTGATTTGGGCATTCATATACGCGCTCCATCTAGCCAGCGCACGCTATTCACACAGCGGCTTGTCCCACTGTGCTACAGTATACAATCTAGTAACCAAATGTTTGTGGGAATCAGAGATTAACAATGCTTGTAATACTTTTAATGTAGGTGGTTCCTCCAGAAAGGTAGGGTATAGCGTCCTTATGGCCCAACGAAGGCGAAGGTAGGTGAATATGAAGAGCGGTGTAGCATTATTTATATATGTAAGGTCTGCCTGTTCTAGGAACCGCCCTTCAGGAAATATGTCCCCGATTTTCCCCAGGCCCACTTTCCTGAGAAGACCCATCGCCTTTGTGTCCTGTGTGACCGTGATCTGTGGGTGGTGACCCAGTGGTACGGCTGGGGCATAGAGCGGGAGTTTACCTGCTCTTTCTCCCAGTTTAGTCCATGCCGCTATGGTGCATGCAACGGTACTTATTTCCGTACGATTTGTTGTTTTACAAGCCTGTGTCAGCATATATCGAAGCGCCGTTGGATATGCCTCCCCATCCTCAATCGCCAGGTGTGGTAGATATGGTTGTGGGTAATACCAGTGATGAGTATACTGTGCCTGGGCACACAGGTAATATAAATAAGATCTGGTGCCTCAAACCCTCCTTGCTCATAAGGTAGTGTCATGATGTCCCACTTGACCCATGGCTGTTTACCCGCACAAGCTTGTGTGATCAGTTGCGTGCGCAACATTTTAAAAAAGGAGGGTGGCAAAACAATAGGTATATAACTGAAAAGGTATAGAAAGCGGGGCTCTATAATCATTTTCATGAGAGCCATCCTGTCTGCCATCGAGAGTGGCATTTTTTTCCACCTGGCTACTAAGTTTCCCAGATGTTCCACAGGCTTCCTGTAGTTTTCCCACAGTACGACGTCCTGGTCCCTGTGTATCCACACGCCCAGGTATTTAACTGGGTCCGTAGTCCACTCCAGCGGGTAGTCCAGCTTGTGTGGCGTTGTGCTTTCCGTTAGCGGTAATATGATTGATTTGGACCAATTAATACTTAGGCCTAGGAACCCCTCAAATTTAATGTATTCCCTCAGCAGAGGCGCCAAATTGCACGCAGGGTCCCTGACATAGAGCACCATGTAATCTGCATATAATGAGATGCAAATGGGTCTCTGTCTGAAGCACAGCGCTGCTTGTTTATGTTTTTGGCGAATCTTACAAGCGAGGGGCTCTAGTGCCAGTGAAAATAGTAGCGGGGAAAGTGGACATCCCTACCTCGTCCCGCGGCGTATAAGTATCTGGCCCGATGTATTTCCATTGATCCGTAAACATGTGACCGGGTCAGTGTATAGGGGGCACACCCAATGCAAGAAGGGCTCTGGGATGCCCATACGTTGAAGAGTGATAAACATGTAGGGCCATTCTAATGAATCAAAGGCCTTGGTGGCGTCTAAGAGTACCGCCACTGCTTCCATGTCCGGGTTCAATTGGTGAAGCAGCCCAAATATCATCCATAGGTTATGTGCCGTTGATCTGTCCGGCATAAAGCCAGACTGATCTGGCAGGACCATTGTGGTGACCAATGGTCGCAGTCTGCTGGCCAATATATGAGCCAGTATTTTGGTGTCAGTATTGATAAGCGACAATGGGCGGTACGAGTCACATTTGTCCAGCTGTTTGTCCGGTTTCAGTAGTGCTATGTGGAGGGCCTCTCTAAGTGTCTGTGGCAGGGTTTGTTTCACATATGCCTCCATGTATAGTGCCAGCAGATGTGGCGCCAGTAGGTCTGCAAATTCCTTGTAGAATTCACCTTTCCATTTGGTAGGGAGCGAATGGCTTCAATCACGTCTTCCAAATCTAGTGGTTGCATCAAGAATTCACTCTGCCCATCTGACAGCCATACCAGTGCTATATCGTCAAGGTACTTGTTAATGTCATCTTCTGGTACGACCACTTTGGAGTCATATAGCTTCTCGTAATATTTAGAAAACTCTCTATGGATCCCTGGTGTGTCATACTGGGTTATGCTGTCCTCCCCAGTCACCCCTTTGATAGGCTTGTGTCCACTGGCCGGTCTTATCTTAGCCACCAGCGCTCGGCCTGGGCGTACCTCCTACCCATTTGTTCAAGCCACATACCGTCTGGATATGTAGTATATTTCTCTCTGCGCTAATTCATTATATTGCGTGGTGTTGTCCCTAATGTCCATTAGTGTTTTCGTACTCCATTCTGCATTTCCTCTCCAGGGATTTCAGCTTCACTTCCAGTTTGTGTAGTTGCTCTCTGAGATCTCTGAGTATGCCCACATGTGTACTTAAGCAGACTCCCCTGATTGTAGCTTTAAATGCCTCCCACAGCGTGGAGGTTTCCTCTACGGAGCCCACGTTTATTTCAAAGAATTCTATTATGGCCTGTTTTATAGTCTCCTTGTATATTGGGTCGATTAGTGCTGTTGGTTTGAATCTCCACAGATAGCGCGTCGGGCTCTGTGTTGGGATTTCTAGCTCTAACTTGACTGCATTATGATCCGATAGCGTTCTGGCAAGATGAAATTAAATGAATGAAAATAAAATGTATATAGCGCAATAGCTACCCTCAGGCCTCCTAGCGCTTGTGGACTAACGCCGACTAACAGGAGAGGAGTGAATTAGATGCATTCATTGAAAAGAACGGTTTTTAGAAGCTTTCTAAGGAGAGCAGGTTTCGTTCCTTTCGCAGATGGAGTGGGAGGGAGTTCCATGAGTTGGCAGCGTTATGGGAGAAGGAACGCCCGCCCCATCTAGCCTTCCTTATTCTGTGTGAGGTGACTAGGAAGGAAGACATAGAGCAGAGATCTCTGGGAGGCTGATAAGGAGTGATCATGGACTGGATTGAGACTGGGCCTTTCTTCCAGAAGGCCCTATGAGTCAGGCACATGGCCTTAAACTGGATTCTTGCCTTAATTGGCAACCAATGGAGGCTCCTTAGTGCAGGTTTCGCCGATTGTCGATGGGGGACCTGCAAAAGCATGCGAGCAGCACAGTTCTGAATGACCTGGAGCTTATGGATGGTGGTTTGGGGGGCTCCCAGGTAGAGGGAATTCCCATAATCCAGGCGAGAGAGGATGAGGGCCTGAACCATAATCCTTCTCGCCTGAAAAGGGAGAAGGGGGAGGATCTTACGGAGCATCCTCAGGAGGCCGTAGCAAGTGGCTGAGATTTTGACGGCCTGGTGATTAAAACTGAGTGAGCGATCAAGCCACACACCAAGGCTCTTGATCTGAGTCTTCGGATCAGGTGCAGGACCGAGGCAGTTCGGCCAGAGCGAAACCGGGTCAAATGAGGGTGAGTTGCCCAAAAGCATGAGCTCGGTCTTATCCCCGTTCAGCTTAAGGCACAAGTTTTCCATCCACTTGGCAACTTCCTCTAGGCATGGGCGTAGGGTGCTAGACGACCTCTCGGGGTGGTTCAATGCCACCATGAGCTGCGTGTCGTCTGCATATGTGATGATTTTAATGCCAAATGGATGGACAATCTCAGCCAGGGGTCTCATATAGAAGTTAAACAGCGTGGGGCTCAAGGAGGAGCCTTGAGGAACCCCACAGCTGAGAGACAGCCGGTTGGAGACAACATCACCCTCAAAGACCTGAAAGAACCGATCGCTGAGAAAGGATTGTAGCCAAGTTATGGCCGTCCCGGTAACTCCCACACTTTTTAGCCGGTGGAACAGGGTGCAATGGTTGTACCCCCTTCCCCCATGTGCTCACTTTGGCTGATACCAGCCAGTAGTCTATTCTGGACCATGACGACTGTACTGTAGATGTACAGGTGCTCTCTCGTGCTTGCAGATTTCTCAGCCTCCACTAGTCCAGCATATTAAATTCCACCATGCCTTCCCTTAGTGCCTTGGCCGCATTTTTATATGGTGTAGGTGCTTGTGACGATCTATTTTTATTTTTTATTTAATGAGTTTTATATAGCGCTGGCTAGACCCATAGGTATCAGAGCGCTTTACATTCGGTTACACAATGTTTACAGAAAATGATAACAATTACACCTTACGTCAAAAATAAGCAACACATTGAAGGAGGAAAGAAAGGTGAGAGAAGTAGGGAGGAGGGGGGGAAGGGGGAAGTGTGAAGGGGGAGGATGAGGGAAAATACGGCAGGAGAGATGAAGGGAAGTCTGCCCAAAGACCGACTGGGTAGGTGACGACCGAGGAGGGAATCCACAGCCCGTCTCCCCTTTAGCTAAACAAGGTAGCTCCATCGGGCATCAGTCAAATAGCTAGGTCTCAACTGACGAGGGAAAGTTCACATAAGAAAGTCCAGTGGATAAACAGGGTGGGAACTGTGAGCAAGGACGGGTGAGAGCAGCGGTCAATAGCTGAAAAGTAGAGAAGAGTAGAGCGGTAGGGGGTAGGGTGAAGGGGGGAGGAGGGAGATAAGGTCAGGAGAGACGCAGGAGAGTTTGCCCAAGGACCGGCTGGGTAGGTGATGGCCAAGGAGGGAATCCATAGCCCATCTCCCCTTTAGCTCGCGAGGTAGCTCCACCGGGCATCAGTCAAAATGGCTGGGTCTCAGCTGTCATGAAAGAGACCACCTGCTTGGAGTAATAGAGAAGTGAATTACCCGATATCAATACTACAGCATTGTCAGACGGTCATCACCTGATTGAAAGTGCTAAGATAAGAGTCACAGGCGCCATTTTAGGGACAGGCACTACTCTCATAATGATCACCGTGGAGAAGAGATCAGTCATTACAATGAAATGCACCATATTATCAGCAGTTATCGCATCCGCAATAGTTAGTGATAGTTGTGAAACAGTTACGGACGATTATATCATTCATGAAATACTCGAGGTTTTAAAACACATGCGCCATCTTAAGGACAGGCTCAGCACTTATGAGAAAGCGCGGTGTTGGAGAGAATGGTTTAGCAATAGTTCACTCCTTTTAAATAACAGTCACAGCATCAGAAATACTTGCTCAGGTTATAAGATTCCATTGCGCAGCCCCGCAGGGGAAGGTGAAGCGCTCCCCGAACTTCTTGTATGGGCGCCATCTTAAGGTCAGGCCGCGTTAAACAATGATCACCGGAACGCCAAGATCGTTATGAATGTCAGCAGTGAAACATTGTACCTTTACGAAGAAAAGGGAGGTCGAATTGGTCCTCAAGCAACGGCACAAGTAATGGCAATCGGGATCATCGCAGCTTCATCGGTAATGCCGTAGTCAATTGCTTTTGTTTCAAATAATGCCGTAGTCAATGTTGGTCATTCATCAGCCATTTTTTTGTCTGCATTTCTCCGATCGGAAGGATTACGGGCGGCAACCAAGCCTCTTTAGCACGTTCAATCGGGCGTTGAAGGCACCCAAAACGAGCGGAGCTCAATCAGGAATGAGAGCCCGATGCTTCGATCGAAGATGGTCCCAGAAACTCCAGAAAAATTAAAGCACCCAAGACAATGCGCTCGACAGAGGGACGGGAAGAAACAAACAGCCATCGGCTCTGTAATGGGGCTGTTCACAGTCGGAGACGGTAGGTAGGCGGAGGTGGGGAATCGTGGAGTTGCAGCCTACCGATCCCCCGGGGTGGTGGAGCCCAGAAGGGCCTCTCTCAGGGATAAATGACCAAAAAGGCGGTCCCAAGTCAGGGAGCTCCCGGCTGGAGCTCCTCAGCCATCAGCCATCTTGCTCGCCAGATCAAGATCTATCATTGTGAGGATCTAAAGCGATATTGAAGTCGCCCCCCTCATACTATTCGGGACGGCGGGAGTCATCCGAGCTCATTCCATACCTGGTTGAAAAACCCTGGGTCGTCCAAATTTGGTCCATAGGTGTTAACTAGTGTGAGTAGGGTACCAAAGAGCACTCCCTGTAGAATTGCATATCGGCACTGGATATCCGTTATAGTTTGTGTGATTGTAAATGGCACCCCCTTTTTTACCAGTGTAAGGACCCCCCTCGAGTATGATGAGTAGGAGGAGGCCAATCTCGCCCGGCCCATCTCGCCCCCACTGCACCTTCTGACTGTTTTGTGAGGTGTGTTTCCTGCAGTAGTGCCACCTGTATATTGTGCCTGTCCATATACGCTAGTGCCTGTCTCAATTTGCGAGGGTTGTTAAACCGCAGACATTCCACGTCAGGAATGCAGTCTCTTTTAGACCGTGTGTGCCCCCCTCACCTATCCCAGGTAGAACCTAAGTTGACCACATTCACCCATTGAAGAAGGTTATTTCCCATATTTCCATACCATGATTCCTATGCCAATATAAGCCTAAGAACTCCCTCCCACCCCTCCCCCTCCGTGTCAAGGTCTCTTGCACCTATAGTTACCTACAGTGTAGGGGGTTGTCTGGTGTCCTAAGGTATCCCCCCTAATCACTTGTCTGCCTCATCTGTCCTTTAAAATTTTGGAGGTAGTCCCATCAACTACATTGTCAAACTCTCCAGTACATAAGGGCTCCTGGAGCACTGCAAATCTGTTATCATAGCCGCCCATGCCTAGAGATCATCTTTGAGTTTTTCATCCTTCTGGACCTGTTTTATGCGAACCGTCTCCGTAGTCACCCATTCTCACACATTCCTCATCCATCCCTCAGTCCGTGGAGGAGTAGATCTTGTTCGAAGTTGATGACCAGAATTTATCAAGTTGCACAGGTATAGGTGTTGAATGTTTCATGCAGGCAATGTCAGTTGTTCCACTTGTAGACATTTGTCTGATTCTCTCACATTCTTTGACAGATAGTTCAATGTAACTGTCAAAGACAAAAAACATCTGGGAAATCTCTAGGTCTATTAGTATTGAATTCTCTTCATCTACATTTTTGGATCTCCTGCCATGGAACCTTGTGTTTCTCCCTCTCTGGTGGTAAAAACTGGAGTTTTGGCGATAGCCTCTGTTATAGGAAGAGGGGCCTCTCTGTTCTTGTGGAAAGAACTGGGACCTGTAGGTACCGCAGCTGACAGCCAGTCCCCTCCTGTCAGCCCGTCCAAACAGTGGGCTTGCCCCAAAGACTCTGCGCATATTAGACTGGGGTTTACTAAAAGTGGTAAAGGTGGAAACGTACTTCCCCAGATATTTTACAAAGTTATCCCCAAAGAGGGGTACCTTGGCATCACCCATATCCTCCCTAGAGGACAAATCTGCCAATTTGGGGTTCATTCTCAAAAGGACTGCCTTTTGTCTTTCAGTAATTAAGCTTGCGTTGGCATTCCCTAATAAACATATGGCCCGTTGGGACCAGCCTCTCAGTAGATCGATATTTACCGGTGTATTCCTTCACCTTGCTTCTTCTGTCGTATCCAGAATTCGTGTTAGTGGGCCAAGAATATCAAGGAGTTTATCTTGGCACTGTTTTAGGCATTTTTCTATCCCTTTTCTAAGGTCCTTCCCAAACGTGAACAGGAAGGTTATCAATTTGGGGTCAAGGTTGGGGGTATTACACACCTTGTCCTCAGTGGAAGGTCTTGGACAATCATTGCGCAACAGATTACGAGTTTCTCTGTCCAGAGATTTTCTCACCCACTAACTTAAATACTTTTTTTTTTTTTTGAGTTTTATATAGCGCGAACTAGACCCGAGACATTTGGTATCAAAGCGCTTTACATGAGCACAAGTTTCTTTACACAAGGAGACATTAATTTTGTTAGGCACAGGGAGATTAAGTGATTTGCCCAGAATCACAGGATGTTCAGCGTCATTGGTGAGACTCGAAACCGGTTCCCCAGCTTCGAAGTCGACCCCTCTAGCCGTAAGTCTACATCCTCTCCCCAAATACTTATTCACGTGGTCCATGGGACACCAATCTGCGCTGCGTGGGTGCCTAATGGTCGTGGGATTAAACATTTCCCCGCCAAGGGGGTCTTTAATAGCCATGGAAGTAGAGGGTTGTTCCATGTCTTGGTCTAGGTTCTCAAAAGTATCATAACTATCTTGTGGATCAAAAATAAATTCATCCATATCCATCTCTTCATAATCTAAAATCTCAGATGGTGAGTTAAAGCTGTCTCCAATATCTTTTGTACCATGAAGGTCACTGCTTTCTTTCATGCTGCTATGGGCAACCTTTCTCTGAGTCCCAATAGGGTGGCCTTTATCTTGCTGCAATGAGCACCATTATCTATTGTAGCGCGAGGGCTACCAAAGTCGTTGGCAAGGGTAGATGCCTCCTCTAAATGTTTCCTCTTATGTGAAACTTTCCCCCTTTTTAGGGTTCCGAGGTGGTAGGGGACTCGCCGTCTGAGAGAGAAAAGTAAATCTCAACGGGGGACACCCTCTTCTTCTTAGTTAATGCGGCGTCCACCGCCTCTTTAACGGAAGACCTAAGTATTTCCTCAAGCAATTTCTTGATACTTTCCCCCATAAGCTCTTCCTTAGAATGTTGCTGGGGGTTGTTGTTTTCCATTGTTTATACAGACTTAAATTTAATAAAATAGCCCTTTTAAGGCTTACTCACGGTTTGTTTGCGCAGGGTAATTGAAGGGATAATGATTTCCCAAAATTGTTTGGTTAAAATATAGCCAGGCTCATTATAATGGCAAGGAACGATTCAATTTGCACTGAGAAAATGGCCAAAACAATACTTTTCTTAATGTGTTGTTAACTGGTATTTTCCTGTCGAGGAGGCACTCGTCCCGAAATGGCACCATTACAAGCTCGAGTGAAGGAGCTGTCACTATGGTAACGGGCCTGAACAGGAAGGAGGGACTTCCTCGTTAGGTTGCCTTTTCTTGCGTCTCCAAGCTAGTTGCTAGGAGACGTGGTAGGCTTAAATCACGCTTCCGAATGCTGACAATGCGGGGAGCTTCACGATGGCGATACTGCCTAAATCAAACGATCGGTTTCGCGGATCCCAGGCCTGCCCTCAAGTACAGATACAAGCGGCATCAAAGGCACGGTACTCTCGATCTCCCCATAATAACGTAAAGACTTAATTAATAATACAAGCGAACAGCATGAACGGCATGAAAGAAATTAAGGTAAAGACACTTACCTGGCCATACCATAAATTGGATGGGCTTAAACATCCTGATAGCAAAAATATCATCAGTTGAACAGTAAATCCAACAATAATGTTATACAATATGCTATCTAAAATGGCAAGGGAAAAAAACTTGTATAGTGAAGGTTTTCTGAATGTCAAGAAAACAGTAATGCAAGAAACACATCTTCATTAAAAATTTCATTAACTCAGAAGTATTTATATTAAACATTCTACTCCTCCGGTTGAGGAGGGGGGGGATAATGTTAGCCTCCGTCTGTATTTAATGATATCAAGATTCTCTCTGCATATTAATTGGAGCATCGTCATTCTCTCACATTCTTTGACAGATAGTTCAAGGTAACTGTCAAAGACAATGTGCAGTTCTTACAAGGTGCCCACTGATTTTGATATTGTAGAACAGTCTAAAAGACCTTTCCAAAGTTTTGCATGCATGAAATCTTGACCATTTGCAATTGTGACATATAGTCGACAACAACAGCAGTTTTTATTGAGGACACCTTTTCCAATTGAAATTCTTCGGGGGAAAGTCTTTTTTCAAGCTCTAATATGAGTTTGCGCTTCACTGGTTTGGTTGCAGCATCTCCATCAAGTAATGCATTTGTTGGAAGAAGATCATGTGACAGAATGTCCTTGATAAATTCACCCCTTTCTTTTGCTACAACCATATCTCTATGTGCTTGCGAAAGTTGTTTTTTTGTAACCTGTTTTGTAGTGGCTGGTTGGACACAACTCTTACTATGGCAATTAAAATGTAGACGTTTAGCTTTAGTGATTATGTCAAACGGCTTTTTCAATTTCAATACAAATCTCTCCTGTTTCAGTTCTGTTTATAGTTTCGATCTATACTCCAGGACATCGAGTCGACGTGTCTTTATATATTTATCCACGTATTGTTTGGTCATGAAGTTGTGTAGCCGCACAGGCTTAGTCATTTCAAAGGAGTTTCCTTGCTGCTGCGTGAAAATAAGAAGGCTGTCAGCATGTTTATTAAAATGTTCCCCTCTCTTTCCCACAAGTTCGTGGTGAGGAATTGTTTCACAATGGTCCATTAATTTTGAATTTGTCATCTCTCTGAAGACATTGCAATTAGAAAGGACTTCATGGTAAACTAGCGGCCATTGAGCAACATATTCACTTTAACATGTCTGACCAACAATTCCCTTGGAGCTTTTCTGTTATCTCTGGATTGTCTGTTCCAGTTTCATATCTGAAGCTACAACATTGAACCTTCCCTCTCTGTTTTTCACCACTAAATGTCTTTGATTCAATTTTCTGTAGAGGTATGGTTTTTCCACCTCTAGCTTCTTCACTCTTTCCAAATACCAGGACCCACATCTCAGGCAGTTTATGCAATCAAAATCACGAAACACAGTAGTCAGTGACTCCACAGTCTTCACGTGCGCTCCCAATCACCTTCCAGATCAGCATGTATCAAGATTTTCACTAGAGCTATCATGTTTAAAACATTTCCCCAGTACTTGCAAAGTTCAGATTTTTCTTCACATTCTTTAACCAACTCTTCAAAATTGGTTTTAAGGTTTTCTGATTTTGAAGTGAGTGTTTTGAACATAGCTTTGCTTTGCATTATGTCTTTTGAATTAATTGCACCCTGTGCCTTGTTCACTTCTGAGATAAGATATGCAAAACTAATTTTGTCATTCTTATTCCAGAATGCATTCCAGCGCAATGTTTCTATAGGCCCAGATATGATGAGCATACCTTGTAACAAACAAAAATAATGAGTTCTGCTCAATACTGACTGGACAGTTTTGTTTTCAAAGATTTCAGCCTCTATAAGTACATCGGCTATGCCATATCCACTGTGATAACTTCCTGCACACTGCTACACAAGTTTTGACATGTGGAAAACATCCATCATTGGATAAATATCATCAAATTCTACTGGATTGCTCATAAAAATCTCAGCTACAATACAGATAAACACCTTCATTGCAGAAAATTGGCAGGATAGGCTGGCCTTCAAGCTGAGCACGCACATTTTGAAAAGGGTTTAGAGTTGTGTGTACTGTTGTGTAGTTTGTGACTGGAGATGGTATTACTGGTAAAAACCCATCCTTCAGTGAGAGGGTATTCTGGGAGATCGGAGCATGAATTCCAGTCCACAGAGGAACTTGCTTTTCTTCATCCTTCAGTCCGCACCGAATAAGCAATATGATAAATTCAGTTAAATCAGCTTTGCAGACCACAGCATCAGGGAGAAGAAGATCCATATCCTCAGCCACTTTGAAACTTTCTGGTAGACTGAGGTATGTTGATGGCTTGTAGTGATTTTGCACACGTTGGCAAGGCAGTTGGGTTATAAATTTGCAGCTTCGTTTTTTTATGCCTACAGCTGACACAGCTTGTTTTCCAGCAGCTACTTCATTGGTATAGTCTTGAATAAGCACCATGGCAGTATCATATGTGCTGGAACGTTCCAGTCAAGGAAGAGCTGGCTTCAAAATCAAAATTATCAAGAGTAGCATTTGTAAATCCTTTCCTGGTAAAGTGACTTGGAAGTGGTGTGCTGTCAGATTCACAAGATGTTACAGCATGATCTGCTAACAAGTTCATGCTCCTTACTGTGTCATTATAACTTGTTGATACACCAATCCTATTCAGTGAAGTGATTAGCTCTCTACTTTTGCACTTGTCATAGATTGCGTGGGCAGTCATCATGTGTAGTAGAGTTTTTTGCTGTGATGTAATTCATAAAACGTTATTTGGGAAAAGACAGTACATTTGCACAGCATAAGCCTGTCGGTTTATGGGACTGTTTTCTACTTCTTCGCTTATGTCTTCAAAGCCAACATCAATGTTGTTGAAATCTGTTCCAAACTAAAGATCTTTAGTTTGTAACAGTTTTAACTCGCTGATATAAAACAATTATGTAAAAAATGTTAAGACAACATCAGGCATTTTTGTTGACTCCCAGGATTTGAGGAGCTTTGGGGCATCACAAAATTTGTCATTAAGTGCAAAATCTAAATCTTTCAGGATGTTTCTTAAAATGGTTCCTGCTGATTTTACTGCATCCTGTGATCTTTAAATTAGCTGAGAACACCATAAACAGCTCATTATTTTTGATAGACTGACAAAAAGAATTCTGTCATTGTCCATTCTCAGCAGAAAAATCTTAATTTCATTATTATGGATCAATATAGTTTCACCTAGCTCATCCTCTCACTCACGAAGAATCCCGAAGACACCAGACTCAGCTTCCAGGAGGGAATGAAGAACGTGGCAACCTGGATGAAAGACAGCTGCCTGAAGCGCAACTCAGAGAAGACCGAGGTCCTCATCCTCGGACCCTGCAACTCCCCCTGGGACAACTCCTGGTGGCCCTCCGCCCTCGGGAACCCACCCACTCCTACAGACCATGCACGAAACCTCGGCATCATCCTCGACTCTTCCCTCTCCATGAACCGCCAGATCAACGCCGTCACCTCCACTAGCTTCAACTGCCTGCGCATCCTCCGCAAGACCTTCAAAAGGATCCCCCCGACTGCAGAAAGACCGTCACCCACGCGCTCATAACCAGAAGACTGGACTACGGCAACGCCCTATATGCCGGAATCAACAGATCTCTCCTACACAGACTCCAGACCATCCAGAATGCTGCTGCCAGACTCGTCCTCGGGACTTCACGCCACAAATACATGATCCAACACCTACAAGACCTCCACTGGCTCCCTGTCGAGAAGAGGGTCACCTTCAAACTCCTCACCCACGCCTACAAATCCCTCAACAACATCGGACCCAAATACCTCAAAGAGAGATTATCCTTCCACGTACCCAAGAGAAACCTCCGCTCTGCCGACCTCGCCCTGGCAGAGGTCCCCTGCATCCGCAGAAACAGAACAGGCGGGAGAGCCTTCTCCCACATCACAGCCAAGACCTGGAACAAGCTCCCCGTGAACATCAGATGCTCCCCAACCCTGCACACATTCAGGAAGGACCTCAAGACCTGGCTCTTCGACTGATCCGGAGCTCCGCCCCCCCCAGCGCCTTGAGACCCTCATGGGTGAGTAGTGCGCTATATAAACCCCTGTTTGATTGATTGATTGATCAATGTTGACCATTATTTCTCTGATCTCATTGAGTGTGAACCTGTAGCCAGCAGTCGAGTGCCTTTAAAACTACACTTGCTTTTCAAAGAGTGCAGTAACTGACAGCTGGTGGTTACGTTGCTGCTGGGAGCTCATTGTACATTCATATTTTTGAATGTATGCACGTATGCAGTTCGGGTGGGCATAAAAATCTGCTCAGGTACATTCACATCGCTGTTTAGATCAGTTGCTCGGCTTGAAACTTCTTCTAGGCAGAAACTAGCTGCAGATAAAAACATGTTTGCCCTTTGAGATTCAAAACACACAAGATGATGGACGGAATGCTGCACATTGGCAAACATTCACCCCCAGTCACAGATCTGGGTTTAATCCATCGTTATCTTGCTTCACCACGCCACCCCAGTTCAGACAGTCCAGACCGAACTGCCAAGCCATGTCTTCCCAATTAGGGCGAAATGCAAAACACACAAGTGACTGGGGGTGAATGTTTGCCAATGTGCAGCATTCCGTCCATCATCTTGTGTGTTTTGCATTTCGCCCTGAGTGGGAAGGGTATGCCCAGACGTGGGTCCCGTGCTCACTACGCCACTGGAGTCAAGCTATCCTGGCTGATGAAGGCTGATAGCCTGAAACTGGTCCTAGGATGCTTGATTCCGGTCCAGGGAAGACATGGCTTGGCAGTTCGGTCTGGACTGTTCCCATGAGGCACAGGGTCAAGACTGATTTGCATATGGCTATGTATGAAACTGGGGTGGCGTGGTGAAGCAAAATAACAATGGATTAAACCCAGATCTGTGACTGGGGGTGAATGTTTGCCAATGTGCAGCATTCCGTCCATCATCTTGTGTGTTTTGCATTTCGCCCTAAGTGGGAAGGGTATGCCCAGACGTGGGTCCCGTGCTCACTACGCCACTGGAGTCAAGCTATCCTGGCTGATGAAGGCTGATAGCCTGAAACCGGTCCTAGGATGCTTGATTCCGGTCCAGGGAAGACATGGCTTGGCAGTTCGGTCTGGACTGTTCCCATGAGGCACAGGGTCAAGACTGATTTGCATATGGCTATGTCTGAACTGGGGTGGCGTGGTGAAGCAAAATAACGATGGATTAAACCCAGATCTGTGACTGGGGGTGAATGTTTGCCAATGTGCAGCATTCCGTCCATCATCTTGTGTGTTTTGCATTTCGCCCTAAGTGGGAAGGGTATGCCCAGACGTGGGTCCTGTGCTCACTACGCCACTGGAGTCAAGCTATCCTGGCTGATGAAGGCTGATAGCCTGAAACCGGTCCTAGGATGCTTGATTCCGGTCCAGGGAAGACATGGCTTGGCAGTTCGGTCTGGACTGTTCCCATGAGGCACAGGGTCAAGACTGATTTGCATATGGCTATGTCTGAACTGGGGTGGTGTGGTGAAGCAAAATAACGATGGATTAAACCCAGATCTGTGACTGGGGGTGAATGTTTGCCAATGTGCAGCATTCCGTCCATCATCTTGTGTGTTTTGCCCTTTGAGATTCACATACTCTGTACTTTGTTCTTTCATTAATCCCTTTGACCCTTCTTCTGGCTAACTCCAGATAACACATTGGAGATCCTCTGCTTTCTGATATGTTGTTGGAGGTGGACAAGTAGTAGCCATGGATCTTCTATGTGGATGGACATTGGGTTTGGTTGTCGTCGCTTACTCAGAAGACTCAAATTCTTGTTGTGACTCATTGGTTTCTGCAATTTTTTGACACATTTTTATCCAGGCTTTTTTTCCACGATATACGTTTTGTTGCACTTGTTGTTACAATGATAAAATATTTGATCCTCTTCACCCATCAGTTTCAATTTTTTATGAACTTCGTCTTGCCGTATTTGTGCAGCATCTAGAACTCTCTTCTGTCCAGCCGCAGTTGATGTTAGCTTTTCTTTCAGATTAGCTTGGCATATGACAGATTTTACTTTGTTGAAGGAGTCCTCAGATTTTGTAGTTAGCAACACTCTTTCAGGAGGTGAAGATTGTCTGCCACCACCTGCTTCGCTCATGTTTACGCATTTGAATCAACGGAATACCTGAAGCAAAAACAATAATAAAATAAATTACCAATATGATTGTAGGAGAGTAGGATCTGCTTCACATGGGTACCCCCACTTTTTGCTGATGCTTCACTGTTTTTCGACATTAGTCTGGCTGGGGCCCTGCTAATCAGAACCCCAGCCTAGCTGCTTCCTCTCTAAAATGGTTTCCCTGTGCCTTAGGCACATCACTGATTGGGATCTGGGGTGCCCTTATAAGTCCCTAGTATATGGTATACTATGTACCAAGGGCATAGGTACCTCAGAGGCCTGCCAGGGGCTGCAGCATGTATTATGCCACCCCTGGAAGGCCATCCAAACTGACACCACAGGTCTGCTACTGCAGCCTGGGTAAGGTGGTGCATGCACCCCTTACTGTGATATAGGTTACCTATATCACGAAATACATACACACATATAAACCTATAAGTCACTCCTAAGGCAGGCCTTATCAATCCTAAAGGCAGAGTGCGTGGTTCCTATGTGAGAGGGTGCCCCTGCATGAGCAGGGCCCCTCTGCAGCGTTCGGAGACCATCTCTGATGCTGTTTGTAGTGCAGCCTGACCATATACTCTTAAGCGCATTATATCCTCGCTGTAAAATGCTAACTTTGGAATGGCTGCACCTAAACATGTCGTGTTTGGTGTCAAACATCTTGGAATACTACCCCCCGCCAATCCTGGCGGCGGGGGTAGCATTCCACCCTTCTAGAGGGAAAGACATGTTAACTCTGACTAGTCCGGTAACTTCTTTCCAGAGCCCTGGCATCACAAAATGGATGCTGCTGCCACAGACACGAGTCTGGCCTCCTGCTGCTGGACGAAACTCCGGCAGGGGAGGCCTGGACAATAGGTTTCCTGTCCCAGGGAGGTGTGACCACCTCCCCAGACAGGATAATGTGTATTGGGGCTGGGCGGGAGCACTTTCGGGTGCTTTGAAGTCCTGCACTGGGGGCACATTTGGTGTCCCTGTGCATACCCCAGTTCAAACCGGATCAGGGGCTTGCAGCCCCTGCTTTGGCGCGAACTGGACAAAGGGAAAGGGGTGTAGCCACCCCTCTGCCCTGACCCACCCATAGGTGGGGCCACAGAGTAGTCCAACCCCTATCTTTAGTATAAAGGTAGGAACCCAGTCCTTAGGACTTTAGATTATACCTGGACGAAACTCTGAAACTGAATCCTGGACCTTCGACGCTCTACTACACGATTAGAGGACAGAAGAATCTCCCTTGGGGTCAAGGAGTGACTCCCCTGCTTGGCAGGCACCAAAGAAGCATCTGTCTGGTTCGCATTTCTGAAGCTCCCGTCGGACGCCGAAGTCATCGCATCACCAGAGGTAGATTCTCAGACTTTCCCGAGGCTACCCTGAGTCCCCAGCAAAGCTGAGGCCCGTGGCTATCGTGGGTGACTTGAGACCATGACCCCTGGACACCGAGCACATTTGCAAGTGCATCCTCTTCTGGGTCTCCCAAGAAGTCGTGCTTTGGACTCCGAGTAGCCCTAGCCTCCAGCACCACCTGCACCGAAGATCACTGGCCCCCACTCCACGAGTGTCCTGGAAGCCAGATCCATGTGCGGCGTCACGAGGCTCCTTCGCGGTCGGTAGCCCGTTGGCTAGTAGCCCATAACAAAGGACAATCCTTTTCTTACTTGGCATCCTAGTTGCTCCAGGCCTGCCCTCACTTACACTTGCTGGGTGAGTTCCACAGACCTTGCTGGTCTGCACCATCGACGATCTACATCTTCACCAAGACTTGCCGTTGCCAAGGCTTGTTGGGTCCAATCCGGTCGCTGGTACCTCAGCACTCGACAGACATTGTGTACCAGCCCGAATCCTGCTCCTGGTTGCCGACAACGCCTCCTGGACCTCGTGGCTGAAGAGTCAAGACAACCGTCAACGCACCTGAAGCACTCGACATCGGTGGGCATCTGTCCATCGCCTTCCTGGTCACTGGCTAGTGACCCAGACTCTGTCCCCTCTGCTTTCAGGTTCTTCAGAACTCCGATCCACTCTTGGATCCACCCGGACACTTTTCTCTTGGCCGCCAGCAGCACTTTGCAGCAGATCGCCATTCGAATCGACGACGAAACCCGACCCCGAAAGGCACCTATGCACCCGGCTTCCCTGGGTGAGGTAACACGAGTACTCCGGTGCTCCCGTGGGTAGAGACTCTTCAAAGTCCTAGATCTCAAAGGGTTTTGTCCTAGTCCTCTTTCAAGTGTCACTTTTCTCTAATTTCCCGATCCCGACTTTCTCCATAGAAGTCAACGGCGTATCGCGGTTGTGTATTTACACTGCATGCGTCTCCCGTAGGTCCCCTGTGTCACTACCTTGGGTGGTTCCTCATGGTCCAAGCACTTCTAGAGGCTCTAGGCCTAGTGTCTAGTTCAGTCGTGGTTCGCTTACCACTTTATTGGTATATGGTTTGGTACGGCCCTAGGGCCCAAACGTGTATTTGTGCTATTACTGTTAATTAATAACTTATAACTTATGTACTTCGAACTCTAGCCTCATAAACAGACTAGAGGGGTGTGTTTAGCAATAAATACATATATTTTGAATATATACCTGGTGTGGTGCTCTTTCATTTGGTCACTCAAGAGATTATAGACTGGTAAAACAAGCTGCTTTACATTCCTTCAAGACTTAGCCTGAAGGCTGCTCTCCATAGCTACCACTAGGATAGCTTTCAATAAGGTTGTCTTTAACCTATCTCCAATAAGGGGTTGTTTGGACTGGTGCAAGGTGCCCACTATAATTAGTGGACAGCATATACCAGGCCAACTTCTCACATTGGTGTGCAGCGTGTGGGATTCCAGCTTGCTATTGTTTTACCAGATAATCTCAATTGAATTGATCAACTGAAAACCACTAAAGGTACCTAAGGTACATATAATTTAAGCTTAGAATAACAGTAAGTTCTACTGAACTTAGAGTTGTGTGTTAAGGGATAGCACAACCCTTTCTACAACTCAAGAGAGTTTAGTAGGCCACACTAGAGTAGGTAGTGCATACACCACACCACACTAGTAATGTCTTTAAGGGCAGGATCCAAAGAATCCTTGCAGGAAGCCAGTGAGCTTCCACCCTCCAAGTATGATACACTCCCATTCTTGGAATTGAGAGCTTTATGTAACTTGAGAAAAATAAGGACAGGCCAAAGCCCCACCACCCAACACCTCAAGGAGTTGTTGGTGGCTTATGACCTTAGTAAGCCCGTGGGGACTGAAGGGGTAGGAGCTGAGGGTGGGGCAGGAGAAGAGGAGGAGGCCAGGGGTACCAGTACCCCCAGCCCCCCTCTGAAACTGGCCAGGAGGGTGACAATGACCCTGACCTGGAAAACCCAATCCCTCCTGTGGACGATGATGAGGATGATCAAGATGACACCCTCTTTGTACCCCCAGGAAGGATTAAGAGTGTGCCCAGGAAGTCTAGATCTCCTTCTCAGGAGTCTAACCACTCTGGCACCTCTATAGGGAGCTCTGTCTCCTCTCACAGGAGGGAATCCTCTCATGAGAGGAGAGCCAGACTGGTCCAGTATGAGGAAACTCAGCTGGAAATCAGAGAAAAGCAATTGGCTTTAGATAGGGAATCCCTAGATCTCCTTAGAGAGAGAAGAAAGTTGGGACTAGAGTCCCATGGTGGCAGCCATGTCCCTAGAGACAGGGAAAGGTCCTATGACCATAGGAACCTGAGCAAGATTGTCCCTCCCTACCAGAGTGGGGATGATATCCACAAATGGATAACTGCATTAGAGAGGGCCTGTAAGGTACAGAAGGTACCTCAGGAGCAGTGGGCATCAATCTTGTGGCTCTCCTTTGCTGACAAAGGTAGAGATAAGCTCCTCACTGTTAGAGAGGAGGATGCTGATAATTACAAGGTCTTGAAGAGTGCTCTTATTGATGGGTTTGGCCTAACCACTGAACAGTACAGGTTGAAGTTCAGAGACACCCAAAAAGCACAGACTCAAGACTGGGTAGACTATGTGGATTGTTCTGCCAAGGCTCTGGAAGGCTGGTTGATGGGCAGTAAGGTGTGTGACTTCTCAGGATTGTACAATCTGATAATGAGGAGCAGATTCTTAATAACTGTCAAAATCAGCTGTTGCATCAATACCTGGTAGACTCTGATCTGACCTCTCCCCAAGAATTGGGAAAGAAGGCAGACAAATGGGTCAGAACCAGGGTGAAGCAGAAGGTACAGAACCAAGGTGGGGAAACCAAGAAGCAAGATGCTAAGAACTCTGACAAGGGTGGGGAGAAGGGTAAAGATCAAAAGTCTTCATCAGGCCCCCAAAAATCTTCTTCTGGTGGGGATTCAGTCTACCAAAGGGAAAGGCCAAGGAAAACCACGGTGCAAGGTCTGTAAGCAAAAGACCCACTGGACCAGTGATTGCACCAAGTCCAAAGACACCAGTCCAGCACCCACCAATGCCCCTAAGGCACCTGTTCCCCCTAGTACAGTTGGTGGAAGTGCTCCAGCAAAGGGTTTAGTAGGGTTCACCCTGGGAACTGAGTTGGGCTCTGACCTAGTCAGAGAACTGACTCAGGCTGTGTTAGTCTGTGATGGAGGCATGGATGTGACCTCCACTGTGAGTCCCAGTAATCTGGGCAAGTACAGACAACAGCCTTTAATCAATGGACGTGAGGCTTTGGCATTTAGGGACACAGGGGCAAGTGTCACAATGGTGACACAAGACCTTGTGCTTCCTGGGCAAGTTATGCTTGGTGAGATGTACCAAGTGACCAATGCTAGCAATGTCAGAACAGACCATACTCTGGCAGTTGTTAACTTATCCTGGGGAGGGGTAACTGGCCTTAAGAAGGTTGTGGTAAGTGCAAACCTACCAGTCGAATGCTTGCTTGGCAATGACTTAGAGACTTCTGCTTGGGCAGAAGTGGAGCTCAGGACCCATGCAGAAATGCTGGGGATCCCTGCAGATGTGTTTGCTGTGACCAGGTCACAAGCCAAAATGTCTAGCACTGAACAGGCCTTGGATTCTGGAAGAATGGACCAAGTGCCTTCCAAGAGGAGGAGTAGTAGGGTTAAGGCAGTGCCTTCCCCTTGGCTCAGGAGGAAGATCAGTCCCTTGAGGGGGATGATCTCAGCCCTGAAGAAGGAACTGTCCCAGAGGAACTTGAACCTGACCAGGTTGAGTTCTTGGGGACAGGGGGACCTTCTAGGGCAGATCTGAGCCAGGAGCAGCAGAGCTGCCCCTCCCTTGAACCCCTCAGACAGCAAGCTGCTGCTGAGGCTGCTGGGAAAGCTAGTGGTCCCCATACAGTGTATTGGGATGATGGACTCCTGTACTCAGAGAGTAGAGACCCCAAGCCTGGTGCTACCAGGAGGTTGGTAATACCTTTGAAGTTCAGGGGCTTCCTATTGACCCTAGCCCATGATATTCCCTTAGCAGGTCACCTGGGCCAGAACAAGACTTGGGACAGAATTGTCCCTCACTTTCACTAAGCCCCACATGTCTGAAGACAGTAAGGAGTTTTGTCGCTCCTGTGTAACCTGCCAAGCCAGTGGCAAAGCAGGTGGCACTACAAAGGCCCCCCTGATACCACTACCTGTGGTGGGGGTGCCCTTTGAAAGGGTAGGGATTGACATTGTTGGTCCCATGGATCCCCAAACAGCCTCTGGGCACAGGTTTATCCTGGTGGTAGTGGATCATGCCACCAGGTACCCAGAAGCTATTCCCCTCAGGACCACTACAGCACCTGTGGTGGCAAGGGCCCTCCTGGGAATCTTCTCAAGAGTGGGCTTTCCTAAGGAGGTAGTATCAGACAGGGGTGCTAACTTCATGTCTGGGTACTTAAAAGCAATGTGGAAGGAGTGTGGAGTGACTTATAAGTTCACCACACCCTATCACCCACAATGCAATGGTTTAGTTGAGAGATTCAACAAAACCTTGAAGGGCATGATTAAAGGGCTCCCAGAAAAGCTTAGGCGTAGATGGGACATACTCTTGCCCTGCCTTTTATTCGCATATAGGGAGGTGCCTCAGAAGGGGGTTGGTTACAGCCCTTTTGAACTTCTGTTTGGCCACCCTGTGAGGGGTCCACTGTGCTTGGTGAAGGAAGGATGGGAGTTACCTCTCAAGCCCCCAAAGCAAGATATAGTGGACTATGTACTTGGTCTCCGCTCCAGGATGGCTGAGTACATGAAAAAGGCAACCAAAAACCTTGAGGCTAGCCAGGAACTTCAGAAGGCCTGGCATGACCAAAGGCTGTTCTGACTGTTTACCAGCCAGGACAGAAGGTGTGGGTGTTGGAGCCAGTGGCCCCAGCAGCTCTCCAAGATAAATGGAGTGGACCCCACACTATTGTTGAGCAGAAGGGTGAGGTCACTTATTTAGTAGTGTCTTGTGGATTGTTACCTGCCTTGTTATGTTGGCCTAGGCCTGGCTGCCATGCTGCTTTTCTTTGCGCACGTTACACTGAGCCGGGCCTTCCTCGCCCTTTGCTCGTGCCAAGTTCTTTTGCACTGTCTGCATTTTCTGTTGTTCACCTTTTTGGGCTCAGTCTGCACAAACATGTACAAGGTCGCATAACAATGTATTCTGGTTCTTCCTGATATGGCCAGTCTCGCGCACCCAGACATAACATTATGTGCAATTGCCATGAAGAATTTGGTGTGCTTTTTATACTGTGGTTTACTAGCGCTTAAGACACTTGGAGAAATCCCTTTCAGTGAGAAGAGCTATGATGTCCTGCTGATGTAATTCTGCATCTAGAGACTGAGGTATGGGGGTTCGCTAGTCAAAGCCCAGAGGTCTTCTATTATTATAATAAACTATCTTACTGCAAGGGGAGGGTGGTAATGTTATTTATACGTTTATCCACTGAGCTCTGAGATGCTTTCCCCGTTTGTATTCTATGGAATTGTAACCATGCTGCTTATATTAGTAATATGCATTATGTTATTAGTACTGACACGTGTACTGTACATTAGAGCACGTAAGTTGGAATAAACATTTTAACCTATCCAGTGTCTCTTCCTACGCACCTTGTGGACAAGTACGAGTGAGTGACGAAAGAGTGTTCTGGCTTCTGCGAGTCCTGAGATAAAGATACCGTGTTCTGGGTTGTCCAAACATTAGTACTTGGGTGCTAATGGGATGCTAAGCTAGTTGGGTTGGGGTTTTTGGGTGCTACGGTATATGGTGGCAAACCACTGTATTCCGGGGTCCCATTTTCCTGTGCATAGCTCTGTGTATGTGCAGAAACCTTATGACATGGCGCGACCACCGTGGGGCTGCTTATCTGCGAGACGCTTGAGTAGTACTTGTGCTTGTCCACAAACCCCTCGCGTACGCTTCCGGAGGCGTATGTGACGGTGATACCTCCTATATTGAATGTTTTATAGGTTCTTTCAAGCTTGATAGTTATTAAAAAAGGTTAGTTAATAGACCCATTTTTGTGCTCCCTGTTAGGTTGTCGTATATAATTGTTTAGTCATGGCTGGTGTGGCGATAGCTGCACATAGTCGAGGAGCACTCCGAGACCACTTAGCTGTGTATGGAGTGCCCGATGCTGGGGTCGAGTTGGTCTTTGTGGTTCAAGCCGATGCGGCTTATCACTTTGAAGTGTTTTACACTTGGATCACTTTTGAAGCGGTGGATGCAGGTGATAAGCTGTTTCATGAATATAAGCCCACCGCTGTTCCTGCTGCCTATCGACCCTATACTGTTCTTGAAGTGCCTCTCACGGCTTGGCAGCACCGTGTTTGGTTCAATGGCGCCCTACCACAACCAACTACCGCAGTTCGTTTAGGCCCCTTATCAATTCAGGGGGCCACTTGGCCTGTATTGGCCGGGTATACCCCGCATCCAAATTATCTGGCATTACCGCTTGCGGAACTGCGCACTATGCATACCGGGTGGTGCGAGTGCATCGAGCCTTGGTGACATACGTTACAGGTAGCCTCCATGGAGCTGCTCCTGTAGTCGCAGGCCAACCAGCTATTGCAGCTGGAGTGACTATAAGTCCTGTCATGGTAAATTCTGTGATGGGCAAACGTCCACAAAATAAGGACGACTATCCTTACTGGCTTGCTGAAAAGTTCGATCAGATAGAAGCAGTGTTTCCACATACATCCCCAGTAGATAAACACCGCATCCTCACGATAAGTTTGCCAAAAGACATAATCCCGATTTGACATCATGTGAAAACTGGGGTAAGGTATTCGCAGCAGTTTATTCAAAATGTTTTGGAACTCCTTCCATGACGGTTCTACCCTCTGTAATTAAAAAAGTACAGGATGAACATGGCCCTGAAGCGGCTGTGGAATTAGGGATGAGACTAGTGGGAGTGTTTGATGTAGTAGCTGAGCTGATCCTTGGAAATGTCAAGGGCGATGCTATGAACTTTCAAGTAGCGAATGCTTTGGCTTTGGTCCCAGAGTTGGACAGGCCTCGCGAATTACCGAAAATAATAGCCCGGGCTTATAAAACAATTGGAAGAAATAGCCTAGGCAACAAGCCTTTTGTAAAAATGCAAACTCAATCGCAATCACAAGTTATACAAACAAAAAGTGCATCTGAGAAAGATGATAAACCAGTCTTCACTAAAAGAGTTGGAGACAGAAAAACAGGGTAAGCAACAAAAGAAGCCAGGGGTCGAGAGGCGCTTCCCCAGTTTCGGTTTCTTCTGAACGTACTTATGATTTACGTGATAGGTCAAGGATTAAATCACCAGAAAGGTTTCAGAGCTCTGATACGCGTCTCTCTCGTTCTTCACAGGCCCAGACGTCGTCACAGGCTGGTGGAGGAGGACGGCAAGATAGAGGAAGGGGCCGAGAGGCTCCCAGGAGCGAGACCAACCTCGACAACAAGTCAGAGGGAAAGCAGAAGATTTTCATCTTCCTCGACCGCAATTTCAGAAGAAAAAGGTTGCCGCTGTCACAGCG
>CAWUFW010016768.1:212500-293259 GCA_963921515.1 Calotriton arnoldi | reverse complement strand
CTACGTATTGCTGGTTTAGGGCAGTGCAGTGGTGTTCGGGCAGTGTAGGGGGTCGTGCTAGGGTATGTGTTTCAGGGTTTAGGGCAGTGCAGGGGTGTTCGGGCAGTGTAGGGGGTTGTGCAGGGGCTGGTGTTTCAGGGTTTAGGGCAGTGCAGTGGTGTTCGGGCAGTGTAGGGGGTCGTGCTGGGGGTAGTGTTTTAGGGTTTAGGGTAGTGCAGTGGTGTTTGTGTAGTGTAGGGGGTCATGTTTTAGGGTAGTGCAGTGGTGTTTGGGTAGTGTAGGGGGTCGTGCTGGGGGTAGTGTTTTAGGATTTAGGTTAGTGCAGTGGTGTTTGGGTAGTGTAGGGGGTCGTGCTGGGGGTAGTATTTTAGGGTTTAAGGTAGTGCAATGGTGTTTGTGTAGTGTAGGGGGTCGTGCTGGGGGTAGTGTTTTAGGGTTTAGGGTAGTGCAGTGGTGCTTGTGTAGTATAGGGGGTCGTGCTGGGGGTAGTGTTTTAGGGTTTAGGGTAGTGCAGTGGTGTTTGTGTAGTGTAGGGGGTCATGTTTTAGGGTAGTGCAGTGGTGTTTGGGTAGTGTAGGGGGTCGTGCTGGGGGTAGTGTTTTAGGATTTAGGTTAGTGCAGTGGGGTTGGGGTAGTGTTTTAGGGTTTAGGGTAGTGAAGTGGTGTTTGTGTAGTGTAGGGGGTCATGCTGGGGGTAGTGTTTTAGGGTTTAGGATAGTGCAGTGGTGCTTGTGTAGTGTAGGGGGTCGTGCTGGGGTAGTGTTTTAGGGTTTAGGGTAGTGCAATGGTGTTTTTGTAGTGTAGGGTGGTCATGTTTTAAGATGCAACGCTCCAATACCTGACCAGTCTGCACTACATAAAACTGCAAAAACTAAAAATAAAAAGTGTTTTGCACACTTTTGTCATTGGGCTATATGTGGGCTACATCTGGGTAATATTTGTGCTACATTTGGGCTCTTTTTTCACTGGTGGCCATCTTGGAAGACTTCTTTGTTATGAAGTTTCCTAATTTCCTCATTTACTGCAGTCTCCTCAGTAGGAAATGCTTTCAGTTTTTTACTTTGATTCCATCAAGAAGGCATTCAGATGTGTCACACATTTGCCATAAATTCAGAATGTTATTACTCTAGTTGTTCATTAGATCACTGTAGTAAAGCTACTGCTCACCAAGGAGTTAACTGGAAGTCTACTGCTGGTATTGAAAGTGATTGTTTCAGTCTGCATGTCAGAATTTTCTAATGAAATAGAAGAGGATTTGAGATCTCACTTAAAACATGCACTAAATTTTCTTTTTGCAGCACTAACCATAATTTCTATGGCAAAATGAACCCCCTCATTGTGTTCCTTTTTAAATTAAATGTTTTAAGTGTTACCAGTTTATTCCAATCAAGATGGCTTCAGGTGTGCCATACTTTTGTCATAAGTAAGGCTGTTAGCACTCTAGTTGTTCTTTAGAACACTCTGGGAAGCTGCAGTAGAACACAAAGGCATCAACTGACAGGCTGCTCCTGTTGAAATATAACAGGAAGATATTTGAGATCTCACTTAAAACATGTCCTAATTTTTCTTTCTACAGCACTAACCATAATTTCTATGGCAAAATGAACCCCTCATTTTGTTCCTTTTTAAATTAAATGTTTTAAGTGTTACCAGTTTATTCCAATCAAGATGGCTTCAGGTGTGCCATACTTTAGTCATAAGTAAGACTGTTAGCGCTCTAGTTGTTCTTTAGAACACTCTGGGAAGCTGCAGTAGAACACAAAGGCATCAACTGACAGGCTGCTCCTGTTGAAATATAACAGGAAGATATTTGAGATCACACTTGAAACATGTCCTAATTTTTCTTTCCAGAGCACTAACCATAATTTCTATGACAAGATGAACCCCATCATTTTGTTCCTTTTTAAATTAAATGTTTTAAGTGTTACCAGTTTATTCCAATCAAGATGGCTTCAGGTGTGCCATACTTTTGTCATAAGTAAGGCTGTTAGCACTCTAGTTGTTCTTTAGAACACTCTGGGAAGCTGCAGTAGAACACAAAGGAATTAACTGACAGTCTCTGCCCTTGTTGGATGTACATGTTTTACTGAGAATGTCAGACTTCATTCTCACATGACTGAGAAAGATAATGTGAATTTACAGAAAATATGCTCTCATTTTAGCTTCTGGAGCACCTTCCAAAACTGTATGGGACAAGCATGTGAAAATAGTTTTCTCTCAAACATGATTCATGATATCCCAGCAGAAGGTTTTTCACAGGGTAAAGTCACCTTAGAACACACCACAATTCCTGAAATTAGTATGGTACCATCAACAAATGAATTCTAATGTAACTAAAGTCTGTTATCACCCTTTATAGTTCTCCTTTTGGTAACCCTCAAAATCTTCGATTCACTACAATGCATTTCAATGGGGTACTATCATTTATATTGGTCCCAAGATGGCTGCCAGCAATTCCAGGATGAAGTGCTGACAGCCAATCAGATCTCACGATGACATGTGTGGTTAGGCTCCGCCCAGATATATATGTGTTTTTACTTTTGATTTTCTCAGCAACTACTGAACGGATTTACACCATTTAACAAAAAGGGTTCTTTTTGAACCAAGAACTACCTCTTTGCCAAATTTGGTGTAATTCCGTTCAGCAGTTCGGGCTGTAGCCTTGCATAAAGTTTCCTATGGGAAATTGATTTTTGACTCTTATTTTTTTAATTTCTCCGCAACTACTGAACGGATTTACACCATTTAACAAAAGGGTTCTTTCTGAACCAAGAACTACCTCTTTGCCAAATTTGGTGTAATTCCGTTCAGCAGTTCGGGCTGTAGCCGTGTCTAAAGTTTCCTAAGGGAAAATGAATGGGGAAAACACGTTTTGGGACCCCCCTTTTTTCTCAGCCCCCGCTTTACAAATCACCCTGAGACTTTCAGGGTAGGAGCAAACCGGAGCGGGCCATAAAGTTTGAAAATTTCGCGAAGATTCGTCAACCGACGCAAGAGTTATTTCAAATAGAATGTCGCGGATTTCCTATGGAAAATAGGTCCTAACTATAACTATCTACTGGCGACCGCCAGTAGATAATGTATATATATATATATATGTATATATATATATATATTCCAAGTTCCTCGTCTCACACACGCGTCCCTTGACTCGGGAAGAAGACGATGCGGACCCAATTTGCTGGTGCTATATTTTTATTTTGTTGTATGCCCTGCACCAACCGCCATTACGCGTTTCAGCCTTCCAAAGGCCTTGATCACATGACGCGCTTCATCCTATTGTGCTTTATTTAAAGTGATAGTGCAAATAACCCGTGACTAAATCATAGATAGACATAGAAAAGTCTGTCATGACATTGGCAACATTGAAATGCATATAACAGTACATAATTAAATGTAAAATACAAATTTCAAACAGCTTGATAAAATATCAATAAAAATGCATCCCTAAAAATAAATATTTTAAATAGATGCAAAAACTGCTAAAACCTGTTAAATGCAAACTACAACTTGAGTGGTAAAATACATGGTAAAATGCATGGTCAAATACACATTAAAAAAGTTTATCAAAATTAAGAAACTTTTTCAAGAGTAGATATCCCCACCTGTACATAAGCATCTCAAGTTGATAATGTGCCAAATGTTTAAGTTGATTCTGCCCAAGTGGGCCTTCTTTACCTTAAAAGTCTAATCTACATAAAAGTGCAAGTGCGCAATATCATAAAGTGCCACCAAGAGGTACAAATGTGCAAATAATGCGATTAATAAATAGATGATAATAATAAAAACAATTGCAGAGGCAGCGGATAAAGATTTATATGTACATATTTGATCACAGTTTGAGAACTAAAGACAAGTATAAAAATCCTCACTAGAGTTAAGACCATGAGGTGTTTTACAATCTAGCTCTAGTATATATCTTGTTTCAAGTTGTCTGAGGAGAGCTTCTCGGTCACCCCCACATCTCAAGGGGGGAATTGTATCTACCACAAAATATCTGAGGACACTAACATCCACTATATATGTATATATATATATATATATCAGCCCCACTTCTGTCTCATAGCATACAAGAAAAAGGCACCGACAGACTGGGTGAGACTACTACATTTTATTCACAGAAGGCTCCTGACGCGTTTCGGTGGTAAAACCACCTTGCTCACATAGCGTGGCGCCATTAAGAGTTAGCATATATTGTCATGGTAACCATGTCCTCGATATGGACAAAAAAGAAATAATTTAAAACCATTGCTTATTACTAACACAAGACAATGATTGAAATGCATCAAATTAAATTAAATTAAATCACATTTCCTTCTTTCAAGTGCAATGGATATATTTACAGCATGGTGCGCATAGGGGTGACATTCCATCCTTATAAGATAGATATAGTCTGGTCTCAATTCATCACCTTAGGGTTAAAATCCCTAATGGATCTTGAACTCCTCACTACAAGTCAACCTTCTTACAGTATATTTGCAAGTACATATTTGTAAGTACATATTTGTTAGCTGGGAAAGAAAGAAAGAAAAAAAGAAAGAAAGAAAGAAAGAAAGATTAATCCCAAGTGGGAAGTTGCAGGCTGGTTCAATTTTCTTCAAAAACAACAATTGATGGACAGAATGCAGAACAATGTCATACATTCACCCCAGTACAGAGATCTGGGCCTAAATCCATCGTTTTTTTGCTCACCATGCCATTCTAGTTTGAACCCAGCCATATGCAAATCAGTCTTGACCCTGTGCCCCATTGGGAACAGTCCAGCCCGAACTGCCAGGCCAGGTCCTCCCTGGACTGGAAACAAGCATCCTAGGACCGGTTTCGGGTTTCACCCTCTTCAGCCAGGATAGCTTGATTCCAGTGGCATGGAGAGCACGGGACCCACGTCTGGGCATACCCGTCCCACTCGGGGTGACAAATGCAAAAACAACAATTGATGGACAGTATGCAGAACAATGTCATACATTCACCCCAGTACAGAGATCTGGGCCTAAATCCATCGTTTTTTTGCTCACCATGCCATTCCAGTTTGAACCCAGCCATATGCAAATCAGTCTTGACCCTGTGCCCAATGGGAACAGTCCAGCCCGAACTGCCAGGCCAGGTCCTCCCTGGACTGGGGTGGAGGAGTGAGCTAAAGAATGATGATGGATTAAACCCAGATCAGTTGACTGGGGGTGAGTGCTTGCAATGTTCAACACTCCGTCCATCATCCCCTTTGGTTTTGCTATGTTCGCCCTAAGTTGGCAGGGTATGCCCAGACGTGGGTCCCTTGCTCACTTTGCCACTGGATTCAAGATAGCCTGGCTGATGACGGCTGTAAGCCAGAAACTGGTCCCAGGATGCTTGTTTCCGGTCCAGGGAAGACATGGCTTGGCAGTTCGGGCTGGACTGTTCCCATGAGGCACAGGGTCAGACTGATTTGCATATGGCCATGTCTGAACTGGGGTGGCGGAGTGAGCTAAAGAATGATGATGGATTAAACCCAGATCAGTTGACTGGGGGTGAGTGCTTGCAATGTTCAACACTCCGTCCATCATCCCCTTTGGTTTTGCATGGTTCAATTTTCTTCACACCTACTAACTACTAATCCCAAAATCTTGTACTGCAGTGAATAATCTATCATGCCATGTATATACACTAATAAAGTTAGATAGATGTCCCCCAGCTAGGTATAGCTGTTTTGTACTATGTGCAACAGCAATATGTAGGCAAAATGTCTAATCCAAAATTTGCACAAAGAAATATTTCATAATACCTAAAAATCAATCAAAATTAAATTAATTCAACCATGACACTGTATCATAAAAATAAACTTACGGCACACTTTTCATGGTTGCTAACGAACGGCTTGGACATTCATAGATGCACATATAAGCCTTAATCCGAATTTAATCCATGCAGAATTTTACTATTCAAAATTAATATGTAACGTGATTCCAGTCTCCTGAGCTGTAGCTCCCCTTTCCTCTTCTGGGATTACTCTGGATTGCGTCTATAACATAATAGACCTATTCAATGGCATTGCCCCTGTGATGCTCATGAATATGCCTTGCAACAGGGTAGCTCTTGTCATCATTGGCTATGGCCCGAAGGTGTTGTAATATTCTCACATGGACCATGTGAATGGCATTCCCTACGTACAATTTCGGACATGAACATTGTAGCACATAGACCACATACTCACTTCTACAACTGAACACCCCGCATATAATTATTAGGGTATTTTGTAGAGGTGTCTGAATCGCCTTGGTATTATGCCCATGGCGACAAGCCGTACATCTGTGACATCTTTGGAAACGACAACTGCCTCTAAGCCAATCAACTCCTGTATTGTTTTGCGGGCAATTCTGCACTAATTCTATGTGCATTGATTTTGCCCATCTGAATGACATTAAAGGGGTTTGAGGTATACTGTGGCTGATGACTGAGTCACTTTTAATAAGTTTCCAATGTCTGAGCAAAATGCTACTCAGTCTCTGATGGTAAGCAGAGTAGCCTGTAATTAAACAAATCTGGCTGGTGTCTCCTGCTTGTAATTTCTTTTTGCGAATGCTAAACAGTAACTCTTCTCTCTTTTTGAATTTGCCTTCTCTTGAGCTGTATGTAAAACTGCCTCACTATTCCCTCTCATCCGGAGTCTTTCATTTAGATCCTCCTGTCCCCATTTGAGTGTTTCATCATTACTGCAATTGCGCTTCATATGAAGATTTCCTGCATAAGGAATACTGTTTTTCAGTTTGGTCTGGTGAAAGCTACTACCATGTAGTATGGAGTTACCTGATGTAGGTTTTCTAAGTGTCTTTATGTGTATTTTATTGCCCTTCACATACACTACTAGATCTAAAAAGTGTACTCCTCCTTACTTATGGTGTTCATGAAAGAGAGGTTCAGATCATTGGTATTAAATTTCTCAGCAAATGATCTTGCGGATTCAGATGACCCCTTCCATAAAATAAACAGGGCATCGATATACCTAGTCCATAGGACAATATTCTCAGACCACTCACTCGCATATTCTACCGCGAGCACCTGTTCCTCCCACCAGCCCATATGAAAATTTGCATAACTGGGGGTCAAGCAGGTACCCATGGCCGTCCCCTGATCTGTCTGTATGTCTGTTGTTCAAAAAGAAAGAAATTACTGTTGAGACACCACTCAGTCATTTCAATGAGCATTAGTGGGTGTTGGAGAAGATGTATAGGTCTAGAATCAAGATAGTGTTTGAGAGCTCTGATACCATCAGAATGTCTGATGCTCATATACAGTGCCGTGGCATCCATCGTCATAAGGACATAGGAGTCATCCCACGTTATATTGTATATCCTACGGAGGAAATCGCCTGTGTCCATTAGAAAGGAAGGCAAGTTACATACATTGTCTTGGAGGAAATGATCTATGTATCTAGAGGTATTCTCAAATAGTTCCCCAATAGCCTTGATTATAGGTCCCCCTGGTGGATTCTGGGTATATATATATTCACTGAAAAAACCATAGGTTTCAGACACGTTATAGTTAGAAATTAGCATTTAAAAAACCTTTGAAATTCACTGAAAAAACCATAGGTTTCAGGCACGTTATAGTTAGAAATTTGCATTTAAAAAACCTTAAAAAATCACTGAAAAAACCATAAGGTTTTAGGGACAGTTATAGTTAGTTGGACATTGCACTCGTACAAAACCCGTGAAATTCCCCCGTTATAGTTAGTTCAGGTAACTATAACTCGCGCCCCCGCAATGCACTGCTGATGACGTCACATATTACATCACTCATGACATGGTCAGTGACATCACTGATGACGACCGCCAGTAGATAATATATATATATATATATTCAACTTCTCTCTGTAACCTTTGGTTCTTTCAGTGAATATATATATATATATATATATATATATATATATATATATATATATATATATATATATATATATATTATCTACTGGCGGTCGCCAGTAGATAGTTATAGTTAGAACCTATTTTCCATAGGAAATCCGCGACATTCTATTTGAAATAACTCTCTTGCCGGTTGACGTATCTTCGCAAAATTTCCAAACTTTGTGGGGCGCTCCGGTCCGCTCCTACCCTTAAAGTCTCGGGGTGATTCGTCAAGCGGGGGCCGAGAAAAAGGGGGGTCCCAAAACGCGTTTTCCCCATTCATTTTTCCATAGGAAACTTTAGACACGGCTACAGCCCGAACTGCTGAACGGAATTACACCAAATTTGGCAAAGAGGTAGTTCTTGGTTCAGAAAGAACCCTTTTGTTAAATGGTGTAAATCCGTTCAGTAGTTGCTGAGAAAATCAAAAGTAAAAGTACATATATATCTATGGCCGCGTCGGATTCGCGCACCCTCCCGATCACGAGCTGCATGCTAATTGGCTGTCAACACTCCAAATCAGGAAGTGTTGGCGGCCATTTTGTCCCTCGGTAGAAATTTTTTTTTTTTTTTTTTTTAAAAATCGGCAGGATGCGCTCAGGGAGCACGGATCCTGCCGAAAAAAATCGAAGCGCGGTCTCCCGCGCTCGATAGTCACTGGCCCCCGGGTGGCCCAAGTCCCGGGGGCATGGTGGGGGGGTTTTAATTTATGTAGGGGGGCCTCTAAGGCCCCCAAGCCCCGGGGACAGCCACCCCCGGGGCTTTATTTAAAAATGATGGCGGGAGTGCTCTGAGCCCTCCCGCAGCCCCGGGACCGCCACCTCCCCGGGGCACTAAACATTTAAATATGGGGGTCCGTTACGGACCCCAAGCCCCGGGACCACCACCTCCCCGGGGCTGTGCACTGAATGGGAGGGGGCCGCGCGGCCCCCTCCTGGAGCCCTTGATGGCCCTGGGGACCACCACCCCCAGGGCCGGCTCCTGCAGTGTCCCGGGGTGCCTACCCCCGGGACACTGCTGTTTGCTATGACAGGACGGAGCCTCGCGGCTCCCGTCCTGTCATAGCAAACTTGGTTTGCATTTTGAAAGAGAGAGCAGGAAATCTGCTCTCTCTTTCAAAATGCAAACCAACTGCTTTTCCACATGGGGAGCAGCATGTTAGCTGCTCCCCATGTGGAAAAGCAATGCCGGCTTCCGCAGGAGGCGGGGAGCCGGCTGGGACTGTGGGGGGATTGGGGACCCCCACAGTCTCCAACGTGAGGCCAGGCCCCGGGGGATGGGGTCCCCGGGGCCATAAGTGGCCCGGGAGGGGGCCACGCAGCCCCCTCCCCAAAGTTCAATTTTTTTTTTTTTTTAAATAAGGGAAAGACCGGCCCCGGGGGATGGGGTCCCCGGGGCCTTAAATGGCCTGAGGAGGGGGCCACGCAGCCCCCTCCAAAGAAAAAAATAAAAATCGAGGCCATGCCCCGGGGATGGGGTCCCCGGGGCCAATACAGGCCCAGGGAAGGGGGCCACGCGGCCCCTCCCCGTTTTTTTTTTTAAATTAAAAAAAAAAAAAAATGCTCAGGCCCCGGGGGATGGGGTTCCCGGGGCCAAAAGTGGGCAAGGGAAGGGGGCCACGCAGCCCCCTCCCATTAAAAAAAAAAAAAAAAACAACCGGCATCGTGCCGGAGGCGCCCGCCCTCCCTGCAGTACTCTGCAAACGCGCCCCTGGCGCGTTTGCAGAGGGGGAACGAATTCCCCTTGAATACTGGGGGTCCCTGGGGGCCAACTAGCCCACCAGGAACCTCCAGTATGCGCCAGGGGCTGCCTTGCAGAGACGTGTACATAGTTTACGCCCTTTTTACACCTCTCTGCAACGCAGCTCTGTGGCGCTTTTGGAGGTATATGGTGGGCTAGTTGGACTCCAGGGACCCTCAGGATTCAAGGGGACTTAATCCCCCAACTTAAAACGCGCCACAGGGCGCGCTTGCACAGTGGTGAAGGGAGGGGCGGGGCTTCATGTGACATGTGTGCAAACAGGCCCCGTGGCGCGTTTTAAGATGGGGATTAAATCCCCTTCAATCCTGAGGGTCCTGGGGGCCAACTAGCCCAACAGGTACATCCAGAAAGCGCCACAGAGCTGCGTTGCAGAGAGGTGTAAAAAGGGGTGTGGCCTCTCTACACGTCTCTGCAACGCAGCCCCTGGCGCATACTGGAGGTTCATGGTGGGCTAGTTGGCCCCTAGGGAACCTCATGATTCAAGGGGACTTAATCCCCCAACTTAAAACGCGCCACGGGGCGCGTTTGCACAGATGTCACCTCAGGCCCCGCCCCTCCCTTCACCATTGTGCAAATATTCCTCTAAAATCTGCCTTACTACGAATTCCGATTTACTCACCTGTTATCAGGAGAGACCTCAGTGCTGCATCTTTCAGCCCAGTACTGGTCCTGAAAAGTAATTTTAACCGTACTTACCGGTAACTTGAATTTCCTTCATAGGCTAAGATTGACTGGTTTCACTTGGAAATTCTTCTAAGTGTGGAGTTTTGGAACTTTAAAATATTCCTCTAAAATCAGCCGAAATACGAATTCCGATTTACTCACCTGTTATCAGGAGAGACCTCAGTGCTGTATCTTTCAGCCCAGTACTGGTCCTGAAAAGTAATTTTAACCGTACTTACCAGTAACTTGAATTTCCTTCCATAGGCTAACATTGACTGGTTTCACTTGGAAATTCTTCTAAGTGTGGAGTTTTGGAACTTTAAAATATTCCTCTAAAATCAGCCGAAATACGAATTCCGATTTACTCACCTGTTATCAGGAGGGACCTCAGTGCTGTATCTTTCAGCCCAGTACTGATCCTCAAAAGTAATTTTAACCGTACTTACCAGTAACTTGAATTTCCTTCCATAGGATATCATTGCCTGCTTTTTGCTGAAAAAGTTTCTAAGTGTTGATTTTTGAAACATACAAATATTCCTCTAAAATCAGCCGAAATACGAATTCCGATTTACTCACCTGTTATAAGGAGAGACCTCAGTGCTGTATCTTTCAGCCCAGTACTGGTCCTGAAAAGTAATTTTAACCGTACTTACCAGTAACTTGAATTTCCTTCCATAGGCTAACATTGAATGGTTTCACTTGGAAATTCTTCTAAGTGTGGAGTTTTGGAACTTTAAAATATTCCTCTAAAATCAGCCGAAATACGAATTCCGATTTACTCACCTGTTATCAGGAGAGACCTCAGTGCTGCATCTTTCAGCCCAGTACTGATCCTCAAAAGTAATTTTAACCGTACTTACCAGTAACTTGAATTTCCTTCCATAGGATATCATTGCCTGCTTTTTGCTGAAAAAGTTTCTAAGTGTTGATTTTTGAAACATACAAATATTCCTCTAAAATCAGCCGAAATACGAATTCCGATTTACTCACCTGTTATAAGGAGAGACCTCAGTGCTGTATCTTTCAGCCCAGTACTGGTCCTGAAAAGTAATTTTAACCGTACTTACCAGTAACTTGAATTTCCTTCCATAGGCTAACATTGAATGGTTTCACTTGGAAATTCTTCTAAGTGTGGAGTTTTGGAACTTTAAAATATTCCTCTAAAATCAGCCGAAATACGAATTCCGATTTACTCACCTGTTATCAGGAGAGACCTCAGTGCTGCATCTTTCAGCCCAGTACTGATCCTCAAAAGTAATTTTAACCGTACTTACCAGTAACTTGAATTTCCTTCCATAGGATATCATTGCCTGCTTTTTGCTGAAAAAGTTTCTAAGTGTTGATTTTTGAAACATACAAATATTCCTCTAAAATCAGCCGAAATCCGAATTCTGATTTACTCACCTGTTATCAGGAGAGACCTCAGTGCTGCATCTTTCAGCCCAGTACTGGTCCTGAAAAGTAATTTTAACCGTACTTACCGGTAACTTGAATTTCCTTCATAGGCTAACATTGACTGGTTTCACTTGGAAATTCTTCTAAGTGTGGAGTTTTGGAACTTTAAAATATTCCTCTAAAATCAGCCGAAATACGAATTCCGATTTACTCACCTGTTATCAGGAGAGACCTCAGTGCTGTATCTTTCAGCCCAGTACTGGTCCTGAAAAGTAATTTTAACCGTACTTACCAGTAACTTGAATTTCCTTCCATAGACTAACATTGACTGGTTTCACTTGGAAATTCTTCTAAGTGTGGAGTTTTGGAACTTTAAAATATTCCTCTAAAATCAGCCGAAATACGAATTCCGATTTACTCACCTGTTATCAGGAGAGACCTCAGTGCTGCATCTTTCAGCCCAGTACTGATCCTCAAAAGTAATTTTAACCGTACTTACCAGTAACTTGAATTTCCTTCCATAGGATATCATTGCCTGCTTTTTGCTGAAAAAGTTTCTAAGTGTTGATTTTTGAAACATACAAATATTCCTCTAAAATCAGCCGAAATCCGAATTCTGATTTACTCACCTGTTATCAGGAGAGACCTCAGTGCTGCATCTTTCAGCCCAGTACTGGTCCTGAAAAGTAAATTTAACCGTACTTACCGGTAACTTGAATTTCCTTCATAGGCTAACATTGACTGGTTTCACTTGGAAATTCTTCTAAGTGTGGAGTTTTGGAACTTTAAAATATTCCTCTAAAATCAGCCGAAATACGAATTCCGATTTACTCACCTGTTATCAGGAGAGACCTCAGTGCTGTATCTTTCAGCCCAGTACTGGTCCTGAAAAGTAATTTTAACCGTACTTACCAGTAACTTGAATTTCCTTCCATAGGCTAACATTGACTGGTTTCACTTGGAAATTCTTCTAAGTGTGGAGTTTTGGAACTTTAAAATATTCCTCTAAAATCAGCCGAAATACGAATTCCGATTTACTCACCTGTTATCAGGAGAGACCTCAGTGCTGCATCTTTCAGCCCAGTACTGATCCTCAAAAGTAATTTTAACCGTACTTACCAGTAACTTGAATTTCCTTCCATAGGATATCATTGCCTGCTTTTTGCTGAAAAAGTTTCTAAGTGTTGATTTTTGAAACATACAAATATTCCTCTAAAATCAGCCGAAATACGAATTCCGATTTACTCACCTGTTATAAGGAGAGACCTCAGTGCTGTATCTTTCAGCCCAGTACTGGTCCTGAAAAGTAATTTTAACCGTACTTACCAGTAACTTGAATTTCCTTCCATAGGCTAACATTGAATGGTTTCACTTGGAAATTCTTCTAAGTGTGGAGTTTTGGAACTTTAAAATATTCCTCTAAAATCAGCCGAAATACGAATTCCGATTTACTCACCTGTTATCAGGAGAGACCTCAGTGCTGCATCTTTCAGCCCAGTACTGATCCTCAAAAGTAATTTTAACCGTACTTACCAGTAACTTGAATTTCCTTCCATAGGATATCATTGCCTGCTTTTTGCTGAAAAAGTTTCTAAGTGTTGATTTTTGAAACATACAAATATTCCTCTAAAATCAGCCGAAATCCGAATTCTGATTTACTCACCTGTTATCAGGAGAGACCTCAGTGCTGCATCTTTCAGCCCAGTACTGGTCCTGAAAAGTAATTTTAACCGTACTTACCGGTAACTTGAATTTCCTTCATAGGCTAACATTGACTGGTTTCACTTGGAAATTCTTCTAAGTGTGGAGTTTTGGAACTTTAAAATATTCCTCTAAAATCAGCCGAAATACGAATTCCGATTTACTCACCTGTTATCAGGAGAGACCTCAGTGCTGTATCTTTCAGCCCAGTACTGGTCCTGAAAAGTAATTTTAACCGTACTTACCAGTAACTTGAATTTCCTTCCATAGACTAACATTGACTGGTTTCACTTGGAAATTCTTCTAAGTGTGGAGTTTTGGAACTTTAAAATATTCCTCTAAAATCAGCCGAAATACGAATTCCGATTTACTCACCTGTTATCAGGAGAGACCTCAGTGCTGCATCTTTCAGCCCAGTACTGATCCTCAAAAGTAATTTTAACCGTACTTACCAGTAACTTGAATTTCCTTCCATAGGATATCATTGCCTGCTTTTTGCTGAAAAGTTTCTAAGTGTTGATTTTTGAAACATACAAATATTCCTCTAAAATCAGCCGAAATCCGAATTCTGATTTACTCACCTGTTATCAGGAGAGACCTCAGTGCTGCATCTTTCAGCCCAGTACTGGTCCTGAAAAGTAAATTTAACCGTACTTACCGGTAACTTGAATTTCCTTCATAGGCTAACATTGACTGGTTTCACTTGGAAATTCTTCTAAGTGTGGAGTTTTGGAACTTTAAAATATTCCTCTAAAATCAGCCGAAATACGAATTCCGATTTACTCACCTGTTATCAGGAGAGACCTCAGTGCTGTATCTTTCAGCCCAGTACTGGTCCTGAAAAGTAATTTTAACCGTACTTACCAGTAACTTGAATTTCCTTCCATAGGCTAACATTGACTGGTTTCACTTGGAAATTCTTCTAAGTGTGGAGTTTTGGAACTTTAAAATATTCCTCTAAAATCAGCCGAAATACGAATTCCGATTTACTCACCTGTTATCAGGAGAGACCTCAGTGCTGCATCTTTCAGCCCAGTACTGATCCTCAAAAGTAATTTTAACCGTACTTACCAGTAACTTGAATTTCCTTCCATAGGATATCATTGCCTGCTTTTTGCTGAAAAAGTTTCTAAGTGTTGATTTTTGAAACATACAAATATTCCTCTAAAATCAGCCGAAATCCGAATTCTGATTTACTCACCTGTTATCAGGAGAGACCTCAATGCTGCATCTTTCAGCCCAGTACTGGTCCTGAAAAGTAATTTTAACCGTACTTACCGGTAACTTGAATTTCCTTCATAGGCTTACATTGACTGGTTTCACTTGGAAATTCTTCTAAGTGTGGAGTTTTGGAACTTTATAATATTCCTCTAAAATCAACCAAAGTACGAATTCCGATTTACTCACCTGTTATCAGGAGAGAACCCAGTGCTGCATCTTTTAGCCCAGCACTGACCCTGAAAAGTAATTTTAACCGTACTTACCAGTAACTTATATTTTCTTCCATAGGAATCCATTGTCTGGTTTTCAGCAGAAAAGTTTCAAAGTGCCGATTTTCACAAACTACAAATATTCCTTAAAAATCGCCTGTATGACTTAAACGCATTCTTTCAACTGTTTACAGGAGATGCACCAGTGCTGGATCCAGGATCCAACACTGAGTAAGAAAAAGTAACGATAACAGTTTTTAACTGCTAAGTGAATTTCCTTCCATAGGATAACATTGGTGATTCTATGAGAAAAAGTTTCTAAGTGTCAACTTTTAAAATACAATAATATTCCTTAAAAATCACGACTGTAACCAAAACGCTTTTACTCAACTGTTTACAGGAGATGTACCAGGACTGAATCTAGGATCCAGTCCTGTGGTTAGAAAAGTAATCCATAAAGTAACTAATTGCATTTAACTAGAAATTCACATTGAGCTGAATGTTGCATTGTGTTTGAAAATGTGTTGCCCATTGCAACAACTGTAACTACTGTACTTAAAAGTCTATTGCCTATCTGCAAAGTATTTAAACTAAAGTAATTCATTCTGAGAAAGTATTTTTTGTAATGTAATGTATAATGTAATTACAATGTAATTTAAAAAATAAAATATGTAAAAAAAAATTGTTTCTAAAAATGTAGTAAATCAGTATGAAAAAAATTAATATAACAATTAATACATTTAAAAATTGTCATTTACAAAACCTTTGAAATTCACTGAAAAAACCGTAGGTTTCAGACATGTTATAGTTAGGAATTAGCATTTAAAAAACCTTTGAAATTCACTGAAAAAACCATAGGTTTCAGATATGTTATAGTTAGAAATTAGCATTTAAAAAACCTTTGAAATTCACTGAAAAGCCATAGGTTTTAGGGACAGTTATAGTTAGTTGGACATTTTACTCGTACAAAACCCGTGAAATTCCCCCGTTATAGTTAGTTCAGCTAACTATAACTCGCGCCCCCGCAATGCACTGCTGATGACGTCACATATTACATCACTCATGACATGGTCAGTGACATCACTGATGACATCACTGATGACATCTCAAATGACATCACTGATGACATCATCCACGTGATAATCTGATGCAGCTCTTCACACCCTAATATAACCTTTGATACACCCAATCTAAATTACAGACTGCCATTCGCAAAACCATAGACACTCCAACACCAATAACTACATACCCACTCACTGATTCTTAGGTCTACACACACACATCCACTCACTCACCCGTACAGTCACTCATACTTATGGTCACTCAGTACAGGACTATCATATGCACTCTTACTCCTATATAGACACTCAAACACCGCCACTCATCCATAGAGGTACTCACACACCTAGTCAGTCATGCAAATAATTAAACACACTGCCATTTACTCACCTATACAGTTATACACACACCAGCTCACTTAATCATACAAATACTAGCACATTGTTACGCTCTTATATAATCACTGATACAAGCACACACTCATCCATACAGCCACTATCACAATCACTCACTCTCGCTTATAGCTATTTATATACTCCAACACACATATATACTGCCTTTCACATATGTAGTTACTCACACATGTACCACTGGGACATACATTCACTCACTAACACACTCTTACACACACTTACCCACCCATACAGTCTATCACAGATGCACTCTTGAAACCATCCACCCAGTGAATCACCCACTCACACATCTATGCACAGTCGCACACACCCCATCCACACAAACACTCAGGCACCCATACAGATACTCAGACAACAAATCAATAACTCTTATAGACACTCATGTAGCTATTCACAAACCCATGCAGCCACTTACACAGCAACAGACAGATGGATACAGACATTCACCCAGTTTAGTCACTAACCCATGCATTCAGTAAGATACGTTAAATCACTCACTTATAGAGTCAGTCACGCACCTACTAAATCATCCATACAGACACTTACACACCCACTCATTCTTCAATACGTCTTTTCCTATATATATTAAAAATATTTAAACTTTACAGAAACACACAGTCACTGGATGATGTCATCAGTGATGTCATTTGAGATGTCATCAGTGATGTCATCATTGATGTCACTGACCATGTCATGAGTGATGTAATATGTGACGTCATCAGCAGTGCATTGCGGGGCGCGAGTTATAGTTAGCTGAACTAACTATAACGGGGGAATTTCACGGGTTTTGTACGAGTAAAATGTCCAACTAACTATAACTGTCCCTAAAACCTATGGTTTTTTCAGTGAATTTCAAAGGTTTTTTAAATGCTAATTTCTAACTATAACATATCTGAAACCTATGGTTTTTTCAGTGAATTATATATATATATATATATTCAACTTCTCGCCCCAACAATCCTCAAATCCATAAGGCAAAGCGAGTGCGGACCACAATTTCATGCAAGAAGTATTTATTTTTCAGTGAACTCTGTCTGCCATTACGCGTTTTGACCGTGAGGTCTTGATCACATGACAACGCTGGGCTGAATTATCGGCTCTTTTAAAGTGACAGTGCAATGCAACAATTTAATGGAGACGGACAACAGACTAACCCACATGAAAAAATAGGTTAATGTAATAATGCATAATTAACGCTGTTGTCCAACAAACTCCAACAATAACTCCATGTTGAATCATATAAAATAAATTGTATAAATACAATAAAATAACATAGTCATCAAGAAATGTTGAAACATCTAAAATGCACGTGCTCGTCATTGTAATATAGAAACGGACAAAAGTTAATCTAATGTACATACATGAGTCATTGCATGACAGATAATATGTCCAGTTTCATTTTACAACTGACTAGATACCAAAAAGAAAACAGTTTACCTGTATATATATATATATATATATATATATATATATATATATATATATATATATATATATGCACAATGATCCGGATATTTTTTGCAGTACATGGTTTCATATATTAAAAAAGGCTGTGACACTTTTGGTCTCTGAAAGCTGAAATTCTTATTCTTTCAACAGCTTGGTCCTCATCTGGCCTGTCACTTCTTGCTGCAATAAATTGAACATACCTATATGCTCTACCTTATTCTGTCTTTTGTTGATGCTTTTAAATGCACCCAAAGGTCTTCATCACCGCCATGTTAGATAATTGTTAGTGCTTTGTTTACTTACTCTCTCTTTTTAATTTTCCTATGCCCCAAAACCCCCAGAGCCATTTGCTTTTCCACTTACAGGACCTTCACCTGTTTTCCCCTCTCCACTACTTTTACCTCACCCTCTGTACCTGTGCAATGATCAGATACATACCTAGCCTCCTGCAAACTTACTATACTGGCCTTATGGTCCAATTTCCCGTCAACATCAACAGACGCAAAAAATGTTAGCTTGTTTTACCTTTCTTCAACCTCCAGCACTCTTACGAGACCGCCATCATTTTCCTCTCATGCCCAATTTCAATCACGACTCCTTCCTCCCCCTCTTCATAATCAAACAATGTCTCATCACTCTCCTCAGCAATCGTTCTCCACCCACTCATGCCACTGGGTACTTCCCCATCACCCATGCCAACGTTACCAGAGTCAACCATAGATATTCATACTCTTCCTTCGTCAGCGGAGCCACACTGCTTTGCTTCAGTTCCTCGATGCCTCTGAGCTGGCCACACTTAATAGTACCCTGTCTTCTGACTAGGATCCAGGAGCCAAACAGAACTCTCACAACTGCTGCAATTAGTCTCTCCGATCCTTCTGCACTCCAAATTCCACTTCTAACACGTGTTGTGCTACCTCCTCTCTACCCTCTCATCGTCACCTCACCTCTTCAATCCCCTCCTCACACTCCACTCAGACCCACCTATCTCTCCCCACCCTTCTATCACCTACCTTTCCTTCACCACTACCCCTAACCTGGCCCACAACCTGCCAAACTGCTAGCCCTCCATCCTTGACCACATTGCTAACAAACTGTTGCATAAACTACAGGCTTTGACCTTGTGCTACAAGGTTTGGTTTTCCGCTCACAGGTGTCTGGATTTAGTTTAGTGCACTAACACTTGAGCATGATAGACCATGTTATTGTAGTCCCACACAGCCCCACTTGACATCCCTGTCGGTGTGTTGTCTGTGTTTTCTAAACGTCTTTATTTCAACAGTCTCATCCTGTTCCTTAATACATGAGCAATAACCACAATGAATATAATCAGAATAGCACTAATGCATGTCATTAACAGCAAAAGTAATATGAACATCTCTAACAGGATTGGAATGTTCCTAGCAGCCTATTAACATAAAGACTACATCCTTGCTCTACTCTATTAGAGCATGAAGTAGTTCACTTGCCTATAGTTTCTTGAGACTCAGCGCACTGCATAGACGTTCAATGGAGAAGCTGTGGTCAGCAGATTTAGACGGGGAGAGTGTGTTCCATCGGAAAGAAAACACACATCATCTGTGCTCAGCTCCTCTGCTCTGCATCAGCGCTCAGCATAGGAATAGATGTTGTGGCATTCTGGCTGTCTGGTACACCCTCTTGCAATAACCTGTGGTGGAAACCTCTCTGGTTCAGTGGTCAATTCATTAGATTTCATGGGATTGGCCACTAACTTTTACCTAACATTGGGGGATTGTTCACTTAGTCTTAGACATGACTGTTATGAATCAGCATTGATGAAAATACATAAACTCAGACTACATGTTTATCTGCACGTTCTCTGTGATACCTTGAAATATAGATATCAGGACATTTGTATCAGACTTCTGTCGCCGTACACATTATCAAAGTTATTGTTTGGATGAATTGATACTTTCACAGGTTTCCCAAAAGATAATGACATGCGGCATATGGGCCAAAGAAAGTAAGGCTAACTTAACATGCTCAAAATGGAGTCTATCTTTGGTATCTTTACGACAAAGCTCCCCTCTTGAGTCTGCCCCGCTGTCTGTTCTCCGTCTCTGTTCTGCTCCCACAAGTTTGCCTGGTCTCGTACTGGCCCCCGGTCATTTTTTCTGCAGGCCTTTCTTCATTCCTGACCTCCTCCTCAGGCCTGCCCCCCACTTGTGCGATCTAAGGGCATATGTACAAGGAAGTGGCGGAGTGAGGCGTTAGCCGTCATGACTTAACGCCTCACTCCACCACTTCAGAAACGCAAGGCTGCATCATATTTATGAGAATATGATTCAGCCTTGCATTTCCCCCTGCACTGGCGCTACACTTAGCAGTGTAACGCCAACGCAGGCACCCTTTCACCATAGTGCAAGGGTGTCTGCGTGCAGGAGAAAGATTGTTTATGTACAGGAATGTCCCCCTTCCTGTACATAAACAATCTTTAATGGCATTTTGTCACTTCTATGTGTGCTGCTTAATGCAGCACATATGGAAGTCACAAAATGGCATCTTTTTAAAAAGATTGTTTCCGTGCAGGAAGGGGGACCTTCCTGTACATGAACAATCCAAGGTTTTTTGCTTTTTCCATGTGTGCTGCACAAGGCAGCACACATGGAAAAAGCAAAAACGAGGAGAAATAAAGCATTTATCCTCGTTTCGCCAACTTAAGACGAGGTTTTCCCTGGTCTTAATTTTGGCACTGCCTCCTATTTACGCTGCCCTTGTAAATAGGTGGCAGCGTTAAAATCAATGAGTGTTGCGGTGGAACGCCCACCACAACACCCATTGCCCACCCCTTTCATGCTAAGCATTGCATGAAAGGGGGCCTTATTTACAAGGTGGCGTTAAGCCACGTTAAGTGGCTTAACGCTGCCTTGCAAATAAGGCAAAGCCCCTATCGCCATCATAACGCCACTGAAAGTGACACTTTAATAATACCTCCATGAAGGTGCAAGGCTGTCTCAGATGCATCCCCTGTGACAGCGCCTCCTATCCTTCAGATATGTTGGCAACTCTGCAGGGATGCTCACTTGCTGACATCATGCCGCTTCAAAATGCGATGCATGGCGTGCTTACCTTCACGCTGTACTCCAGCACCACCTGTGCCCACCTGCTCATCCACACACCTTCCCTCCTGTCCCCACGTACGGGAGGAAAAGCACATCTTTCTCCTGGTGTAACACTGATGCTTGTCTAATGAGTCTCCTCGGACCCCACTGAAGCAGGTGAACCTCCTGGTACTTCTCCAGCCACTTCTCTCTTATCTAACTTTTTAGGTCTTGCCTGTCAGACAGCGCAGTTTGTCAGGTTGGAAAATACCTATTGTGAATTTAGCAAAATCCTACAGTTGGCTTACAGTCCATCCATTGTTTAGCACTGATTGACTTTACTTTCACTCTCATGTGCTTGCTTCTAATTCAATGGCTTTCCTTGTCTCTCTTGTTCCATCTTGTGCTTATACCTCTGCTGGAGTAAACAGAAAAGTGGTGGGTGGCATAATTGAACTAATCTTAGCCACTGGTAATTACTCGGGCTGCATCCCAGTCCATTTTTTTACCTACAGTGCCTCCTCAGATTAGACCTAGGCATATACAAATCAGCCTTTTCCTGCTCCAGTAGGAACAGTCCAGCCCGAACTGCCCAGCCAGGTCCGGTCTGAAATGGAACACAAGCAACCCAAGACCAGTACCCCCTATCCGACGCTCTTCTGTTGCGTGCAACTTGGTCCCAGTGGTTAAGTGGCAAATGACCCATGTCTGGGCATAACCATTGCACTTAGGGTATCGCGTTGAAGTAAACAAAAAACTGATGGATGGGATTTTTGAATTAATCTCACCCATTGGTAATTACTCAAGCAGTTCCTCTTTTTTTACCTACATTGTCACCTCAGGTTAAACCCAGCCATATGCAAATATGTCTTGATCATGCTCCATTAGGAACAGTCCGTCCCCAACTGCCAAGCCAGGTCATCTTTGAAATGGAAAACAAACAACCAGGTCTTTGTCTACAGTGGCATTGTGGGTAAAAAACAATGTACTGGAATGCAGCCCTGAGTGATCGTCTGTGGCTGAAATTAATTCAAGCATTCTATCCATCACCTTTTTTTTCAGAGTTTGATATAGCGCAGACTTGACCCGAAGGTATCAGAGCGCTTTACATGAGCACCAGTTGTGTTACACAAGGACACGTTCATTTTTGTTAGGCACGGGGAGATTAAGTGATTTGTCCAGAATCACAGGATGTTGAGCGTCATTGCCAAGACTCGAGCCTGGTTCCCCAGATTTGAGACCGGCTGCCCTAGCTGTTAGGCCACATCCTCTCCCCACTTGTTTTTTTTTTTTTGTAATTGACGCCCTACGTATAACGGCCATGCCCAGATGTAGGTACCATCCGCACTGTGCCACAGGATTCAAGCTACACCCTACTGACGGGCCCCTACTATGATAACAAGTATTGGTAAATGGATTAGGCTTCGCCTATGTGATTAATAATAAGCTGTTTTTTGTTGTAAGTTGTAGCTTGCTGAGTTGTTGTACATTATAAGTTATAGAAAGTCTGTTAAAGTGCTATGACTTGTTTATGTACAAAAAGGCAATATATTGTGCTGTTACTAGTGGCATAGTGCGGGAAAGTAATAGCAAAATTTTGAAAAATGAAATTAAAGAGGAAAATAATAGAATTAATTGATATAATAGCAATATTATGTGTTTAGAGAACTTCTAACAACTTTTGGGCCCGGTGCCACTGCACCTGCTGCACCATTCAAATCATGCCCCTAGTGCCTACAAGATAACTGCATTTGTGACTGCCTGTTTAGTAGTAAAATATAGCTATATTTGGTGTTTAGAGGAGTTATGACAACTTTTGTCTCCAGTGCCACTGCACCTGCTGCACCATTCAAATCATGACCCTATTGCTTGTAAGGTAACTGCACTTGTGAATGCCTGTTTAGTAGTCAAATATTGCACAGCTCTTGTATATTAACTTTATTTTTAACGTGCAATGTTAATTACAACATTTAGAATTTGATCATAATGACCAAATAAATTATGTTGAAAAAAATCAATCCAAAAATACCTACAAAGTGCAAGGAAAGGGACTGAGGCATGAATAGGAATTGCCACAAATGTTCAGCTTTACACAATTAAGGGCCCGATTACGATGTCGTAGGAAAGGCCGGTCGGAGCCTTTCCTACGACATAGTAATCGGCTGTTTAGATTCCTTTCTGGCCGACCCATTTTGATGGGGTCGGTCGGAAAGGAATCTGAACCGGATTTCCGAATGGCCTCTGACGGGCTCAGAGAGCCCGTCTGCCATTCGGAAAGCCTCCAGTAATCCCTCGGGTGGCTCTTTCTGCCCGAGAAATTACGATGGCAAATTCCAACAGCCTTTCTGTGCCTGCCTTTTTCAAAACAGAAAGGCTGTAGGAATCCGAATTTAAGGGCCCCCAGCAGGGCCCTTATGGGTGCAAGCCCTCCGGATGGTGGCCTAGGGGACACCCTGTTGATCCCTGCACCCGGTGGCAGGCACCTTGAGGTACCTGCCACCGGGCGCAGGGATGAACTGCACCTCAGCTCTTTACAATGAGAACATGCATTCCGGGCGGAATGCATGCTCCCATTGTAAAGAATAGGAATGCGACCGAACAGTGTTCGGTCGCATCCTAATTGCTGGGTTCGGTCCCAGTTCCCAAACGATGTCGGACGGACTCAGGTCCGTCCGACATCGTAATCAGGCCCATAGTAATAAAAAGCAAGCATTCCAGCATACGGTTAGAACTTGTCTGCCTTTTCCGTGGGAAGAGATCTCATCTTTACAGTGAATAGGGCTTAAACAGTGTGAACAGCTTTATAGACGTATTGTAAATGCGCACATCCAAGAGCAGTTAACAACAAAAAAAAAGTTCCACATAAAAGCGAATGAACACACTAATTCGGCATTGGGAACTGATAAGAGCCCCCTTTTATGATATATTAAATACAAGAGATTTCAAAAGCAGAGCACGCTGTGCAGGCGAAACCTAAAAACAGTTTAGGGTTGCTTGTGTGCCTTCTAGTGAGGTCCATCCCTGGCAGCTTGGGATGGACTGTTCCCATGAGGAGAAGGGTCGGTACTGATTTTCTATAGTGGGAAGGTGGGTGAAAAACGATGGACTGGCTTGCAGTCCCCAGTGATCGCCAGTGGTTTAGACTAATTCAAGCATTGTTGCTTTTTGCAGTTGATGGCCTAAGTGCTACAGGTATGCCCAGATGTGGGTCCTGTGCTCACTGTGCCATAGGACTCAAGTTACACCCTACTGATGAGCACCAACTAGGGTGTAACCGGTCTGGGGTTGCTTGTAATCCCTTTTGGATGGGGCCTTGAGTGGCAGTTCGGCACGGACTGTTCCTCTGAGGAACAGGGTTGGTACTGATTTGCATAAGGTGGATTTTTCTCTAGAATGGCATGGTAGGTGAAAAACAATGGACTGGAATGCAGCCCAAGCGATCACCAGTAACTGAGATGAATTCAAGCATTCCATCAATCACCTTGTTGTTTTTTAGACTTAACACCAAAAATGCGACAGGTTTGTCCAGAAGTGTGTTCTGTGCTCACTGTGGAATAAGACTCCAGCGAAACCCTACTGATTAACCCTAAATATGGCGAAACCTGTCTGGGGTTACTTGTGATGCTTTTTCTAGCGGCTCTCGCCTGATAGTTCAGGGTGGACTGTTCCCATGAGGAGCAGGGTCGGTACTGATTTGCATAAGGTGGGTTTTTCTCTAGAATGGCATGGTAGGTGAAAAGCAATGGACTGGAATGCAGCCCAAGCGATCACCAGCAACTGAGATTAATTCAAGCATTCCATCCATCACCTTGTTGTTTTTTCCAGTTAACACCAAAAATGTGACGGGTGTGCCCAGAAGTGTGTCCGTGCTCACTGTGGAATAAGACTCAAGCTAAACCCTACTGATGACCTTCAAATATGGCGAAACCAGTCTTGGGTTGCTTGTGATGTCTTTTCTAGCGGCTCTCGCCAGATAGTTCAGGGTGGACTGTTCCGATGAGGAGCTGGGTCGGTACTAATTTGCGTAAGGTGGGCCTTTGTCTAGAGTTGCATAGTGGGTAAAAAACGATGGACTGAGCAATCGCCAGTGGCTGAGATCAATTCAAGCATTCCGTCCATCACCTTGTTGCTTTCTGCAGTTGAGTCCTGCTAGAGAATATCCTCTTTACCATCCTTTGGCTTGGTGGACTGCTATCCGTCAACCGCTCACTTTTAGGGAACTACTTTTTTCTTTTTGCTTAAGCAGTCCATGAGAATGCACAGGTTTTTCAGCTCTCCCGTTCAAGTGCTTCTTCTCCCTGCCAAATATTTACCTTTCTTATCTGTCTTCCTGTCGTCATTGTATTGCAAGTTTTCTCTTGTGTACTTATCCCCCTCTCCAAACTGATCCCTCCCCCATTCTCCGTGTTGGTTTCTCACTCATGTGCTTCGTCCCCGTTTTGAACTCATGTTCTACTTTTCCACTTTTCTCACCAACCCCATATTGCTTCCCCCCACCTGCTCCTCTGTTGCCCCCACCACTGTGGCCGTTTCTTTAAATATTTTCTTTGTAATTATTATTTTGTTTGGGAGAGCCAGGTAGCAAATCGCTGCCAGCCCCTCCACCTTAAAAAAGGCTTTCACGCTATTTCTATGTAAAAAAAAATTCTTTAACGATCCATCTCAAATTGGAATTGGTAAATAAATAAAATAGTGCCTCTGCCACTTTATAGGCATGCGCACGCACTCACTTACAGAATGCTTTTTATTTTTCTCTTGTCTATGCTGCACAGCATCTTGCCGGTGCTATGCAGCATAGCCAAAAGGCATAGGGCCCCATGCATCAACCTAAAGTCGAGTCGCAAATGGGCAGATTCGCAGAATCTGCCCCTTTGCGACTGGTATTTTGCATTTGGGATGCATCATCCCAAATGCAAAAATCGCTATTTAAGGAATCGCTAAATTTGTGATTACTTAAATTGCGAGTGCATTTCAGGAATCGCAAATTGCAATTCCTTAAATGCAATGCATTAAACAAAAAAAAATAGCGATTTCGCTAATATGAATCGCAAATTACCATCAATCTAAAGTTGATGGTAATTTTCGATTTCTTTAAAAAATGCACTAACGTGCATTTTTCGAAGTCACATGTTACACACACACATGCCCTTGGGGCATGTGTGTGCGCAACATGTGGCTAAATTGTAATTTCAGAGGTGCAACAGGGTATCTTTTTGGAACCCTTCCACCCTTGAAATTGCATGCGCAATTTGCGAGTACCTATTGGGTACTCGCAAATTGCGCATGCAAATGCCATTCATTCCTATGGGCCTCTGGGCCCATAGGAATGAATGGGAATCAATTCCTTAATTGCGAGTCGCAATTTGCGAGTCGCAATTAAGGAATTTGTAGGAATCACAAAATTTTATGCGATTCCTACATGCATAGACAATAGCGATTCTTTAATTGTGATTCCTTAATAATCGCAATTAAAGAATCGCTATTGTCTATGTTGATGCATGTGCCCCTTAGATCCTAAAAGCGTGACCTTTTGGCTTTGCCATTGCTTGTTTTCTCCTGCTGTGTGTCATGCTTTAATGGCGGGAAAAAAATCCTGGTCCCCAAAAAAGAGTGGTTGTGCCCATCACCCGTACTGTTGGGACAAATTAAGCAAAGTCTCGAGCTCGGTGCTACCCTTAGCTGCAAATATCTTATCTTATTTAATTGTCACAGCATATTATTTTAAAAGCTGCATTGAATGCATCTCATAACGTGTGTGTTTTTGTGCAGCACATTAACGGTATTTTACGCAGATTATACTGACCTGAATGTAGAGTGTCAGGCGTAGATGAATTGCTTTCTTCCGGGATGCTCTTTCCCTCTTGCAGAGTACTCCCATCCCTCATACAAAGTGATCATCCTGTTTTTTGTTGTGATTCGGGTAACTGCGTCACTTCTGTGTGCAGCTCTTCCAAAATGCTTCTCATCAAATTGAAGAGATTCTTGAGCAGTCACCAACTTGGAAGCTATTTATTCTGCCTGAGCAGGCTCGCCTTAGAGGCCATATCACCGGCAGCCAGAAGCCCCACGCTGAGTCCTGCTAATCTTCAAGGCGCGTTGGAGAGCGCTTTACCCAGTTCATCTTTATGCCTTGCACCAGAGGATTAACAGCTCTGTACTCTGTCTCATTGGAAGGACCGCTAATTACATTTACACAGTTCATTTATTGCATTGCATTGTACATTGATTCAAGTAATACCACGGTTGTAGTCTGGAATATCAAGGAGGAAATATTGTGCTACCTTAATATTGTGGCCAAAATATCGAAAGGTAAGCACAGCTAGGGAAAGATAGATTTACTATTTATTCTTAAATACACATATACGTACCTTGAAGATATATGTTGTCAAGGAACATATAAGCAGAGTTAGGTATAGAAAGTCTATACATACTTACCAGTTAATATTTTTGCCCTCAATATTTTGGCCATGAACTTAAGGTATAACAATATTCCACACTCGATATTTCTGACCTACACCCCGGCTGAACAAAGTTAGTCTGCTACAGCCTTACTCATGCCCAATTCTTAGGATATCCATGAAACACAAGTTTGTTTGTCATATACATGGCACCTTCAGTGGACTAGAAATCATTTGTTTAAGGTTTAAGGTTTTAAGGTTTTAAGGTTTAAGGTTTAGGGCTGGCTTGAGGTGAAGTTTTGTCTATAAGTCTTACCCCTTTAGCTCTACTCCTGGTTTGCTCACATTACTGGGAGGAATGTGCAGAGGCTCGAAAAAATGTATCCCTCTCTGACTGTGGCTTTAATCTTAACTTTGGGAATATGTAGCAGCACTGCTTAATTTGAGCCACTGTTTTCCGGTGCTTGGCACCGGCACCTATTTGTCAACATCATCGCTTGTGACAGTCTGACACAAGGTGGCGCTGTCTGTCTAATTTAGAGTTCAGCACAACAACAGTTAATAATTAATTCAATGTACATTAGAAATTGCTATTACCTGGTGCCCAACTCATTCTTAAAGCTTTGGGGGCCTGAAATAGTTGGTCAGTAGTTGTGCTACTTTCATTGGCAGCAGTGGCAGATGCAATGTGTGGTGCAAGCTGCAATGGCCTCCTGACGAAAGCCCTTGCACTTATTTTTTTACAAATTTAGCACTGTGTGGCACTATATCATGCCATCCACAATTTTCCTTTATTAATCTAAAGTTATATGCGGCCAACTGTTTCTTTATAGCAAGCTATTTGTTAATGATACCCAGACCGTTATCAGGTGGGCATAATAAAACTAGTCTTGGTCTTTTGTAATCCCAGTAAGTTTCTTTCGTGATAAGAGTGGGTAAAAGTTCCCTTCTGCACAATATGTGATTCCGGACCACCCCTCAGGTTTGGTTCTGGGTCTTTTTCTCTTCCAAGGACATTGAATCAGCTTGTTTGGGTAGTTGAAGGAGGAAATACGCTTCCTACCCCTAAGCATGTTGTTTTCCTCTTAACAATTTTTTTTGTTCTTCTGGTTGTATGACAAAATATAACCTACAAAAATATAGTGACATCGGAATATCATGTAATAAATATTATCAACAAAAATATAAAGTTTACACACTTAGGGGCCGATTACGATGCCGCCTGGAAAGGCTCTGACCGTTGGTCGGAGCCTTTCCAGGCCGCATCTCGGTTTAATGTCCGACCGCCGCATTACAATGCTGGCGGTTGGAAATTAAATTGGCCGGTCATTCCGGCTGGCTTCTGATGGGCTCAAGGAGCCCGTCGGCCAGTCGGAGGCTGGCCCGTAATCCCAAAGGGCGGCCTTTCCATCCTTGGGATTACAATACTCGGTCTCTGGCAGGCTTTCCATGTCAGGCTTTCCACATGGAAAGCCTGTCGGAGAGTGAGTGTGAGGGCCCCTAGCAGGGCCCCCTTGCCTCAGCGGCCTCCTGTTCATTCCTGCACGATGTGGCAGGCACCCTGAGGTGCCTGCCACACGGTGCAGGGATGAACCCAGACTCTCATTCCTCTATGGGAGCTCGTGGTACGGACGGTTTAAGGCCGTATCACGAGCTCCCATAGAGGAATGGGAGAATGCGACCAAACAGTGTTCGGTCGCATCATGATGAGGCGGCCTGGACCGCCGACTGGAGGTCGGTCGGTCCTGTTTCCGAGACGTCCGCCCAACATTGTAATAGTGTAATAGATCCCTTTGTATGTAAATTACAAAAGTATTGAAGAAAAAATATTTTGAAAAACAGAATATTATCAACAAAAGGTAAGTATATTGAAATTTACATGTAGAGCATAATATGTAATTTATTTAATTTAATAAAAAAAAAAGTCAACATAAATAGTTTTCAATATTAATGAAAATTAATGTATGTACATTTTACAATACAATTTAAATAATTTAAAAAATGCATTAAAGCTATTCATAACAATTTAAATATTAAAATGAACAAACAATTATATAAAAGAAATATTTAACAAATTTAGATATAAAATACAAATAAAACAAAACCGACAAAAAAATTAAATACAAAAATACAAATTAATTCCTTTTTATAAATAATTGACTAACTAAAAAGAAAATTACAAATGATAAAACCATAATAATGACAATCAAACATAACCAATGGTATGGAAAGTGATAAACTTTGACAGAGTTTGATTTATTATTCTAACTTCAAAGTAAGTAAAAGCAGGTGAAGTATTGGATTTCGGAGGCATTAGATTTGCTATTGCCAATCAAATGTAAGCACCATTAGGGAAAGTGTTGGACTTTGGAGGGGTTAGATTTACTATATCCACACCAATCTAAGCAATCGTAGGGCAAGTGTTGGACCTTGGAGGGCTAGATTTACTATCCCAACTCCAATTCAAGCAAAAGCAGGGAATGTGTTGTATTTGGAGGGGTTAGATTAATATTCCCACTCCAATTTAAGTAACAGTAGGGAATGTTTTGAACTTTGAAGGAGTTAGAGTTACTATTCCCACTCCAATCCAAAACAGTAGGGAAAGTGTTGGACTTTGGAGGTTACGTTTTCAATTCCCAGTTCAATCTGAACAATGGCAGAGAAAGTGTTGGACTTTGAAGGGGTTTCATACATGGTTGTATGACAGAGGCACGCATGGCTAAACCACACGTGCCTCTACCATGCAGCCCGAATCACAAATGCGTCTTAATTGCGCATTTCTTTACCACGCATGCCTTTACCACACAATTTCATTGTAAAGGCATGAGCGGTAAGGGGGTATGCATGGTTAAAATTACCACTATCCCGGTACCCCCTCCCCGCCCTAAACCCTAAAATTCTATCCCCCTATATTGCCCCCGCCCTGAGGCCTAAAACCTTCCCTACCCTTAAAACTACCCCTTCCCCTCCCCCTGCCCGGAGGCCTAAAACCCTGCCCCTATCATAAACTACCCCAACCCCAGCACCCCCTGCCTTGAGCCCTAAAACTTACCCCAGCACTGTCCTTAAAACTACCCCAACCCCTTCCACTGCCCTGAGGCCTAAAACACTGCCCCAATTAAAAAAAACTACTGACTCCCCCCTGAGCCATAAAACCGCCCGACTCCCCAATCCTAAAAACTCCCCCCAAACCCAGCCCTTAAAAGTACCCCAACCCCCCCGCCCTGAGCGTTAAAAGCGCCCTCACCCCTAAAAACTGCCCCCCTAAACCTGGCCCCAGCCCCACTTACCTGTCTGCATCCGGGGATTCCTGTTTTGATGCTTCATTTTCTTCTTCCCACCCATCCTGAACACTAGACCGCTATCTGCCTTAACCACACATATGCGTGATTAAGGCAGATGCGCGGTTCAGGAAAGCATGGTTATGCTTCTGGGGAAATGGCACGCGTGACTTTGCCGAAGTTGTTCTGGACGTTTCCCTTCATATACTATTCCCACTCCAATATAAGCAACAGTAGAGAAAGTGTTGTCCTTCGGAAGGGTTAAATTTACTATCCCCACTCCAATTTAAGCAACAGATGCAAATGTGTTGAACTTTGGAGGGGTTAGATTTACTATTGCTAGTCTAATCTGAACAATGGCAGAGAAAGTGTTAGACTGTGAAGGGGATTCATTTACTACTCCCTGTCCAACATAAACAAAAGCAGGGACACTGGTGGACTTTCAAGGGATAAAATTTGATATTCACACTTCAATATAAACAAAAACAGGGAAAGTGTTGGACTGGTTAGATTTACCATCCCCACTCCAAGGTAAGCAACAGTAGAGAAAACGTTGGACTTTGAAGGAGTTTCATTTACTGTTCCCACTCCAATGTAAGCAAAAGTAAGGGATATGTTGCACTTTGGGGAAGTTAGATTTACTATTCCCACAGTAGAGGAAGTGTTGGACCGTGGAGAGGTTAGATTTAATGCCCCACTCCATCATAAAAATAAATAAATAGGGAAAGTGTTGAACTTTGGAGGGGTTAGATTTACTACTTCCACTGCAATCCAAGTAACAGTAGGGAAACTCCAACTTAAGCCAAAGCAGAGAAATTGTTTGACTTTGGAGAGGTTAGATATACTATTCTCACAGCAATCTGAGCAATAGAAGGAAAAGTGCTGTACTTTGGAATGGTCTGCATATACCATTTCAGTTCCTTATTTTTTCTAAACAAAATATTTAAATACATAACAAAGTAAAAATATTTAATAATCTTGAAACTAAAAATATATTCATTATAGATACATAAAATGAAATAGAAAGATATAAAATTCCCCAAAATGAATTAAAAAAATTAAGAAATAAAACATATTTATAATAAATATATTTCCCTCACTACCACCGAAAAATAAAAATGACAACAAACAAGTAAAACTAATTTAAAAAATGTATAATTTAAACATTATTATTATTAAATAATCATTAAATAAAACTGTTAAAATTAATACAAATAAAAAATATTAAACTCATTTTTCAAAATTCTTAACTTAAACTGATCAACTAATTTAATAAATGTGAAAACAACAAATAATTCAAACAACAATTAAGTAATTAAATATTTTTATAGTTAATTATCAAACAATATTTTAATTAACATGAAAATTCATTAAAAACAGAAACAATAATTTATATTTTAATTAACTTCCCACCTTAACCTAATCCCCTACAACTGCAACAACCCCCTACTAATACTTATTTAATAAATTATATATTGCTTTAATTAAAACAATATTTCATATAACTATATTACAGAAAATTATATGCTATACAATGATTTTTTAAAATTATATTATATACCTTATATATTCTCTATGCAATATTTTGGGGTTGACAATATTTTCAATGCAATATTCTATAACACAATATCAATCAATCAAAATATTTATTTCTTACAGAAATATTGCACATTACCCAATTCATACATAGCGAATCCCAAATATCAGACAAGTTAATAATACACATTTAGATCGATTTTAACCAAACATATAACTTTGGCTATGCCGTATAAACAGTTAAAATTTACGACGCTAAAAACAGCAAATAGTCGACAACCCAAAGTCCCACATATATTAACAATCCACTAAAAGGACAAAAGATGCTGAATTAACTATTAACTTGCAGCTCATTTTGCTCAGATACGACATTGTAAAGTACAGTGTGCATAGCAGCTTATCACAATCACAAGGATTCTCTTAATCAGTCTTGTTAACAAATCTAATTCCCTTCTCGCGCTAGGCCTTGCCAAATCATCCTCTTGAAATGAACAGAACTCAGTTAGATCATCAAAACTGTCCTGCACGTATTAAAAACATTTTAAAAGAAAGATAATAAAAATGACCAGCAGCTTGCGACACATTGCTTGCCCAGTCAAAACCCCACTCTATCAGCTTAGGGGCTAGCCGACCTTTACCTTAAAACACTAAGGGCCTGATTATGAGTTTGGCAGATGGGTTACTCCATCACAAATGTGACGGATATCCCGTCCGCCCTATTACGAGTTCCATTATGTTCCATTGGATATCATGAAACTTGTAATAGGGCGAATGGGATATCCGTCACATTTGTGATGGAGTAACCCATCCGCCAAACTCATAAGCAGGCCCTGTGAGGAAAAAACCATAGCTTGGGATGTTATCAATTTTCGCAGGTATTGATCGGTGGCTATGGCTACATCCTGGTATCTGAGATCACAGAGCAATTTTAAGCCCATTTTTCTCTACTGTATCCCGTACCTTTTAAATACAGGTCGAAGGATCTTTTTCTTTTCTTCACGGAAAAGTACACAATCCATCAAAAGGTGGATCACTGAATATTTTCCACCCCGCTTACAGGGACATTGACCATAGCACACGTCTACTTTGTTTTTTAAACCTGATATTCGCCAAACTGGGTCAATTCCCACCGTCAGTTGCAGGATTTCATTTCGTAAAGACTTATCTCGAATTGCATATAGATACGAGAAGAAATTCATGCTCTCCTGCACAGCTAAAAAGGGGATAACTGAACTCTTAACTTTCAGATACTGAAAGTCCTCTTTCCAACTGGTATCAATAGCGCTTTGCCTGAGGGTGCTCTTTATATGACTAACTTGAGCTACTTTCCCTCCCTCAGTGCACAGATGAGAAACTTCCAGGCACTTTATCATTTCTATCACAGGGCTCCTCTTAATGGGGAAAGCAGCCAGTACCTCTGGTAAAATTAGCACCGACAATTTCTCACCAGGGACCCCACTTTTGATCGCGAAATAGAAGCGCAAAGCTCTGACATCTGCCAGTACACTCCAGGCTACTGTTCTCAGCTCCCTTCTGATGGCTTGTATCATATATTTTTCTGTAAATCTAGGAGCAGTTACAACAAATTACCTTCTAAGCCATCCCAAACAATCCACCAATCCACTGCCAACACCTCAGCACCATAAAGAGCCTGAGGTATTAATTTGCCTTGTATCACTTTACCTAGGGGTTCAAAGGTATAGCTACCAAGTTTGTGGTCAAACTTTTTCAGGTTGCTCACTTCAGTTGAAAGTATAAGTCTCTGGGAGGAAACATGCTTACCCCACTTCAATTCATCAGAAAATGTCATGCCCAAATCGTTATACTCCAGAACCTGCTCCAACCACACATTGCCTAAGAACCAAGCAAAATAATTTTTCTTTCTAGCTAAAAACAAGGTTTTTGTGTTTTCAACATTTATCGTCAGTTTGTTTTCCAGGTAATAAGCATTCAAGCCCTTTAATTTTCTTTGGAGCCCTATAGGCGTTAGGTCCATCACCACCAGATCGTCCGCATACATTAGGCAGCTAGTGTGCCTGTCCCCAATCTTTGGAGAGTAACTGTGTGTACCGCAGAACACCTGAGGGAGGTCTGCAATGAACAGACTAAACAACAGGGGTGCTAAGACACCTCCCTGCCGTAAGCCATTCTTAACCGGGATTTTCCTCGACAGGCTTCCTTGTTCATCCAGATCAACTCCGACCCAATTATCACTGTGCATTTTCATCATAAGGCTTAACAATGCTCCAGATATATTCCATTGCTGAAGTTTCGCCATAGGGTACCTCTGTCCACCCTGTCGAAAGCCGCTCGGAAGTCAATGAATCAGCAGCAAAGTTCACCTACCAACCTCATTGACTTCCTTGCAACTCCCCACAGCATGAAACAGTGGTCCATCCTAGAATGCTTTGGGCTGAAGCCTCCTTGCTCCACCGGTATCAGTCCTGAATCAAAAGCCCAAGACGTTAGATGTTTTAACAAGGTTTGTGTATTAAGCTTAGATGGAACATCTAGAAGAGAAATCAAGCAGTAATTAGCAGGCTGATCTAATTTGCCTTTTTTGTGAATGAGCTTCACTATTGCTCCCTTAAAGGAGTCTTGGAAAATGCCACTTAGTGTAACCCATCGGAAGAACCCACTCAACATTAATCCCCATTTCTTAGCATCTTTCTTAAATATCACAGATGGGAGCATTACCGCCATCTGAGTACTTGCAATCATTTCTGCCTCCGCAACAGAACTAGCCTGGGACACAACCAAATTTTCAAGGTTTCCACCACTATATAGCAAATATATAAAGGTGTACCATTCACCCTCACTGATCAGAGCCTATAGAAAGGACGGCGATTAAAAGGTTACCGTATTCAATACCTGCCAAAAGCGCTTACTGTTTTTATCAGCAATGGCAAATAACATTAACTCCCAATTTAACCTATAGAACTCCCTCTTTTTATGGGCACATAGGTTACGATAGGCGACTATCGCAGCCACCATTGCTGTTTTTAAGCCGACATCACTAGGATTTGACTTGAAGTGACGATTACTCCTGTTTACCACTCTTCTACCCTCCTTACAATCATCGTCCAACCAGCTGTTTCCTTTGCCTCTTATACTCTTAGCTGAGTGTGGGCCCCCCTTTAACAGTTTGAAGTAAGCTAACACTTGCTTCGTTAACCTATAATACCAATCCAACACATTTTGACCGTATTTCAGGTCAACATGCTCAAATTCCATCACAGAAAGACCCTGCAAAACATCTTCGGAAATCAAAACTTGTAATCTCCTATGGTAAACTACTTCAAGAGACAGGTTGGTACTTAGGAAGGGCACAAAATCTTCTCTGCACTCCAGACATCACAATATCCTTTTGCAATATTTTGGCAGAACACCATTCTTCTGCTTTCCGAAATGGAGTATTTCATGACCCTGTCAGAGAAGGAAGACCATGCCTTACACATAAAGCCCAAGAGAAGCTAGCAAGGTGCTGGGCAGGGCCGGATGATATGTAACACTTAAGAGCCTTTGGCTCAAAACTTTACTGTTCCTTTACCAATGCTCACACAGAGTCTAACTCTCCCACCCATCCTGCTCTTCTTTCTTTCTTTGGTTTGTTTCACCTAAAAGATAGCTACAAAAACTAAAGTCATGTCTCTTAAATAAACACAAGGCAAGCTTTGTAGATTTTAACAGTTTTGATACGTGATATCAGATGTGGATTTGGGGATGGCTTGAAATGAAGATTGGCCTGCAGCCTTTACCTTATAGCTCTACCTTTTTTCCTTGTGTTTTTCACATCTTTGTGCTTTCATTTGTTTGGAGGGATGTGGTTGGGCCCGATCACGAATCACCCACCCCGATTTCATTGTCAATTTTGACTTTGTAAGTCTGCCACAATATTGAGCATAATACACACAATATGAAGGGGGGAGAGGCAATATCCCTACTCCAGCCTCCCCGTACAATAACTGAACCACACAAAAGGAGTAGGGAAATATATATCAAGGAATCTATAAAATGTGCAAAAGATACATGAGAGTAGTGGCACGTGTTCACTGTGAAAAATATTGAGCATATGTTATACATCCACAATTTGTGCTTTTATCATCCCAAATTCCATGCACCCTGTTGTTTCTTTCGGCATATGTAATATATGATTCTGATGCTTGCACCGTTTTTGGAGGACATGTTAAATCCTGTGACCCTTTATAACATAAAATGACTGTCAAACTTGCTCTTTGGAAAGCGTATGTGAAAATGCTTGTATGTGCTCTGGCATGGCGGAGCTAAAAAATGCTTTAAAGGGCCTTAATGTACCAGGCTGCTGCCCTGTAGCCTTCCACTCTCAGTCACTGGTTACTGACCACACACTAGATTTGTTTTGAATATTGTAACTGCGTATTTCTTCTTGACTTGAAGATTCTGGGAACTCTTGTTGGGGATTAGGTGTCTATGTATGTTTGTATAAGGATCTTGTAAGAAATCTGCTTTTTAGCATTGTTTTTGTCCTTTTTCCTCTCCTAGACCCTGCTTGGATTTTGAATCTGCACATTAAGAAACTACTAACTGGTTTCTCAGTGCATGTGTTTCCTTTATGGTGTGAAAGTTTACTGTATTCACTTTCTCAGCCACAGGCTCACAACCTCTTTGAATGAGTGAGCTGCAGATGGGCTGTTTTTTATTTGCTAGACCTCACAGGGGTCTGTAGAGGAGGAAAGGAGGGGGGTGACCACTCATAAGAGGCCCAATTGAAGATAAAACAAGCATTGGCATAGCCAATAGGTCTCGCTTTTGGGACCTTATAAGTATTTAATTATGCAGCACAATATCCTTGGTGCAACAACATCAACTGTTGCATGGCTAAAAACGTATAAGGTCCCAAAGGCGAGACCTATTGGCTATGCCAATGCTTGTCTACACTGTTGCCGCCTGTCGTAAAGTGCACAAGTTACTGAAACTTCAGTGGAACTGAGGAAAGAGAGAAGGGGTTAGGCAACCCAAAACAAATAATGCGATGACGTGATTAGTGAGTGGAACCTCAATGGAAGCGAGAAAGACTAGGGGGCCGATTCCGATCTCGGCCGGTAGGGCTCCGAATCGGATTCGGCTTTACCGGATCCGATTCGGAGCCCTGTTTCCCGACCGAACCGTACGCGGGTCCGGCCGAGCGAGTACGATGCGAAATCGCCGACCGACTCGTCCGGGCGTCCCGACCGCTCCGACCGACTCGCTCGGACTGCTCGCGGCGCGCATCGTACTTACCCGGCCGGGAAACGTCTCCATTGCGCGGTGCGAGTCGAGTCCGAGCGAGTCGGTCGGAGCGGTCGGGACGCCCGGACGAGTCGGTCGGCGATTTCGCATCGTACTCGCTCGGCCGGACCCGCGTACGGAGACGTTTCCCGGCCGGGTAAGTACGATGCGCGCCGCGAGCAGTCCGACCGAGCCGCGCCGTCCGGCTCGTAAGAGCTGTCGGAGCCGTACTTTGGGGGTCCGTGTCGGACCCCCTGTACGCGTAGCCGCGCGAGTCGTACACAGGGGGACCCATGGGTCCCCCTACCTGTGCGTGTACGGCGCGAATCGCTCCGCCGCGTACCCGCTGTAGGGGGCGCACTTGTCCGACTCGCACCCATTGAGTCAATGGGAGCCCGCGTACGCGTTGTACGACCGGCTCCCATTGACTTCAATGGGAGTCCGACCGACTCGAGTCCGATAACATACGGACGCATCGTACTCGTTCGGTCGGACTGCACGGGTCCGATTCGGTCGGAAATCTCTCCGGGTCCGGCTCGGTCGGAGAAATTTCCGGCCCGAATCGGAATCGACCCCAGAGTTGTCAAATCTAAAACAAATAACTTGATAAAGTGCATAGTGATTGAAAACTCAATCGATAATGAAAAACATTGCAATCATGTTCAATAGAAACCACTGATAGCCGAATATATGCACCTTACATCGCTTAACGTGACGAGTTCATGGGCCATTCCTTTAAGGGTTATAAGGTTACATTGGACCACTTTTCTTTCACAGTTACACTTACTGCTGAACAAACACACAGAAATGAAAAGACAATATCACACCAACGGGCCCAAGTCATGCACAACTTAAAACATATTCAGGAATACAGAGCTACCCTAGAAACTGCAGTTACTCGCGGCTCACCGAAAACAAAACCGCAGACTCGAAGAAATCCTGCTTTGAATGTGTGAGTGGGAAGCTCTCCTCTCACTTGCAGATATCAACATAAACAAAGTCACCGCGAGCGCCGTGAAACAGATGGAAGTGTTATATGACAGCCAACAAGTTGTATACAGATGGCACCCGAAGAACAGAATTTTTGAATAAAATTCCACATTATTATGCTTTAACAAATCCCGACAGTAGCGCACGAGGCCTGGGTGAAATTTATGGCGGCAACAGAAATCCTGTTTACATTACTCTGAGGATTAGGCCAGGTTTAGGCGGAGGAAATCCGTTTTTAGCTTCACAAAGCTGGTCTTGAAGCAGTGAATCGTGTGTAAACCGGTGTTCGTGAATGAGCCGGCCGCGAGCTGCTGAATATATTAAACACCACTTAGAAGTGTAAATGAAGGATTTGGTAAGAGATATCGAATTAAAATGAAGTGGATTAAAGGGCTGCTATCCTGGTGTCCAATAAGCATACTGAAACTTTGGAGAAAGCAGCAATATACAACGTGTAATATAGTGCTATGGAAACGTACCACGGGCTGGGAGGGAAACCTGCTGATGTGTTGTGAGGATTACTCTGCTGGTAGATTTTTAGATGCTTCGTTCAACAATCTCTCACGCAGACAACATGTAGTGCCTGCAGAGTGAGAGGGGTGCGGTGAAGCACATCACCAGTGCACGCTGTAGAAACGTAGCAGGCACCGATGCCTGGGAGGACAAACTCCAAACTAACCCTAAGAGCTGCAGCCCCTCTGGAGGCAACAGATGCAGGAGACCAGCTCTGTTTATATCCAAGGAGCAGGCAGTGAAACTCCGTGCAGTCTGTGTTTCACGCACGTCCCATGAACACCCCCTTTATAACCATTTTAATAACTTCAAATGAACAGTGTGACGGTGGAAAGAACACAGCACTGCAGCACTTTTTAACGATTGAGGTGGGTTCATTTTTTTCTGGAAGCATGAAATGCACATATATGTAGAGTTAGGAGGAAGCATCCCGCACAAAGACATACCTGTAGAACACGAAGAGCACGGTGGATTTTGCATTTTCATTCAAGGGAAGTAGCGCTTTATCAAGCGCCTAGTGGCGGCGCGCTAAGCCGGTAACATGCAGTAAACAGTCGCCCTTACCTGCAGCCCCTCAGGATGCTGGACTCGTCCATGGCAGCGGGTCCCGCGGCTCCCCTCAGTCTCCCGCGGCAGCCCCTCCATGCTGTACTACAGGAGCCAGACCCTACAGTAGGGCGATTCACATCCAGCAGCCGCCGCCGAACACTTACATCACGGCTTCTCCCATTGGCGAGGGGGGAGTCAGCTGCCCTCGCTGAGTGATTCACTCCAACTTCGGAGATCCTGTATGCCCGCAGCACACTGTGTGGAGCAGCAGCAAGTGGGCTGCAGGCGCCTGGAAGCGCAGGGAATTCTGCCAAGGCGCAGGGCAGTGAGAGCACGCCGCGCTGCTGGCAGCAGCCTGCCACCGGCGCAGTCCCTAGAGCATCAGCTCCGGGGTCAAAGTGTCAGGACGACCCCTCACTAAGGAGAGCTGCTGAACTTAGAGGTGGGCGCGGCTGGCCAGGGTAGCAGCACACATCCACCCCTGCTGGCTCTTACCCATGGAACCGAAGACAACAGACGTAGCCCAGCAGGCATGCAACCTCCCAGCAATGCAAGGAGACAGACAGACCTGCTTCCGTCCGCGCGCTGACAGCCCTCCACTGCCGTGCGTGGGGAAACAAATAAACAAGTCAATTGTTTTCAGTCAAAGACACAGACATTAAAGAGAGCTGGGGAAAATGTGAGGACGGCAGAAACAAAAAAAGAGGGGGCGAGGGCGGCGCGGCAGCCTGCTCAGCTGACCAGACGCTCGTGCGTCATGGCTTTTGCCGGCATGTGTTTACAATTATCGCGCCCGCGTCTGGGCATAATAATTGGAAACACATGTTTGCCGCGCGTACCCATCTCAAAAAGGCCAGCCACGACGCACGAGCGTTTTTGGGACTGCTTTCAAAACTCACTTACTAAAAGTCTTCGTCTCTAAGCAGCGCTTGCGCGCTACTCGAGGCTCGACCTAAAAAGGAATGTATTTCAGTAAATCTTCAAAGAGATTGTCCGGGCTGGGATACGAGAGGGGGATGGATACATTTTCATCTTGTCCACCACTGAAACCTTTGATGAGAGGTTAGCAAACCAGCTTATGTGAGACTAGCCTTTGTATTCAATGGGAGGAAATCAATGTAAATGGGCTAAAATAAGCGAAGCTCAGTTTTTGATTGTTACTAGTGTGAACATTGAAAAAGCTCGAACTGATCAGTGTGATAGCCAGAAACTTGCTGTAAAGTAGAGACTGTTGGACATTGATGTGTGGGGAATTACAACAGGGTGTTCCTCTCCCACCTTTGTTGGGTGCCTCATCCTTTGGTGTTTCAGTGAGAAGCTTTGGATTGAACTGGAGACAGGCGGGCTGCTACTGCCTGCCTTTTGCTTGAGAGCCTCCAACACACAAAGACCATTTGAAGTGCGGGGGTGAAGGTTGTGTATGGCTGGATAGCTACTGAGATCAGACTGGAACACAGCTGGAAGTATGAAGAGACAGAAAGAGAGACAACTCATGCAGATTTGCGAGGTGCAGGATTTGGTAATGGATCAAATCTACCTGTACTGTGGGTGGGAGTGTGACCCACCCTGACTAAGACTTGTGTGTTCTACGCTACAAAAGCTTCAGCATCAAGCCTGATCCCACAGTCGGCTCAACCGGAGGACCATCAAAGAGTACCAAAGATTCTGCTTTTGAAGCAGACCGGTTGTAACTGGTCTGGCAGTGGACTTGGTGGCGATTTATTTTCAGATCTGGAAAGTGAGGGACAAAGTTAACTTACACTTACTGTGAACTGGTATTTTGAAAGAAGACTCTCCTGAGAACTTTGAAGTCAATTGGGCTGGGAGGAGAGAAGACGCTAAGGGGGTAAGGTCGACTGGGAGACTCATAAACAACAGAGAGACTGTCTGCTGTGGAGAAGCAAGTCAAAAACACCCCAACAAGGAACTCTGTGAAGTTTGGAAGCTGTGATCTGTGACTACCTGCACAAGACAACTGACTCTTATCCATCCTATCTGGCCTGACTGAAGCCTAGAGGCAGCCTGGAACTGGGAGTTGTATTGTGTGACTGGAGGAGAAGCCACCAGTGGCCACTTGTGAGTACAGAGAAGGAACTTTCATTCACTGTCCCTGCAAAATAGAGGAGCCATGTGGAATGGGATTGTCCCTTTAAGAAGATTTACATTTCCAGTGATTGAACCATTTGTTCCATTTTTGCCTTATTTTAATCATAAAATGCTTTTTGAATGAAAAATGATCTGGGAGTTTAATGACTGGTTTCTTGATGCAAATATTGTGCTGGTACTGATAAACCTTAACACACATTATCTGAAATTGCCTTCCACCATGGTCCACTGCTATAAATGGTAAAGGAAAACATCTTAGGGAAATAGTGTTTGCCTAACTAAGAGCTAATTTTTGCACAGTGGTGGTAAAATGTGCCCCACTGGGAACCCGGCTTCCTATAGATCTGTATAGCACAAATTTAGCTGCAACGCAAAGCACTGCTTGATAAAGTAAGAGATATACATTTATGGTGAGAAGTGGATCTTCCAGAGATAACCTTTTGATCACAAAGGGTAGGGAAGGTGAGGATTGATTCAGAAGGAAAAAAACGGCGGCCAGACGGAGCCAGTGGAAACCTGGGCTGTGAATTCCAGGCCAAGAGATGGAATAAAGTGCGAGATGGAGGGGAGAGATGGCTCTATGACATCTGAGGCCTCTGTGTCTGAGCACCCATTTGGGTATACTGCTGATTGTGTTAGCTGAAAACTTTGAATCAGAGTTCAAATACCCGTGACCTTCTAAAAAGAAACTGCGCTTCAGCTCTTGCCATCTCTCATGTGTTGCACATAGTTGTGCATGTGTCATAAAGGCAGGAAGTTCATAAATAGATTCTGAAATCGCTAACATTATCTTTATAAGCTCATCCCTGTGGCAACTCATACCCAGGTAGCGCAACTTGCATAGTTTGTGCTTAACACCCACAGTCATCTATAGCAGAGATCTGGGGTAGGCTGAAAGCATGGACTAGCTCGTCTTTTTAGGGCTGGCATTAACCAAGAGCTGTCTTTTGATTTTCTTAAAAATATACATATAAGCAGCATAGTTACTGTAGTGTCTGTCCCTGAGCAGGGTACGTGGGGATGACACCTAGTGTGAGGGCGGATTTTTGTGTTTGATTCGACCCACGCAAGCATGGGCTGTAGAATAAAAGGCAGCAGGCGCAGCTGCACTGGCAGTTGCACGCCGACCGAGAAAACAAAGTAAACATGTATGGTGTAAGCATTTATTCTGCGCATGCCGCACGTACAACAAGGCCCAACACTTGCGTCTCAGCCATCGCAGGACCCGCAGATCGGCACAGTACAGTCATAGTGGCTTTTAGCCAGCCCTCTTCATCCTTTAGTCTGCTTTATTGTCATTCACATTTTCCTTCCACCCACTACTGCATGCATCATGTGGCACTGGGTCATCCCACTTCACTGGTTCATTTGTCTGTGAGTGACAGCATTCTGTAAAAGCACAAAGGGCCTTATTACGATGTCGGTCAGATTTGCCTCCGACCGACACCGTTGCAATCTCAGGACTGACTGACCTCCGGTCGGCGGTCAAGACACTGTAATTACAATGTGACCGTACATGGTGCGGTCGCATACTCCCATTTTTCAATGGGAGCTTGTGCTACGGCCGTAAACCGGCCGTAGCACACGCTCCCAAAGAGAAATGGGAGATTGTGTTTATTGCTGCACCGTGTGGCAGGCACCTGAAGGTGCCTGCCACACGGTGCAAGGATCAACAGGGGGGCACCATAGGTGCCCCCTCGGTCCCCAACCGGAGGCCGAAAGGAGAAGGGGGCCCTGCTAGTGGCTCCCAAACTCACTTTCCAACAGGCTTTATATGTCGGAAAGCCCGGCATGAAAAGCCTGTGGGAAACCGAGCATCGTAATCCCAACGGCGGAAATGCCATCCATTGGGATTATGGGTCTGTCTCCGACTGGCCGACGGGCTCCTTGAGCCCATCGGAATCCACACTGAATGACCATCTGGTTTCACTTCCAACCGCCTAGATTGTAATTAGACGGTTGGATGGAAACCAACGTTGAGTGTCGGAAAGCCTCCAATTTGAGGTTGGAGGCTTTCCGACACTCATCGTAATCGGCCCCTTAGTGTCACCCGCAGAGAAAGTAGTTCCTTTCTGTGCCAGGGATTTGTTAGAGCTCCTGAGTTACATGTAACTCAAGAGCTCTCCCATAAATATATGAATCATCAAATGAAATAATTCATAATCCAAAAACTATTTTATTAATTGCGTCACAGCTGTGAATTCCTACATTATGCTAATAGTTCAGTCCTCGTTGTTTTGACCGTGCTCAGTTCACTCCTCATGCCTGGCTGTTCACACGAGGTGGCTCGTGCTTCGCCTCACCTCAGGGACAGCAGTCATTCTGCGGAACAAACAGATGCTGGGAATAAAGGGACGGCTTCAGAGCAGCAGCCCGAGCACCACAGCTGGGAGAGAGATGTGCTGTGATCACGCGCACATGGAGCTCTGATCAGGCTGTTCCCTGCCAGGGGGCATAATTGCAAACACAAATAACATATGAGGCAAAAGGTGCCTTTGATTGTTTATCTCAGCTTTATTATAACTACTACATAAATGTTTAAGTGCGGCTGGCATTCATCGATTACTCTTTATTTACTTACCGCCACGCTTAAAGAGCATCAGAAGGATAAGAAAACAAAGTGCTGCTGTCTTCAGACGTGTTTTTCTCCGAATGCTATAGTTCCGTGATTTCATCCACGTTTTTTAATATGTTTTGAGCTGACCATGTATTGAGGAAGCATGTTCCTTGTCTCTCATGCTGTATGTATAAAATTGTGTGCTGACTCCATTTGCACCATCATACTCCTCATTTGACTTTGCATCTTTGCAAAAATAAGTATTTTAGAAATGCTGCACGGAGGAAAGGAAGGGAGTTCCATGTACTTGAATTTACCATCAATTGAGATGCTGTCTGCATTGTCACAAGTCATCCATTCGCTGACGATATGGATTTTAACTTCTTGATTTCATTGTTGAATTCAGTGGCCCTCTTGTTTTAGGTAGCTTATCAAAGGCACAATCATGTTATTTGCATACCAAGCTGCTACCATTCTATTTCTAACATCATTTTTACAAGCATTTTGAAGTCTGGGGAAGGAAGAAATAGACATTGACAACACTCATAGTTCCGGCTTTCAATTGAAACTCCTTTATTGATTAGGGCGCTCAGGCCTTCATTCATTTATCATGCATCCACTCTTTCTCTCATCTTTCTACTCCTACATACATTCATTTAGCCATAGAGTCATACTTACAGTCATGCACAATGACATTCATAATATCACACACTCACCAATACATGAAATGACACCTTCAGTTCTAAGCCAGACCAATTGGCTTTGCCAATGCTTCTTCTGTATGCACTGCAAAAAGTAGAAGCAATGAACTATAACTAGGGCTCCCAGTTTTATGGTATTTATTTTTTTAACATTTCCGACAGTATTTATCCATATTTATTTTTTGCTTATTTTTTCCTTTTTCATCCTTTTTAGGTCGAGCCTAGCGTTGCAGCGCATGTGCTGCTCGCTTTGCGAGGCATGCAGTATTCAATATAGCGTGGAAGCTTTGTGGAAGCTCCGCCCACTCTCCACCCATCTTTTTCATTGGCTTAGGTCCTAAATGCTGCCTTCCGATTGGTTTTAGGCTTGTTAGTCCCTCCCGTTTCCATATTGTTCTATACGAGTCGTTTCCCGTCCTTTGGAAAACATTGAGGAGTTCCATAGTCTTAATTCAGTGCCAGCGTAGAGTTGATTTAAACAGTTATTTGTGGCATTAGTCACCTCTTATGATAAAACCCACAATGCTTTAGCTTTTGTTGAATGTTGGCACCATCTGTTGTGAATAAAATAATTCGAAAACCACCGTTTTAAGACAGTATCCCAAGTCTAACAAACTCTCATTTAACCCTCTGTGCTTATTTTAGTGATTTTGTATTCTCAGCTGTGCTCTGAGAATAGGGCACACAGGAAATTTACTCTTTGGCCAGCTCACTTCGGCACTTCACTTGAGCAGCGTCAAAGATCAAGACCCTGTGCTTTCTGCTCAGTTGTAAAGTATACAAAAAAGTGATGGATGGAATGCTTTAATTAATCTCAGCCACTGGTAATTACTCAAGCCACATCCTCAGCCATCATTATTTTGTACACCATCATGCCACCTCAGTTTGGACCAAGCCATGTGCAAATCAGCCTTGACCCTGCTCTAGTGTGAACAGTCTAGCCCGAACTGCCAGGTCCTCCCGGAACACAAGCAACCTAGGATTGTGCAGACTGTTACTGGAACCAAGCTAAACCTGGCTGATGGGCGCTAACTAGGGTGAAACCGGTCCTGGGTTTATTGTGTTCTGGTTCAGGAGGACCTGTCCTGGCAGTTCTGACTGGACTGTGCCCATTGGAGCTGGGTCAAAACTGATTTGCATATGGCTGCATCCAAACTGAGGTGGCATGGTGTGCAAACTCTCCAATTGCAGCGTGCACTGTAACAGAGGTCCCTTTACAACTCCACAAAGACACCTAGTAACAGCCTGTGGTACTACACCCTTTTCTTGCTTCGTGCATAATCTTTTATTACTTATGCTACTGCTGGGATATTTTTAACAAAATAAAATCTAACAAACATTATCATTTGCAACACGAATAGCTGAAACTTTCAGTAAGGCGAGACCTATTGCATTGCAAATGCTTTTTTATTTTGTGTTTAGTGTATAAATGAATCTGCAATGGATATATTTGGATATTTATAAATGTATACTCACATTTGAATTTCCAACAGGTTTAGTTATAGACAGTACAATGCAGTCATCTGGAAACATTTGCATTGCTGAACAGTCTAAACAGCTGTATACCTTAAATAACTGTTGATGTTATAGACAAACGACAATTACAGAACGAGGAGCCGTGATATAGCGGTAAAACAAACAGCAAAACACATATCACCTATAATTGGGGTTTTGGAAAAAGATTAACTTTGTTGGAACTTGGAAGTGTTTTGGGATATGAAGCTTGGAGTCCTGGATGTGAACTTCTCTGAAATTTGTACATATAAAGACGGAAGAAAGAAAGAAACTGAATCAGCATTATTTTGTAGACATTATGTTTTCTTGTTTTCTTCAGCTACTAACTGGACTATGTGGGTATAATTACACCAGGATGGGAACTGGTGTAAGGAGGATGTGGTGCCGGTTTGAGACTTTGTTACACCTAGTTATAATTTATACTCTGACAAAGAAGTTGGCCTAGTAGTTGGTAGGAACCAGAGCTTACAATGGTACATACCACTAGCATGTATGACAGTAACCATTTGTAAAATGTTCAGACAGTTAAAGACAAATATCTTTGAACTGCAACATCTAATTAGATGTGGTTAACATTAACATGGAAGATATATGTTCTATTTAGCATTGTTGTAATGCTCTGGATCATGTTTTCATAGGACCTTAGTTATTTTAAAAGAAATGCTTCATCCACCTCAGTATTTCTAAACATGCTCGAGTGGCAGCCGTATACAGGGTGGGACTGGGACTTAAAATATAAGTGGCCCTCCATAGTGAATCAGATAGCTAAAAAAAGTGGCCTACATTTGCAATTTCGAATCAGTTTTGCACTTGTAAAGACAAACTATATAGGCGTTTAGCAAGGCATGGGAGACTGAATGGATTTCTGTTTGCTGCCGGAAATGTTTGTGGTAATGTCAGGAAAATCAGAACATAAAACAGGCACACAAACAGCAAGAAACAAGCATTTGCAATGCAATAGGTCTCGCATTCACGCAAGGTTGAGCTATTGGCATTGTAAACGACAATGCCTTTTATTTATGTTTTGGGTTTTAGACCATAAATAAAAGGCATTGTCATTTACAATACTAATAGCTTAAACTTCTCGCAAATGCGAGACCTATTGCATTGAAATAAAGGGTCTTCTCGACCGCTTGTTCGATTGTAAATATCAGAGGAAGAGACCGGCCTGCGACGTCTTCAAAGTAGTGATAAATAGTGCCGTGAAGAAGATGTGTAAGTGTTGTAAATTACACAGACACAAAGTGTGAAGTGAGACTTACATATGATCCGAGCTATAAACACTAACAAAGCACTCCAACACCTTTCGCTCTGTGATTACACTGTCGCGGCTCTGGAGGAAGAGCAGGAGGGGAGGGCTATTTCCTGCCTTCTTCTTGATTTGAGTGTGCAGTGTGGCATTGCGTAATGCCATTGCTATCTTTGGCCTAATAAAAAACACTCCAGCTGTAGTAGGGCCCTGGCTTCACCTCCTGCGCAGGGCGGGCTGTGATTTATGGCAGGCATGAAGGGAGGGAGGGATGGTCTCGGCTTCAGCTCCGGCCTCGTACAGTGCCGCTGCTATTACCAGTGAGTGAGAGGTGCTGAGGTGGTGGCATTGGTATTGGTGGTGGTGGTATTGGTATTGGTGGTGGTGGTATTGGTGATGGTATTGGTATTGGTGGTAATGGTGGTGGTGATGGTATTGGTGGTGGTGGTATTGGTGGTGGTGGTGGTATTGGTGATGGTGGCATTGGTGGTATTGGTGGTGGTGGTATTGGTGGCGGTATCGGTATTGGTGGTATTATGGTGGTATTGGTATTGTTGTTGGTGGTACGGGTATTGGCGGTGGTGGTATTGGTGGTGGTTGTATTGGTATTGGTGGTGATCGTATTGGTGATGGTGGTATTGGTACTGGAGGTATTGGTGGTGGTGGTATTAGTGGTGGTGGTATTAGTGGTGGTGGTATTAGTAGTGGTGGTATTGGTGGTGGTATTGGTGGTGGTGGTATGGTGATGGTGGTATTGGTGATATTGGTGGTATTGGTGGTGGTGGTATTGGTGGTGGTATTGGTGATGGTATTGGTGGTGGTGATACTGGTAGTATTGGTGGTAGTGGTATTGGTTTTGGTGGTAATGGTGGTGGTGGTGGTATTGTGATAGTGGTATTGGTATTGGTGGTGGCGGTATTGGTAGAGGTGGTATTGGTGGTGGTGGTGGTGGTATTGGTAGTATTGGTGGTGGTAGTATTGGTGGTGGTGGTATTGGTTGGTGGTGGTGGTGGTATTGGTGGGTGTGGTGGTATTGGTGGTGGTGGTATTGGTGGCGGTGGTGGTATTGGTGGTGGTTGTGGTATTGGTGGTATTGGTGGTGGTGGTATTGGTGGTGGTGGTATTGGTGGTGGAGGTATTGGTGGTATTGGTGGTGGTGGTGGTGGTATTGGTGGCAGTGATATTGGTGGGAGTTTTCATGGTATTGGTGGTGGAGTTGGTGGTGTTGGTATTGTTGGTATTGGTGGTGGTGGTATTGGTGGTGGTGGTGGTATTGGAGGTGGTGGTATTAGCGGTGGTATTGGTGGTGGTGGTATTTATGGTATTGGTGGTGGTGGTATGGGTGGTGGTGGTATTGGTGGTGGTGGTATTGGTGGTATTAGTGGTGGTGGTATTGGTGGTATTGGTATTGGTTGTATTGGTGGTGGTGGTATTGGTGGTGGTGGTATTGGTGGTGATGGTGGTATTGGTGGTGGTGGTGGTATTGGTGGTGGCGGTGGTATTGGTGGTGGTATTGGGGATGGTGGTATTGGTGGTGGTTGTATTGGTGGTGGTGGTATTGGTGGTGGTAGTGGTATTGGTGGTGGTATTAGTGGGGGTGGTGGTGGTATTGGTGGTGGTGGTATTGTTGGTAGTATTGGTGGTGGTATTGGTGGTGGTGGCATTGGTGGTAGTATTGGTGGTGGTATTGGTGGTGTTGGTGGTATTGGCATTGGTGGTGGAGGTATTGGTGGTATTGGTGGTGGTATTGGTGGTGTTGGTGGTGGTGGTATTGGTATTGGTGGTGGAGGTATTGGTGGTATAGGTATTGGTGGTGGTGATATTGGTGGTGGTGGTATTGGTGTTGGTACTGGTGGTGGTGGTATTGGTGGTGGTGGTATTGGTATTGGAGGTATTGGTGGTGGTGGTATTAGTGGTGGTGATATTGGCGGTGGTATTGGTATTGGTGGTGGTGGTGGTATTGGTAGAGGTGGTATTGGTGGTGGTGGTGGTAGTATTGGTGGTGGTAGTATTGGTGGTGGTGGTATTGGTTGGTGGTGGTGGTATTGGTGGTGGTGGTGGCGGTGATATTGGTGGTGGTATTGGTGGGCATGGTGGTATTCGTGGTGGTGGTATTGGTGGCGGTGGTGGTATTGGTGGTGGTGGTAGTGGTATTGGTGGTGGTGGTAGTGGTATTGGTGGTGGTGGTATTGGTGGTGGTGGTATTGGTGGTATTGGTGGTGGTGGTATTGGTGGTATTGGTGGTGGTGGTGGTGGTATTGGTGGCGGTGATATTGGTGGGATTTGTCATGGTATTGGGGGTGGTATTGGTGGTGGAGTTCGTGGTGTTGGTATTGTTGGTATTGGTGGTGGTGGTATTGGTGGTGGTGGTATTGGAGGTGGTGGTATTGGTGGTGGTGTTGGTGGTATTGGTAATGGTTGTATTGGTGGTGGTGGTATTGGTGGTGGTGGTATTGGTGGTGATGGTATTGGTATTGGTGGTGGCATTGGTGGTGGTGGTGGTATTGGTGGTGGTGGTGGTATTGGTGGTGGTATTGGGGATGGTGGTATTGGTGGTGGTTGTATTGGTGGTAGTGGCATTGGTGGTGGTGGTGGTATTGGTGGTGGTATTAGTGGGGGTGGTGGTTGTGGTATTGGTGGTGGTGGTATTGTTGGTAGTATTGGCGGTGGTATTGGTGGTGGCATTCGTGGTGGTATTGGTGGCCGTATTGGTGGTGTTGGTGGTATTGGCATTGGTGGTGGAGGTATTGGTGGTATTGGTGGTGGTTTTGGTGGTGTTGGTGGTGGTGGTATTGGTGGTGGAGGTATTGGTGGTATAGGTATTGGTGGTGGTGATATTGGTGGTGGTGGTATTGGTGGTGGTACTGGTGGTGGTGGTATTGGTGGTGGTGGTATTGGTGGCATTAGTATTGGTAGTATTGGTGGTAGTGGTATTGCTGGTGGTATTGGTGGTGGTGGTATTGGTGGTATTGGTATTGGTGGTGGTGGTATTGGTGGTGGTATTGGTATTGGTATTGGCAATAGTATTGGTGGTGGTATTGGTGGCGGTGGTATTGGTGGTAGTGGTATTGGTGGTGGTGGTGGTATTGGTATTGGTGGTGGTGATATTGGTGGTGGTATTGGTGGTGGTGATGGTATTGGTGGTGGTGGTATTGGTGGTGGTGGTGGTGGTGGTATTGGTATTAGTGGTGGTGGTATTGGTGGTGGTGGTATTGGTGGTGGTGGTGGTATTGGTGGTGGTGGTATTGCTGGTGGTGGTGATATTGGTTGTGTTGTATTGGTGGTGGTGGTATTGGTGGTGGCGATATCGGTGGTATTGGTGGTATTGGTATTGGTGGTGGTGGTATTGATGGTGGTGGTGGTGGTATTGGTGGTGGTGGTATTGGTGGTGGTGGTATTGGTGGTGGTGGTATTGGTGGTGGTGGTGGTATTGGTGGTGGTGGTATTGCTGGTGGTGGTGATATTGGTTGTGTTGTATTGGTGGTGGTGGTATTGGTGGTGGCGATATCGGTGGTATTGGTATTGGTGGTGGTGGTATTGGTGGTGGTGGTGGTGGTATTGGTGGTGGTGGTTTCGGTATTGGCAGTGGTATTGGTGGTGGTGGTATTGGTGGTGGTGATGGTATTGGTGGTGGTGATATTGGTGGTGGTGGTCCTATTGGTGGTATTAGTGGTGGTATTGGTATTGGTGGTATTGGTGGTATTGGTGGTGGTGGTGGTATTGGTGGTGGTATTGGTGGTGGTGGTATTGGCGGTGGTATTGGTGGTGGTATTGGTGGTGGTGGTATTGGTGGTGGTGGTATTGGTGGTATTGGTATTGGCAGTGGTATTGGTGGTAGTGGTATTGGCGATGGTGATGGCATTGGTGGTGGTGATATTGGTGGTGGTGGTGCTATTGGTGGTATTAGTGGTGGTATTGGTGGTGGTGGTATTGTGGTATTATTGGTATTGGTGGTGGTGGTATTGGTGGTGGTATTGGTGGTGGTATTGGTGGTGGTGGTATTGGTGGTGGCAGTGGTATTGGTGGTGGTGGTATTGGTGTTGGTATTGGTGGTGGTGGTATTGGTGTTGGTATTGGTGGTGGTGGTATTGGTGGTGGTGGTGGTATTGGTGTTGGTGGTGGTATTGGTGGTGGTGGTATTGGTAGTGGTATTGGTGGTTTTGGCATTGTGGTATTGGTGGAGGTGGTGGTATTGGTGGTGGTGTTGTTGTTAATAAAACAGGCTTTTGAAAACAACCCGTCAGGTGGCTTTAGTACCGATGACGTGTAACACAGATATGCTGTTGTCAGCTTCAGCCCATTAGCACAGGATTATGTGCTACCTGGAATTCACATGACTTAATTTGCTACTCATTTCTAAATCCATTTTACTTGGGGGTTTGAAACCGACACGAGATAATGCCGGGTTAAAGTGATGGAAAGCAGGCGCCCGTGTTATGGGGGCAGCTGTGCTGCTTAAAAAAAACACAAGCGGTTTCAGCGTAAGCAGCGCATGTCCGGCCTGCAGTAAGAGAAGCTCAATAAAGTAAATAGTGCTTACAGACTAAATAACAGGTCCTGTGTAACAACCGAAGTAAAAGGGCCAGTAGCCATGGGAGGTTACAAATGAAGACAAGGCCCTACTAAGGAGGAACTAACAAGCCTATTAACGAACCCAAAGGCAGCATTTACGAAAGACAATGACACAAGCCAATGAAAAATATGGGCGGAGAGTGGGCGCGGCTTCTCTCAGAGGCTCCATTGCTAGGGCAAAAAGCAGTGGCAACAGGGGGCATCCTTGTCTGGTACCACGCCCTATTGCGCAGATCGGGGATAGCCATCTGCCATTGCATAGTTTTGCCATCGAGCCTGCATATAGGAGCCACACCCATTTTAAGATTTGTGGTCCGACTCCCATCTGGGTCAGGACCTCAAACATGTAGTCCCAACTTAGACATTTGAATGCCTTTTCAATGTCCGGTGTCACTAGGGCCCCACCCCATTGGTCGTCCTGCATAGAGTTTAGTACGTGCCTGGTTCATTATGGTGTTCCGCCCCGGGATGAACCTGCATTGATACTCATGCACTATCACCCCCACCTTGGGCAGAAGCCTGTTAGCAAGCACCCGGCTAAGATCTTTGTGTCTCCGTTTAGCATGGAGAGGTGTCTACATGTGGCCATTTCCGCAGAGTCCTTATCTGGCTTTGGGACCATAATAATGATGGCTTCTCGCATGGTTACAGGGAGGCTGTTGCTATGTGCACCTTCTAGATACACCTCAGGGAGGTGATCCTTGAGGATGTCCACATAGACATGATAGAATTCAAAGGGGGAACCATCACTACCTGGCGTCTTTCCAGTCACTTGGCCATTAATAGCGAGCAACACTTCCTCGCATGTGATCGCAGCTTCTAGTCCTGCCCTGTCTGCTGCCGTAATTGTCTGCATGGTAAGTTCTGCCAGAAAACTCCCATTCAGTTGACAATCAGTGCCAGGCAGTTTTATATACAGTGTTGTCAGATATGTAGACAGTTCTGTGTGTATACCTGTTTGCATCACTACACTTGTCCTGTCCGCTTTTTTCAGGGACAGAATCAAGGGGTGTGGGGCCTTCATTTCAGGAGCCATGCTAACATTCGACCCGACTTGTCCAACTCCTCATTCAATCGCTGTCTATAGTCACAAATAGTGTGTTTATCTAGGGTGACCCACAAATCTGCAATGTCTGGATGCAGCACTAGGAGGGGCTCTGAATGGGGTTGGTCAGTTCCACTCTGGGACTGCAGTTTCGCCTGTCATGCCTCTTTCTGTTGTAGATGATGCATCAGTTGTTGCCTAATGCATTCACCCCTCACCACCGTCTTCAATGCTTCCCACTCCGATGCTCGTGTCAGTGTGGAGCCCCAGTTATGCCCTAGTTAAACTTCCAGCGTTGCTTTAATGTCTGCACTGAAGAGTTGATCCTTCAGCGCCTCAGGGGACAGTTGCCACGAGGAGGAAGGTGTGTGCTCGTCTGAGCCATGTATGCTACTAATAACGGTGCATGGTCCGAGAGGAAACCGTTCAAATACTGGATTGCGTGCAAGTCAGGACTGAGGTTTTGTTTCACCAGTATGCAGTCTAGCCTACTATATGTATGGTCTGATGCTGAATAACAAGAGTACTGTGTGTGTGGTGGGTATAGCATGCACCTGCACCATATGTCTGTATATCCCAATCGGGTCATCACTTCAGTCAATGTCATGCCCGGTTTTCTATTGTGTCTGGGGGGACACCTGTCCAGGTTCCCGTCCAGTATGCAGTTGAAGTCAACCCCCCAGATGAGTGGGACGTCTATGTATGGGAGCAGGATATCCATTAAGGCCCACTACAGTGTCTTTTTTTTTTTTACGGAGTTTTATATAGCGCGAACTTGACCCGAAGGTATTGGGTATCAGAGCGCTTTACATAGCACCAGTTGCATTACATGAGGACACATTCATTTTTGTTAGGCACGGGGAGATTAAGTTATTTGCCCAGAATCACAGGATGTTCAGCGTCATTGCCGAGACTCGAACCCAGTTCCCCAGATTCGAGGTCGACCGCCCTAGCCGTTAGGCCAACTCCTCTCCTCTCCTCCTCTTGTTGTCCGTATTGGGTGCATAGAAGTTCAGGAAGCATATCTAGCTACCATCTAGCAAGCGAGGGAGAAACACAAAGTGGCCCTCCTTGTCCGCATGGATATATCAGTACTGAAAAGGCACACCCGGGGCCACCCATATCAAAGCCCCCCCCCTTGCATAGGAGGTAAACGTTGAGGAATACATTTGTCCCCTACATTTCCTTTTTAGTTTGCATGCTTCCTCCTCTGTTAAGTCTGTTTCTTGCAACATGGGAACACGAATGCCATGTCTGCGAAGGTATGTCCGCACCCTGTATTGCTTCGTGTAGGCATTAAGGACTCTGACATTCCAGGTCTATACATGTAGTGCATCAGGTCTATTGTTAGCCATTGTATATTGGTGTCCTGTGTGTGTCCCATCTCGCCTCACCATCATGAGAAGACAGAAGGAGGTCCAGTCGGCCCGTGTGTATTGTTTTGGCCCTCACTCTCTCCTGCCAGTGGGATTCCCGGTGTATTTCTGTCTCTCTTACTCCCCTTCCTTTGCCCCGGGTAAACACCCTAAAAGAGAAAAAACTGTGCTTCCACATATTACCCCCAAACATATGGGTATTACAACTGCTGTATAATAACTACAACCCAATCCAGCTGGGACTACTGAACTAACTATCTAACATTCAAGTGGTAGGGGGTTAGGTGACCTCCATGCCCAGCCAGCAAAAACCCCACCTAACACAGAGGCCAGGCTCCTCCCAGATCCCTACTGTCTGGTCTCAGGTCTAGTGAGGGCATTCACTTCCCAGGTACTACAAGTTAACTCAGTAAACAACTTCTACTTCCCATCCCGTCACCAGCAGGACATATTTAAGTTCACCCACCATTGTTATATCACCTCAGGGCCCCCTCCCATGTGTCCCAGAGAAGTCCAGCTGCTCTCAAGGGGGAGGGGGGGGGGTTGCAGCATATAGAATCCCAACCCTCCCTCAATGGGGACAGCACCATGAATCACACAGTATTTTCCAATTACAAATTTTAAACCATTTCAACAGCAGTAAGGATACATTATCATGCTGGCTGTAGTCCTTCAGATTAGGTCTCCAAGGTGTTCAATTCAGTTTCCACCATGCCCACATTGGCGTCCGTTACGCCTAGTTCTAAGTCCAAAGTGGGCAGGAGGGCCAGGGGCCATCCGGCTGTACCTCCACACGACGGGCAAAGTTCTCGGCCACCATGCCCCATCTTCACCTCTCCTCCAGTCCCTTCGGGCGTTGCCCATCCCTGGTGCCATTCTCTCGGGGATCCTCAGCTCAGTTACTCCACTTTGGCCAATGCCCTCAATCCAGTCCCATACCTCCTCAGGGCCGCCAAAGAAGTGCATATGGCTCTCATACATTACACACAGCTTTGCTAGAAACAATAGCATGTAATGAATAGTAAGCTGCCTCAGTTTTTGTTTTACTGTGAGGAAAGATTTCCATTCCGTTTACACTCTCTTTGTGTAGTCTGGAAAAATGTGAATAAGTCGATCTTCAAACCAGGCATCTTCCTGCATCTGGGCCCACTTCAGGATAGCGTCTCTATCATGGTAATTTAGGATCCGAGCAATCATGGCTCTAGGTTGTCCTCCTAGCGATGGTTAAGGTACCAAAGCCCAGTGAGATCTCTCATACAAATAACTGGGAAAGTTCTTCCAGCTGGAGTAAGGCCTTGAGCCATCTCTCCAGGAATTGTTTGGGGGCTTTCCCCTCTACGTCCTCTGGGAAGCCCACAAATCTACAGTTACATCTCCGCACCCCGGTCCTCCGCATCCTCCATGTGGGCATTCAGATATGCAGTTTTGTCTGTAAGGATGCGAACCGTTGTTAATAGCTCTTCCAGTTCCGCACTGCTCCCACCATGATATGCTCTGTCTTGTGCGAGCGCTCATTTACCTTGTGGAGATCCACCCTCACTAAATTCACATCTATGGATACTGCATCCATTTTCTGCTCCAGGGTGTGTTGTAGTTGTGTCAAAATTTGACCATTAGAAGCGTTGTTCTGAGGTTGAGCCTCCAACTGACTCCGTGTACCTGTCCATCTTGGTTTGCTGACCTGCTCTATCATCCCCATTGTTGCGCCACTTCAACTTCACCTGGAGCCTCCATAGTTGCAGGCAATCGGTCACTTCCCGAGGACACCTATCTCCCAACAACGGCCGCACAGAGGGGAGTAGAAGGGGGTGCACTCTCACCTGACGATCCCCAGCCACCTCTAATGCCACTCCACCTCACCGAGGCCCAGTGGGTTGCTCAGAGTATAAGGCTGGGAGCAGGCCAGGTCCCGTTATCTGATCGGAGGGATGCAGAAGTCTAGCATCCACTACTATCCTATCGTCCTCGGGCGTGTGGGCCGGGGCACAGTCTTACCTCCACTATCCCAGGTCGAGCAATTACTCCAGTGCTGACACTTGAATCCACAGCTTTATTTCTGCCGAGGGCCTGCCTCTTCAGCAAACGGGTCGCTCAACAACTCTCCTCCTGACCCTCCGCAGCATCTCCACTGCCGAGCCAAGGCCCCCCGATTCTGTCGCAGTGGTCCGCTTCAGAGCCACAGTCCTTCCACCCTCCTGACAGTCAGCTTATATGGGAAGGGGAACCCCCCCATCCCATCAGGCCTCAGTGTCATCCTGAATTCGGCCCTGGGTACCTATAGGCTCTCCATCTCACCTTCGGGCCGGGGTGGCCTCCCGCACAGCAAGCCCTCAGCGCTTCCTCTCCACACTGTGTCTGGGTCAGGCCACCTACTCCCCTCCTCTGGCTTTGTGTCACCACCAGGCTGCACAACGACCCCAGGCAACCCTCTTTGTGCAGATCTGGCCCCCGACTCACCGGATGCAGTGTTGTAGGCTCCGGGGACTCCAGGCATGCCCCATGCCTTTCATCCACAGCAGGGGAGGAGGGTGAGTGGAGACCACTCTCGATGCCTCCGTTGATGATTTTCTATTGGCATCTGTTCCTTTAGATCACTGCAAGGTTGAATCTATCGCCTCACTAATTTGACTAAGAAGTGACATAAGGCTTCAAAGAGAAAAATGTTTTGTCTGTCCCAAGTGCAATATCTTCACTCAGCCAGCAAGCACAACCTATCACCCAAGCAAATTGAAGCCATCTGTAATTTGCCCAGTTCAGTGACTGTATCCCAGGTATGAACTTACTTGGGTTTCAGCTGGGTACTATAAACAATGGATCCTGGCTTACACAGCTATGCAAAGCCTTTGCAAGATTCTGTCAGAAAAGACACCTCTGAGCCCTTGCAGTGGTCTAAAGAAGCCAGAAATACATTTGGTCAGATAAAATAAGCCCTGACCTCTGCACCTGCTTTGGAGCTCCCCGATTTTGTTATACCTTTTACTCTGTAAAGTCATGAAATGCAATGGTTTTGCCCTTGGACACAAGATCAAGGTGATCGGGAAAAGCACATGGCTTATTATTGTTCTGCTTTGGACCAAGTTGCCGCTGGTCTCCCTCCATGTCTTTTCTCTGTAGCTGCTGCTTCCTGTCTTGTTAAAGCTTCTGGAAATATTGTATTTAGTACCACTCTGATGATCACTGTGTCTCGTGTTGCTGTAGCTCTTCTCCTTACCACAAACTTCAGAACCTTTCCACTGCTTGATTGTCCTGATATGAAATACTATTACTGTCTGCTTCTTGTATTACCATTGTCCTCTGGCCTGATGTAAACCCAACATCCTTAAGGCCCAGCTGTGAAGAGGGAGAGCCTCATAATAGTCCTGTTGCAACTGAGCTTGTGACTACGCCCCATATTAATCTATCAGATGCTCCCAAACCAAGCTGTGAAGTAATATATTGTGTGGATGGTGCATGCCTCAGAAATGACTAAGGTTTCCTGGTTGCAAGTTACCCTGTATAGCAAATTGTTGAAAGTTGCCATCTGCCCAATGTGAAATCTGTCCAGGTTATCAAACGTATTGCACTCACTCAAGCGTGTATCCAGGCTAAAAGAAAGAGTTTGACTATGTACACAGACTCAGAGTATGTGTTTGGAGTGATGCATGAACTTGGGCTCCTCTGAATGTAGAGGAGATTTTTGACATCAGCTTGTACCCCCATTAAAAATGGTTTGTATGTACAAAACTTGCTGTATGCTTTAAATTTGGCACAGATTATTGCTGTAGTAAAGTTTGTTGCCCACCAATAGCCACATGACGAAGTATGAGCAGGGAATCCACTTACTGATGCAGAAGCCAGAACAGCAGCCTTATTGCAAACCACTGATGCCACTATGTATACTGTACAGACTGATTTGTCTCCAATACTATCCCTAAAAGACTTGTTTCTGTTGCAGGATTGAGGGTCTGAGACTGAAAAATGATACTGAATAAAGAAAATAGTACCCAATGTAGTGTGGAGAGACAGTTCAGAGCAGGTGGTCGCACAGAAATGTATACCCCCAACCTTGCATGGCTGTATCATGGAGCTATCCATGTTGGTAGGGATGGCATGATCCACGCCACTTCAACCTGCTGGAATGCTCCCTCTTTCCCTCTATGTTCCAAAAGCATTGCCATTCCTGTGTCACTCACCTGCCCCTTAATGCTGGAAAAGGGATTAAGACCACCCAAGCTACTCACCTGCTCCCCCTTATAACCCCTTCATCCATGCCCAAATGGACTTTATCTAATGGCTAGGTCCCCTTCATATTCTTATGTGCTAGCAATTGTCTGTATGTTTTCAGAATTGGTGGCAGCTTATTCCTGCACCAGAGCAGATGTCACTATACTCACAAAGCGCTCACATAGACACTAAATCCCGTGTTTCGGAATCTCGAGCCGCCTTTAGCGTGACCAAGGAACACACTTCATTTCATGTGTAGTGCAGGAGATTTGCAAGGCTTTGGAGATTCATTCGGGGCTTCCACCACGCCTATCACTCTCAGTCAGCTGGCAAAGATAGTAAAGATATGCTCTGAAACACAACTGAAATGGCCCAATGGTCTGCCCCAGCTCTGTGGTTCATAAGGGCCAACTGAGACAGAAAACCAAGCTGAACCCTTATGAGATAGTCATGGGATGCCCTATGATGTTTTCCTCATCCCTCACATCTTAGTTGCAAGTTTGACTTACAATTGAATGATGATCATGCTCTCCAATATTTCAGAAAGCTTATATGTTCTATGCACAGTTTTCTCAAGCTGCCTTAACTGAGTGTCCGACGGAAGTCTGCCATTCCCTCCAGCCCAGTGATTGGTCTACATTCATAGCCTCTGCAACCTAACTGGCATGGTCCCTATCAGGTGCTGCAGTTCACCAACACAGCCACCAAATGTAGTATTCTGGTGACGTGGGTCCATTCTCTCCGAGACACTCGCTCACAAGTAACTGCTTCTGGACCCACATCAAGCCTTAGACTGAAGCCCAGTGCTAGAATGACTGTTGCTTTCTTGCTGCATACCAGTAGGCAGGATTTCGGGCACCGCCACCCACTCTCCTCATCTGCAACACTACAAGCCACGCAATGCTGCACGCATCATTCCTCATCGTTACCACCACCACCTGAGGTAAGAGGCCCTGTTCTGGCTACTGAATCCCCTACGTGTCTGGCCTGCTCTCTTTGCTACTGTCCTTCGTCTCTGGCTCCTGATGTGGATACATCATGGCTATTGAATGGGGAGTTATCAAGTAACCTAACTGTACTGTTACTGTTCTTGAGCTAAGCTGCTGCCCTGTGTGTGAAAATAACTCCTACCTATTGTTGATGTTCGAACAATATTTCCAAATGATTAATCCTTCCTCATGTTTGATCAGCCCCCCGATGTCCTGGGAGGTGTGCTTTTGATTAGAGTACCCCTCAGCAAAGACAAAACTTGCCTCGATCTGTTCTATTTTAGGCACAGACCCTCGGAATGTGCCTTTTCTTCCCCCTAGTCTTTGCAGGTTCTTGAAGAGTACAGAAGGCCCATTTATTGCTTTGACCACCAGTCTTACTCATTTGGTCTACACGATAAGGGGGCAGTTTTGTGAACATCAATAAGCATTTAACTAGAGTGTCTGTGAGGGCCAAAATAAATGTTACTTAGAAACAATGCACCATGAAAGAACCCCTTCTGAACAGCTCCTTCAACCTGACATGGTGTTTCACAAGCGTCAGTGTCACAGGAACTAAGCACACTTCATCTATAGAAAGAAAAGCTTTCCATGGCTGGCTCAAGAATGGGCTAAAGTCTGTTGTTCACCCTCTCCAGTAGCTGCAGGGGCACTGCAAGATATCTGAAATGATCAGATTATTCTCCATTCTATTCCCTAACTATAGCATAGGACAGGCCATCCCATGAGACCAGACAAAATGCTCAGATACTGGAAGAAGTAGACAATGGCATCACCCTTTCCATAGGGTTCACATCAGATCAGTTAGATGCTCAGAAGACCACAGGGGCGGCTCCTTCGCAATGGCGGAGGAGTGTTGCCCCACTGGCTCAGAGCCAGCAGCATAAAAATAAAACGATATTTCATTATCGTTTTATTTTTAAGTCGCTGGCTCAGCAAGCATGTGCAGGAAGGGGCGGGCCGGGGCATGGGAGGGGGTGGAGTGCTATGTCCACTCCCTAAGTGTGCATATGTGTTTAGCCGGCCTTCTCAGCGCACATGCGCACCTAGGTTTCTCTAACCTGGCTGTATTGTAAAGCTGGGTTAGAGAAACCCCACAAACTCCCTAACCTGAGTGGAGCATCTTTCCAGCCCGCTCAGGCCAATTGGACAGGGAGTCTGTGACATAGTCACAGTGTCTGCTGAGACAAGGAAGACCCAGCACTGAGGCACGACGCAGGAGGTGGCTGGCAGCAGTTAAGTTTATTATTGTTAAAGTTCCTCGTTCCACTCCCCCACGCCCCCTCCCGCGCTCCCCCTCCGCGCCTCCCCCCCACCACACCACTTTTTTATGTGGCGGCTGCCACTGGAAGACCATGCTCCCTCAGAATAGAATGGCCTTAGATTATATCCTCACAGCCAAAGGTGGTCTGTGCAATAGTAGGCTCTGAGAACATAATTTCATGCAAACATGTAATAACATGAATTCATATACATATATGCCTTAATGATTGCTGATATACCTCAAGAATGCAAATCCACAAATGTGACTGAACGTGTGCTGATATATTTTATTAATCATTTGTGATTTCGTTTTCGTACTTTGTCCCTTGTTAACCTTGGTATGTCATTAGGGATTGTGCAGTGAAATGCCATCTGAATTTACATATGTGCTAGAATACATTATCTCACAGCTCTTTTCAGACATTTGTATAAACTTAACTCTTGCTAAATATGGGCCCAAGCGGTAACAGCACATGAATCACACCAGGTACAGAAATAAAAGTGTATTTAAACCATGCTAGAATTCGTCGTAACTGCACTCATCTCGTCCCTCTTCTGTGAGTAGCCGTCGGACTGCACTCAAAGGATGGCTTTGAAATCTTTCTTTTTTATACAAGGCTTTTCCTGACTGCAGTGACCAAACAGCAATCTGGTTGCATTCATACAAATTAGATTAATACATACATTAAAAAGTAAGTGCTGATCAAACATCAACAGTTTGCGACAGACACCACACAATGACACCTGTGCTAATTTATGGTCGTACACAAGGCCACTTCAGACAAGGGTCATAGTTCAGGGTTGAATGGTTCCAAAACAGACTCATCTGCCTCTTGTGCCAGGACATTTAGGCTTCTTGTCTCAGTGCTGTGTGAGGCAGATGCTGCTCACCTACAGGACCTACACTGGCGTCTGCTGGTACCCACTTCACACTGTGTTCTCCTGTAGTAAACTGCAGTAGGGGGAGGGGTGGAAACCTGACACTACATTGAGCAAGGGTGGTCAGCAAAGATCTCTGCCCTTGTGGATCAGCAACAAATGCCTCACTAGTGACAGCTAGGTGTGCGGGCTGGCCAGGTTTGGTTCAGGTGCTGAACAGTCATGTCCCCTTGGCTCTGGTTAGTTGCCTGACTACAAAGCAGCTAAACAGACATTGCCACCAGCACTTTGACTGGTTCACATTTTGAAATTCTTCATAACTGCCAATGAGTACACTATTTCAACTTCTTACATACTGGGGGGGGGGCGCTTCTGCAGTCATTTGAATGTAATTAAGAACAAAATGATTTAATCTGAAGACAAATGCACACTTTAAAGTGCTCCAGTGATGTATTTGAGAGTTAGCTACTACTAACAAGCAAGCTGTTAAACTAGAAACTACTAGGAAACGGTAAAAAGAACGATCGTTTTATTTATTGTGTACTTTAGCCCCAGTGTTGACATAATTTGTCATTTGGAAATAATCGAATGTCCAATGGAAACATGGAGACGTGGCAACCATTAAATGGCTGTTATAATAGGTGGTGATTTTAATGCTAGAATATTTGAAGCAATTGAAGAAGCTGATAATTATATGATTTTGTGCAGTGTATGGAACGTGTGTTGTGTGAAAATACAACAGCCCTTAGGCAGCCAGCAAAGAGGTAAATTATTTGCCACTTGGTTGTGCCACGTGGGCCTGACACTCCGTAAGGGGAGGCTTAGGAACGATCAACTTCCAAGGATCATTTGCAATTGGATAAACAAATTTGCCTATAGATTACCTGGCAATTGATAGCTGCAGACATAAGGAAATGACAATGGATATTAAGGTCTGAGGCTGGATAGAGAGTGACCATTCACCCGTAACATTATGACCCAGTTCAGCATAGTGTCAGAACATTCACATCGAATTAACCACTGATAAAAACTGTGACAATAGGTTTCCAATGAAATACAGAATATGCTATCAAAGGGATTCTGTAGCCAACTGTCAAAGGGTGGAAACATTTCTATTGGATTTACACTTGGTATACAAGCCAAACATATAAAAAATGTATGGGGCATTAACCACAGATGTTCTAAAAACTGTTTTGACAATGACATGAGATGGTGGAGAAAAGGAAGAGATATTGGTATAACTGAGAATGTGAAGTACATAGAGCAAATGAGCGAAGATTGTTTAGATATTGTGTACAATTACCAAAAACATTGCATTTTTTTCTCCAAATGTATATTCTTGGTTAATGTATGGGGAGAGAATTAATTTACCATTGGTACTAAATAATGAGTTTATTGTAAACATAGCAATGCATATTTCATCCCTCAGTAAAAGCATAGCTCCTGGGTCAGAAGGAATGTCTGATTTTATTTTTAATTTAAATCCCAATCCGTGGTCTGTTTTTTCACCCTATTATTTGTTATGTAACTAATACTGACGAAATCCCAGAAACCTGGAGTGGTTACAATACTTAAAACAATATATAAAAAAGGGAAATGCAAGTGATCCATAGGTATATAGGTTAATTTCATTATTAGTTTTTTTGGCAAAAATATATGGCAAATTGATGCTGGAAGTCCTTGGCGAACGGGTACAATTTAAGCAGCTGATTTATGTATAGCAGTCCGGTTTTAGACCAGGTCTTGGCACTAATCATCACAAATTTGCACAGCTTTAGTTGGCATGAAAATCCCCAAGCAAAGGCAATCTTTGGCCTGTTTTATAGACTTCCTGCCACTCTTGACCAGGTAGATTGTGTGTTACTTTGGGCTAAGCTACATAAACTGTGAATCCCACCTGGACTATTTTCTATGATAACAGGTCTCTATGTTGCTAGGGAGCCTGCGTTGTTGCTAGGCTGCACACAGTGCACCAGTGCAAGGAAAGAGCAGAAATGCTCCATATCTTTGTAAACGTGGAGTATTTATGCGCTCTCCCTCTCACACAACGCAGTACAGTCACTTTGCTTTCTGCCCTGTGTTGCGTGAAAGATTAGTAGATATGCTCCTATTTGTCTTCTATAAAGCCTATGCAGCATTTTGAATTTAAGAATGGACCAGAGATTATCTTTTCAATAAAATTGGTTTTATAGTTTGCAGAAGAACAATGCCACTGAGAACTGGACAGTTGGTATGAAATAAGGCTGAATGTAATTGGAAAGTACCCGATGAATTAACACATATTGATTTATTGTGCCCAACTTTTTTAACCAAGCAGAAATGGTTTTTGAAGTATCTATTTATCAAGTAAATATTCCAACTGTTTAAGAGGTGGCTGCATTGTAGTTTAAGTTTGAAACTTGTAAAGTTGATAATGCAGTGGCAAGTTTAAAACGTTTTGTGGAAAGAAAATTTGATTTTAAAATATTGTTATGGATGGCTCTCATAGATAGCCTCTATCGTTTATTTCAGTTTCTTTATCTCATAACCCACTGCTATGACATAGTAACAGTTGATAATAAAACTGGTTACCCACTCTTGTGATGTCATACATGCTTTCCAGGCCAGGCTGGCAGACCTCCCTGCGAGCCTGTCAGCACAGTGCTACTTGTCTGCTTTGACTGAAAGCAGAGCACAGCTGCCAGAGGGGGAAGAAAGCAAGGAAGGTGGTGGTGGGGGGAGGGGACCATTCACATTATGCATTGCCCTAGCGCAGTATTTGAAGGCAGGCAGATGATTTTGGGGGCCATACATAACATGAACATATAGATGGGTAAAGAAGTGAATTACGGGGATGTTTTTCACTCCGGGGTTCTGAGTAACATAATAGACAACTCGAGCTTCGCTCTGGTTGTCTATTTGACATCACTCAGTACCCCTCGGTGAAAAACCTCCCCGTAATTCACTGTTACCCATCTATATTTTTATATGTTGGAAGAAATACAGTCCCATTGCATATACAACAACACATGATCAAAATTAAATTCACTCACTTCTGGCTGATATCACCCATTAGGAACCATACTAATGGGGTCTTGCACACGTTCTCCTATTCAATATGAATAATGTCTAACATTGTACATATCTGGAGCTCTGTAGGGAAATCCTTTTTTTGCTGTGTACCATGTTACTGGTTCCCTCATCCAACACCTGTTTTTAGGTCAAGCCTAGAGTAGCGCGCAAGCGCTGCTTCTGGCGAACACTTTATGTAGTGGGGTTTTCAAAGCTGACCACACGCTCGTGCACAATGGCCTTTTCCGTGCGGTTACGCGCAAGCAAAAGGCCATGGTGCACGAGCGTGTGGTCAGCTCAGCAGGCTGCCGCGCTCGCTCGCCCCCGCTCCTCTCTTCCCTGTAGTTGCTTTCACTTTCGCGGCCGCATTCTTACAGCGCGCGCAGGGGCCATCTGGGTTTAATTATTTTCTTGTTTGAAAAACTGGAGCTGTGCAACACAGGAAGTGGCCGGGGCTGGAGCGCAGACTGCCTCCCAGGCCGAGCCAGCGCCCCGTCCCGTTATCTTTAGCATGTCAGGCCCCCCTCCGCTCCTCCTCGGCACACACTCACTGACACTCACTCACACACCAATGACAAAGAGAGTCTCCCGGCCCTCCGCCCTCCCTCCCGTTTGGCTTCCTCGCAGCGTTTCCTGAGCTGCTCGGGGCAGTGATTTTAACTGGTTCTCTCTGGGCATCTAGTGGTTTGACCACTGCAGTGGCAGAAGTCTGCTAACAAGGATCAGCCACATATGCTTTGTTTAAGGCAGGGGCGTTTTTCTTTCCAGACTGCCACAACTTACAATATGGTAAGGTAGCTGTTTGTGTTCTGGTCCCTTGAAGATAATGTGCTTTTAGATTCCATGTTTTCCTAGCAGCATCTGATGCAGGGCACTTCGTTTTCTAAGTTCAATTAAATGAAATGAAATTTGTGATTTTTGGCCGCATACTGATATCAAAACGAAAAGATGAGTTGGGAGGTTTAATTCCTTTTCAATGTCCCCTTTACAGTAGTTATGAGATAGGAAATAAATTCTGCCTTAGCTGAGCTGAGGTGCATACTGATGGAAATCACATTTTGTATGCTATTGCACTCACTTCACAGAGTTTGATGTGTCTGCTCTCCAGCTGCAACTTCAAATGACTTGCCAAACAATGCCCAGGATGGGAGTGAAGAGTCCTCTGGAGTCTGACAAGTGGTACATTTGAGACTGAACATAATATGCGGCACCTTTCCTATTCAGGAAGGTGGCAAAGGATATATTTTGAAGTTTAATGCAACTGGAGGCCTAGGCCGAGATTTGAAGAAAACTTCCTGTGAAGTGCAGGCGATCAATCGTGAGCGCTCACTCGGCTGACAAGGCAGCCGCCATCTTGCCACCCACACTCAGAATCTCACATAGATAACTCAGCATGCCTTAATGAGAAAATATACCATTTATGTTTTTGTTACACTGCGATTTGGGATAGTTTTTAAGCAATGAAGTATGCACACAGAAAAGAAAGTGCATCACTTTGCTGCAAAACTGAGAATTTGACACCTTCATGTTATAGTAGCATTGACTAGATCTCACCACCAATGGCTGATTGGTTTACACTCTAAACCACTCTGCTCGACCAACTCCCAAAATAGTCTTTGCATAGATCTGAAGAGGCAAGAAATGTTCCTATCTGTCTCACTGAGAGGCTCCTGCAAGTCTGCAATTGACTTGATAGGAAGTAGCTTTCGGCTCTTCTTCTAAACCTGCTTCCAGCATTTTGCTAGATGGCGGCCTCAGTTTCTGGTTGCCCACAGTGCTAAACAATATCAAGGACCTGCCAATGAAGCCTGTTTCCCAAGTGCAACTTCTCTCTGAAAGATGCAGGGTGCTGAAGGTCCTAGACAGCGGAAACCATTGCTTGCCTAGGAGAACATCAGCTGACCAGTTGGCACTGGACATTTCTTGTGTCCCTGGGTGTTGAGTTGTGGGAACCACACTACAGGTGTATAATGTTGACAGGAGTTTGATGAGTTGGGATGGGCACATTCAAGGCTTTTCTTCAAGGTAGCACTTCTACCAGAAATTGTGGGAAAAGCATTCACTGTAGGAATGAAGAGAGCCTGACAGTTCTCCCTGAAAAGGCATAACATTAGAAGACTCAAATTTGCTGCTACTGCTCGTTAGAGCTTTTTGTCAGGAAGTTCAAAGCTATGAGGAGAGTGAATGCGTATCTACAGCCCTCTGATTTCCTCTCTAATGATATTCCTCTCTGAGAAAAGTTTCATAGTTAGAAGGTAAAAGCTTTTAGTGATCCCAAACACCATTTGTACCTAACTGCACTTACCTATGTGTTGGCCACAGAGGGTACAAATGTCCCCGTGAACATAGAAGACAAAAATAGATTTATTTTTTTTACTATAAAACTATTGGGTTATGTTTTTTTCTTAACAACTTTCGATCCTTGTTTCTGATTGTATTAATTTCTGTTACATATTTTGTATTACTTTTTATAATTAACTTGGCGTGGACCTTGTTTCTTACCTTTATTGCTGTTGGGCGAGTTGGTGCACACTTACCACACATCTTTTACAAGAGGAATGCCTTGCTGCTTGAGCCAAGCTATCAAGAGTGAGCTACGGATTCCTCACAAAATTCAGTTAAGGTTGGTAGGACAAATTCATTGGGTGTTGTGGAAGCTCAGGCACAGCTCACATCAAGGCTATGGCCTCTCCTGCTCACAGCATAACATTCTGATGTCCTTAAAACAATCCTTTCTGCTATATACCACTTGTAGTGAGCCTGGAAAATGAAAATAGGGGTTTGAACAAAACCCACTTACCGGGGTTGATAAAAGCAACAGAAGCAAAAACATCATCTTGATTGTTTTTTTCAACTTAACAAGAAGCCCTAAAGGGCGAGCGAGCTTGTCACATAAGTGCTGTATTTTGCACTATTTTTGCACACACTGCAAATAAGGTTTGCACTTGGGCAAAAATACATCCAACACTCTACCCATCAAAGCATGGATCTCTGCATCCCTTCATTAATAAGGCGAGTGCATGTAGCTTCAACTTTTATCTCTGGCCTCATGGATTCTAGTCCCCGTCTGTTGCAATTTGGCCAAAATTGGCAATGGGAATGAAGAAATTGGAGGCTCTCTTTTATGGCAAGCTTTCAATCACTGTATTTGTGTATTTTAATGCTTGCTACACTGTTCATCAAACCTCCTATGATATTTTGCTTTAACTAAAACCCTCTCAATACTGCCCAACCAGGGTGCTGCACTCATCTAACATATTTTTCTCTCAATTGTCCCGCTAGAAAGTGAGCAAACACAAGGAGGGTACTCCTTCCGGCTCTGGAACACTATTGCCATCCACATTTCTACCATTATTGACCACCTGAAGTTTGGAGAATTGATCAGAATTATTTTATTTTATGATTATTACTGGCAAGGTGTCAGATGATATGTCTGGTCTGAACTCCCAAAACCGAGACCACATCGATAGTGAAGGTGCACACAAAAGAGAATCTTTTAACATGAAATCGCTTAATACAAGTGCTGCAAAATGTGTTTGATGTGTTGAAAGAAATGCAGTGCAGATGGGAGGGGTAGAGAAAGGGAAGTGCTTGCTCATGACTGCAGGGGTTTCTAGACACCACTGTAGAGTAGAACTGATTAATATACGTTTTGCAGGTCTGGCAGGGCTTCTCAACGGGTTTGACGTCTATGGAGAGGAGCACAACTTCTGCACCAGAGCTTTTTGCTCCATCCGTCCAGTCTCCAGTCCATTCCTTTCTTATTGTACACTTATATTAATCGCTCTCAATTTCTTAGCTTAAATTCTACTTTTAGGTGCTGAATTTCACGCCCACTATTTCCTTTTCTCTGAAGTTCACAGTTTTCAATTACAGCAGATGTTAGTGTTTTCGTGGTGGAGCTATGTCTCCATTGACAAACAACATGAGGCTTGGAGGATTTACTATTGTTTATAAACACTACTTTCAGCCCCTCATCCCCATAATCCAGGACTGGAATAAAAAATGGGGACAGATTTAGATACAATGGGGCATATTTACAAAGAAGTGGCGGAGTGAGGCGTTAGCCGTCATGGCTTAACGCCTCAATCCGCCACTTCAGAAATGCAAGAAGCAAACATTGGGGCATATGTACAAGCCCTGATCGCCATGGGAATGTCACTTTTTCCGACGTCCTGTGGCGATAGGGGCTGCACCTTATGTACAAGGCAGCGTTAAGCCACTTAATGTGGCTTAATGCTGCCTTGTAAATAAGGCCCCCTTTCACACTGTGCTTAGTGTGAAAGGGTTGGGCAGTGGGTGTTGCGGTGGGCGTTCCACTGCAACACCCATTGATTTTGACGCTGCCCCCTATTTATAAGGGTGGCGTAAATAAATAGGAGGCAGCGCCAAAATTAAGACCAGGGAAAACCTGGTCTTAACTTGGCGAAACGAAGAGAGATGCTTTATTTCCCCAGTTTTTTTGCTTTTTTCCATGTGTGCTGCCTTGTGCACACATGGAAAAAGCAAACACCTCACTCCGCAACTTCAGAAATGCAAGGCTGCAACATATCTACAAGGATATGGTGCAGCCTTGCGTTTCCCCTTGCGCTGGCGCTACACTTAGCTGCATAGCGTCAACGCTGGCCCCCGTGCACCATAGTGCAAGGGTGTCTGCGTGCAGGGGAAGATTGTTTATGTGTAGGAAGGTGTCTCTTCCTGAACATAAACAAGGCAGCACACATGGAAAAAGCAAAAAAAACAGGAGAAATAAAGCATTTCTCCTCGTTTCACCAAGTTAAGACCAGGTTTTCCCTGGTCTTAATTTTGGCGCTGCCTCCTATTTATTTACGCCACACTTATAAATAGGGGGCAGCGTCAAAATCAATGAGTGTTGCACTGGAACGCCCACCGCAACACCCACTGCCCACCCCTTTCACACTAAGTATAATGTGAAAGGGGGCCTTATTTACAAGGCAGCATTAAGCCGCGTTAAGTGGCTTAACGCTGCCTTGTACATAAGGTTCAGCCCCTATCGCCACAGGACGTCGGAAAAAGTGATGTTCCCATGGAGATTAGGGCTTGTACATATGCCCCAATGTTTGCTTCTGTTTCTGAGTTGCGCACAAATTTTGCACCGATCTGTGACATTTCCTGGTCAAATCTCTTTGCTTACGACCTGAAGAAATTTGTGTGGGGAAAACAATTTGGTTGGTAAAACCTTAAAGCTATACCACATGGTGAAACTGATCGTGCATTTATCTAAGTCGCATTGCAAACCGTGAAGCTCGGAATTAGTACATAAAACCTCCCAGAGGTTAAAACGCTAGTTTCAATAATGGTATTTCCTCTAGGAAGTTTTACATCCTATTATTTCTGATTTGATTACTGCTGTATGCAATGTCATTGGTGCACAAACACAGTGAGTGTGAGAGAGAGGGAAACAGAGAGACAGGGTGAGAGTGCAGTAAGAAAACGAGAGTGAGGGAGAGAACGAAACTGGTGAACAGTTGGGTTACTGATGCCAAAGTCCTGCAGAAATGCTGATGTAGCTGTAGAAGTCTATCGTCACACAATATCATAGGTACACAGTGATCTTGAGAATTAGCGTTAGATGAAGAAGAGCAAACTTTGAGAGATACAGATTCAAAACATTTATCTCTCAAATATGTCTTCCTGTTTGTCGGGCACCTTTCCATTAGTGGAGGCTTCATAACTTCTCAGCAAACCCTTACTCACCCATTCTGCCACCCACAAGCATCTGACGCGCAGGGCTGTGTCCTATAGACTAAAAATATAGGATGCACTTTCGTAGAGAGTTACAGGTCAGCCGTGGAATCGGCACTGCCTTCTAAAGAAAAGGCAACAATTCAACACGCAACTGTACTTATCATTTAAGTTACAAAATGTTGCAGCGTGCACAGAGTTGGCATTGACCAGTGTGTAAGCTGGTGGTTTGAGGCAGTACAAAGTAATATCCCAAAATGTCCTCTCACTCCTGTAGTTGCCTTGTCTCATGGCCTCCCTTACCATCAGCCAACAAGATATTAGCTAAACATTGTGGACTAAGCATGGCCTCTGTATCAGTCCAAGACTTTGCTAGTGGTGCAGCAGGCAAGGTGATATCCTTCTCCTTCTTTCATAGCATCACATTGCCAGCCACACAGTTGCTGCTTGGGATAATCTTCTGCCGGAAGGTGAACATCTTTTTCAGTTCACTGCGAAACCGATCATGTAGCCAGGCATACAGAAAAGGGTTGCAGCAGGAGGAGCTCATGGCAAACCAGTGGCAGAGGAGCTGCAGCAGCAGAAAGTAGTCTTTGCTGATCATGTTAATGTCAATGTCCCGGATGATGTTGAAGAGGTGAATTGGCAGCCAGCAGATGCCAAAGGCCGTCACCACCAGCACAATCAGTCGGAAGGTTTTCCTCTTCCTCACCCGGTCAAATTCGGCCTGGCTTTGAGTTGGGTGGCCAGGCACCACCCGGTTTTTCAGCTTGACAGTGATGCAGATGTAAGAAAGGGACACAGCAGAGAGGGGAAGGATGTAAGTGATGATGAGGGCACTGTACGCGTAGGCAAGGTGTTCCTTCTTTTTGCCCATCCAGAACTCCTCACAGATGGTGAAACCCTCCTCATGAAACTCGACGTGGTAAGTGTGGGCAATAGCAGGTGCTACCAGAGCACAAGAGAGAAGCCAGATGCCGCCCAGAACATACACACAAGTGGTGACAGATATTCGTTTCTTCAGTGGGTGCACTGTGGCATAATACCTGAGGAAAGAGAAAAATATGTGATCAGTCCAAGACATACCATTCCCTGTACTGCCTGCATCTGTTGTTTCAATATAACATTGAGCAAATATATATATATATATAGATAGATAGATAGATAGATAGATAGATAGATAGATAGATATACACACACACACTAATATGTAGATGTCAAGTTGGAAATAAATCTGAATATTTACAATGGATCTAATTTTTAGATACCTGTATCATGGGGAGCCTATGACATACAAGGAGGCAACCTGACCCTAGAGGACAATCATACTGATTCATCTGAAAGGGAGCTCAAACTAAAATGAGATTATCAATCCATACTAGTTGGGAATTAGGTGGGTATAAATCTATATTACTGGCTAGTATTATACGGGACACTTGGGGCCCTATTATGATGTCGGTCGGAAAGCCTCCGACCTGCGCGGGAGGCTTTCCGACCGACATCATAGGTTTCACTTTCGACTGCCATATTCCAATGATGGCGGTCGGAAGTGAAACCGGCCGGTCCTTCCGGCTGGCTTCCGACGGGCTCCTTGAGCCCGTCAGCCAGTCGGAACGGGCACATAATCCCTTAAAGATGGCTTTTCTGCCGTCGGCATTACGATGCCGGTTTCCCACAGGCTTTCCATGTCGGGCTTTCTGACATGGAAAGCCTGTTGGAAAGCGACTTTGGGGGCCCCTAGCAGGCCCCCTTCTCCCTGCGGCCTTCAGTTGGGGGCAGAGGGGGCACCTATGGTGCCCCCCATTAATCCCTGCACCGTGTATGCCACGCAGTTCAGGGATTAACAGAAATTCCTATTTCTCTATGGGAGCTTGTGCTGCGGCCGGTTTATTGCCGCAGAACAGGCTCCCATAGAGAAATGGGAGTATGCGACCGCACCATGTCTAGTCGCATTGTAATAGCGGTGTCGGGACCGCCCACCTGAGGTCCGTCGGTCCCGAAACCGCAATGGTGTTGGGCGGAATCCTAATGAGGCCCTATGTGTTTTTTTAGAAGCACAGTTGCCTAAGGAGTATTTAGAGGTGATTCCAGATACTATTGCTGAGAAGCACTATACTGATATAGGATAACTAATTCTAATTTTAAAACATATAATCAAGTAATTGTGATTTCACTTATATGTTTACAATTAAAAATTGCATAGTGGTCTGAACGAAAGTAGTATAACTAGGCACCATATTATCAATTACAGGCATCTGTTCTGAAAGTAGATTCCACATTAAGAAAAACAATTCTTGGAAGATAATACATAATACCAATATTCATAGAGAAACTATACATGAAAGAATTGACAGCTACATAAGGTATTTAAAATAAGAGAATGTTTCTAATTTCCATTTATGTTTAGAGGTTAGTATTGGGGGAAGCGCAATATTGGAAATATTATGTTTCTGTGATGGGCAAATACATTTATGGTGTTCTCCACGGTAGGGTGTAATGTAATGTTCTATGTTGCAGATGTTAAGAAACAAAGAAGAACATTTATGCTTTGAAATTATAACTTTGTAGACAGATAACAATGTGGATATAAACCGGTAAAATTTGATGTTAGTCTCCTGGGTAAAAATGTAATATTTTTTTAATTTGTCTATGACCATCAATAGATAAACAAGTGACATGTTCTGTATCAAATAAGAATACACAGTGAAACTGTAAAGTTTTTTTCTTATGAAAAATACTTATGCATATCTTTTCTATGTTTGTAACAGCCCCGAAGAAGCGCAATGTGCGTGAAACACATGTTAGCTGTTTAGGGATGTATGTGTATGAATAAAAGAAGTCAACATAAGAGATTCTGCTGCCAGACACAGTTATTCTTTTCTATGTTTGTAAGAGTCCTGAAGAAGCACAATGTGCGTGAAACACATGTTGGCTGTTTAGGGATGTATGTGTATGAATAAAAGAAGTCAACATAAGAGATTCTGCTGCCGGACACAGTTATTCTTTTCTCAATATTATTTTTCTGTATTGTACTTATCATTTTCTCTTACCCACAGTTTATGTATTATTTATACCAAACAAGCAAGGTGCAAATATTGTGAGCAATTGTGCGAAATGTCAAGGCCCTACAATAAAAGAGAGGCACTAGCCAACAAAATCTTCTCAGGAGTGACTTCCAATGTAACCAATACGAACAAATCTTCAAAAAGTTCAAAAGAAATATTTCTCAAATTAGAACGAGTACAAAAGAAGGACTCCGCCAAGTGGTGGGACGCAATAACTCTTACAAAGTATATAGGGACATATTTACAAGCTCCTATCGCCACCACAACATCACTTTTCAGGACATTGTAGTGGCGACAGGGGCTTCGCCTTATTTACAAGGCAGCGTTAAGCCACTTAATGTGGCCTTGTAAAAATAAGGCCCCCTTTCACGCTACACTTAGCGTGAAAGGGGTGGGCAATGGGTGTTGTGGTGGGTGTTCCACCGCAACACCCATTGATTTTGATGCTGCCCCCTAATTACAAGGGAGGCGTAAATAGGAGGCAGTGCCAAAATTAAGACCAGGGAAAACCTGGTCTCAACCTGGCGAAATGAGGAGAAATGTTTAATTTCTCCTTGTTTTTGCTGTTTCCGTGTGTGCTGTGTTATGCAGCACACATAGAAACAGCAAAACACCATTGATTGTTTATGTGCAGGAAGGTGCCCGTCCCTACCTGCACATACACAATCTTTTAAAAAAATCAAGTTTTGCAATTTCTATGTGTGCATTACAAAACGCCATTTAAGATTGTTTATGTGCAGAAAGGAAGACCTTCCTGCACATAAACAATCTTCTCCTCAACGCAGACACCCTTGCACTATGGTGCATGGGTGTAAGCATTGGCGCCAGGCTGCTAAATTTAGCGCCAGCACAGGGGGAAACGCAGGGCTGCACCATATTGTTTTAAATATGATGCAGCCCTGCGTTTCAGAAGTGGTGGAGTGCAGCGTCAAGCCAGGAAAGCTAACGTCGCACTCCGTCACTTCTTAGTAAATATGCCCTATAGATGCTAATCAAATTCCCAGGGGATTACCCATAAATATTTTTCCCTCCGTAGAAGACCTAGACGAAACTAAAGCAGACAGATGGGAAAGTAGACTCAATGCGACATCTAGAGACCTAATGGAAATGCTCATTGACTTTCTGATAGTCAAAGGGAGCTTTTACTAAAAGAAATAGATAAGATCAATTAAAGACATAGAGAGCATTAAAAGTCCAGAGAATACAATAGAAAATTATGAGATATTGGATAACATCATAGACAAACATCAAGAGGAGTACCAAGAAAAGAGAATCAAGTTTTTAAGCGATGAAAAGGACTATAGGTAGGGGTGGGCAGAAAACTCCGCTCCGCCAGCGTAGCGGATAAAGCCAGCCACCCCCGCTCCACAGCCCGGTCCCTGCTTCTGAAAGCAGCCAGGCCGGGAGAGCCTCCCTGGGCCCCGGTGGACCCCCGTCCCCAGCGCCCGGAGCCTCGGCTGGCTTGCAGTACGGGGAGCTCCCGCACCCCGGGGCCCGCCGGACGGAGCACGAGCCCCGGGCCCGGTCCCAGCTTCCGAACCCTAGCCAGGCCGGGGAGAGCCTCCCGGGCCTCGGGTGGAACCACTCCTGTCCCCAGCCACCGGACACTCGGCCCGCTTGCCGGACGGGGGCTCCCGCACCCCAGGGCCTGCCAGACGGAGCTCAAGCCCCAGGCCCAGGTCCCAGTCCCAGTCCCAGCTTCCGAACACTATGCCAGGCCTGGGAGAGCCTCCCCGGGCCCCGATGGACCCCCGTGCCCAGCGCCCGGACCCTGGGCTGGCTTGCAGGATGGGGGGCTCCCGTACCCCGGGCCCCGCCGGACGGAGCTCAAGCCCCAGGCCCTGTCCCTGCTTCTGACACCCAGCCAGGCTGGAGAGAGCCTCCCTGGGCCCCGGTGGACCCCCCGTCCCCAGCGCCCGGAGCCTCGGCTGGCTTGCAGTGCGGGGAGCTCCCGCACCCCGGGGCCCGCCGGACGGAGCACGAGCCCCGGGCCCGGTCCCAGCTTCCGAACCCTAGCCAGGCCGGGGAGAGCCTCCCGGGCCTCGGGTGGAACCACTCCTGTCCCCAGCCACCGGACACTCGGCCCGCTTGCCGGACGGGGGCTCCCGCACCCCAGGGCCTGCCAGACGGAGCTCAAGCCCCAGGCCCAGGTCCCAGTCCCAGCTTCCGAACACTATGCCAGGCCTGGGAGAGCCTCCCGGGCCCCGATGGACCCTCGTGCCCAGCGCCCGGACCCTGGGCTGGCTTGCAGGATGGGGGGCTCCCGTACACCGGGCCCCGCCGGACGGAGCTCAAGCCCCAGGCCCTGTCCCTGCTTCTGACACCCAGCCAGGCTGGAGAGAGCCTCCCTGGGCCCCGGTGGACCTCCCCGTCCCCAGCGCCCGGAGCCTCGGCTGGCTTGCAGTACGGGGAGCTCCCGCACCCCGGGGCCCGCCGGACAGAGCACGAGCCCCGGCCCGGTCCCAGCTTCCGAACCCTAGCCAGGCCGGGGAGAGCCTCCCGGGCCTCGGGTGGAACCACTCCAGTCCCCAGCCACCGGACACTCGGCCTGCTTGCCGGACGGGGGGCTCCCGCACCCCAGGGCCTGCCAGACGGAGCTCAAGCCCCAGGCCCAGGTCCCAGTCCCAGTCCCAGCTTCCGAACACTATGCCAGGCCTGGGAGAGCCTCCCCGGGTCCCGATTGACCCCCGTGCCCAGCGCCCGGACCCTGGGCTGGCTTGCAGGATGGGGGCTCCCATACCCCGGGCCCCGCCGGACGGAGCTCAAGCCCCAGGCCCGGTCCCTGCTTCTGACACCCAGCCAGGCTGGAGAGAGCCTCCCTGGGCCCCGGTGGACCCCCCGTCCCCAGCGCCCGGACCCTCGGCTGGCTTGCAGTACGGGGGGCTCCTGCACCCCGGGGCCCGCCGGACGGAGCTCGAGCCCCAGGCCCTGTCCCTGCTTCTGACACCCAGCCAGGCTGGAGAGAGCCTCCCCGGGCCCCGGTGGACCCAGGTCCCCAGCACCCAGACCCTCGGCTGGCTTGCAGGACGGGGGGGCTCCCGCACCCCATGGCCCGCCGGACGGAGCTCAAGCTCCCGGGCCCGGTCCCTGCTTTCAACACCCAGCCAGGCCGGGGGAGCCTCCCCGGGCCCCGATGGACCCTCTGTCCCCAGCACCCAGACCCTGGGCCGGCTTGCAGGACGGGGGGCTCCAGCACCCCATGGCCTGCCGGACAGAGCTCAAGCCCTGGGCCCGGTCCCTGCTTCCGAACCCTAGCCAGGCCGGATAGAGCCTCCCTTGGCCCCGATGAACGCCCAGACCCTCGGCTGGCTTGCATGACGGTGGGGCTCCCGCACCCCATGGCCCGCCGGACGGAGCTCTAAGCCCCAGGGAGGCCCCAGGGATGGCCGCTGGGGCGGTGTTGTCCGGGCCCAGCCCATCTGGTCGACGGCTGTGAACCTCCCGCCTGGGAGGGTGTCCCGGAGTACCCTGTCCCTAGTAATCCGGAGGAAAAACACCCCCTTTCTTGTAATCCGTGCGCACAGGGTGACAGGGGGACCCAAGGCGCGAACGTACCCGACCTCCTGGAGCCCTGGCTGGGATCGGGGAGGCAAATGAGCCCTCATCGGGACTTCCAGGGAAGCCCGGCCATCTGGTCGCCCCATAGGAAAGCATTGTGGGAGACCAGATGGCCGAGGGGAAAGGGGCGACCAGATGGCCGAGGGGAAAGGGGAGCCATCTGGTTGCTCTGTGCCCCCAACGAAAGAGTGAGCGGGCGCCGGGGCATGGGGGCCGGAGGCCCAGGGCCCCAGCTGGGCCCCAGCCATGGAGGCTGCGAGGGGGACCCGACAGGCCCTCCGACCCGGGGCCCGCGGACACCTTCACAAGCAGGGGAGGCCTGCACGGGACCAACGGACCCCTGTCCTGGGCCCTTGGTGGAGCAGCAGGCCGGAGGACGGGGCCCAGGGCCGGAGCACCCGACCCGGGGACCGACAGGGCCCCTGGACCCAGCCGGGGCCCCTGGACCCAGCCAGGGCTCCCGGGCCCAGGGGCGCAGGGGAAGCCACCCCGGGCACCCTGCCACGCGGCAGGACCGAGGACGGAGCCCGGGGTGGGGAGGCCACCCTCCCCGGGGCCCCGGACGGAGCTCCTGAACCCAGCCAAGCCAGGGGGGCTCCCAGGCACGACGGAACCCCGTCTCGGACCTTTGGCATAGCAGCAGACCGGGGACGGGGCCCTGGGCTGGAGCACCCGACCCGGGGCCCAGAGGGGCCCCTGGACCCAGCCGGGGCTCCCGGGCCCAGGGGCGCAGGGGAAGCCTCCCCGGTCCCACGGGACACCGTCCCGGGCACCCTGCCATGCGGCAGGACCTAGGACGGAGCCCGGGGTGGGGAGGCCACCCTCCCTGGGGCCCCGGACGGAGCTCCTGAACCCAGCCAAGCCAGGGGGCTCCCCAGGCACGATGGAACCCCGTCTCGGACCTTTGGCATAGCAGCAGGCCGGGGACGGGGCCCAGGGCTGGAGCACCCGACCCGGGCCCAGAGGGGCCCCTGGACCCAGCCGGGGCTCCCGGGCCCAGGGGCGCAGGGGAAGCCTCCCGGTCCCACGGGACCCCGTCCCGGGCACCCTGCCATGCGGCAGGACCTAGGACGGAGCCCGGGGTGGGGAGGCCACCCTCCCCGCGGCCCCGGACATAGCTCCTGAACCCAGCCAAGCCAGGGGGAGCCTGCCCTTGCAGGGGCTCGGGGGCTCCGCTTCCCGGGGGCTCGGGGACCCCGGCCGGGCCTTGGGAACAGGGAGGCCCGCAGCAGCTCTCGGGGCCCAGACTCCCCGGGGGAGGACTGCCCAGGACCCGTGGAGCCCGTCCCGGGCACTTTGCCACGCCGCGGGCCGGAGGAGGGAGCCCCGGACGCTGGGGAGGTGGTCCCCGGGCCCAGCCCGGCTGGTCCCCGGCTGGGAACCTCCAGTCCCGGGAGGGGTGTCCCGGAGTACCCTGTCCCTAGTAATCCGGAGGAAAAACACCCCCTTTCTTGTCAACCGTGCGCACAGGGTGACAGAGGGGACCCAAGGCGCGAACGTACCCGACCTCCTGGAGCCCTGGCTGGGATCGGGGAGGCAAATGAGCCCTCATCGGGACCCGCCTGCCCTTGCAGGGCTCGGGGGCTCCGCTTCCCGGGGGCTCGGGGACCCCGGCCGGGCCTTGGGAACAGGGAGGCCCGCAGCAGCTCTCGGGGCCCAGACTCCCCGGGGGAGGACTGCCCAGGACCCGTGGAGCCCGTCCCGGGCACTTTGCCACGCCGCGGGCCGGAGGAGGGAGCCCCGGACGCTGGGGAGGTGGTCCCCGGGCCCAGCCCGGCTGGTCCCCGGCTAGGAACCTCCAGTCCCGGGAGGGGTGTCCCGGAGTACCCTGTCCCTAGTAATCCGGAGGAAAAACACCCCCCTTTCTTGTCAACCGTGCGCACAGGGTGACAGAGGGGACCCAAGGCGCGAACGTACCCGACCTCCTGGAGCCCTGGCTGGGATCGGGGAGGCAAATGAGCCCTCATCGGGACCCGCCTGCCCTTGCAGGGCTCGGGGCTCCGCTTCCCGGGGGCTCGGGGACCCCGGCCGGGCCTTGGGAACAGGGAGGCCCGCAGCAGCTCTCGGGGCCCAGACTCCCCGGGGAGGACTGCCCAGGACCCGTGGAGCCCGTCCCGGGCACTTTGCCACGCCGCGGGCCGGAGGAGGGAGCCCCGGACGCTGGGGAGGTGGTCCCCGGGCCCAGCCCGGCTGGTCCCCGGCTGGGAACCTCCAGTCCCGGGAGGGGTGTCCCGGAGTACCCTGTCCCTAGTAATCCGGAGGAAAAACACCCCCTTTCTTGTCAACCGTGCGCACAGGGTGACAGAGGGGACCCAAGGCGCAAACGTACCCGACCTCCTGGAGCCCTGGCTGGGATCGGGGAGGCAAATGAGCCCTCATCGGGACCCGCCTGCCCTTGCAGGGCTCGGGGGCTCCGCTTCCCGGGGGCTCGGGGACCCCGGCCGGGCCTTGGGAACAGGGAGGCCCGCAGCAGCTCTCGGGGCCCAGACTCCCCGGGGAGGACTGCCCAGGACCCGTGGAGCCCGTCCCGGGCACTTTGCCACGCCGCGGGCCGGAGGAGGGAGCCCCGGACGCTGGGGAGGTGGTCCCCGGGCCCAGCCCGGCTGGTCCCCGGCTGGGAACCTCCAGTCCCGGGAGGGGTGTCCCGGAGTACCCTGTCCCTAGTAATCCGGAGGAAAAACACCCCCCTTTCTTGTCAACCGTGCGCACAGGGTGACAGAGGGGACCCAAGGCGCGAACGTACCCGACCTCCTGGAGCCCTGGCTGGGATCGGGGAGGCAAATGAGCCCTCATCGGGACCCGCCTGCCCTTGCAGGGCTCGGGGGCTCCGCTTCCCGGGGGCTCGGGGACCCCGGCCGGGCCTTGGGATCAGGGAGGCCCGCAGGAGCTCTCGGGGCCCAGACTCCCGGGGGAGGACTGCCCAGGACCCGTGGAGCCCGTCCCGGGCACTTTGCCACGCCGCGGGCCGGAGGAGGGAGCCCCGGACGCTGGGGAGGTGGTCCCCGGGCCCAGCCCGGCTGGTCCCCGGCTGGGAACCTCCAGTCCCGGGAGGGGTGTCCCGGAGTACCCTGTCCCTAGTAATCCGGAGGAAAAACACCCCCTTTCTTGTCAACCGTGCGCACAGGGTGACAGAGGGGACCCAAGGCGCGAACGTACCCGACCTCCTGGAGCCCTGGCTGGGATCGGGGAGGCAAATGAGCCCTCATCGGGACCCGCCTGCCCTTGCAGGGCTCGGGGGCTCCGCTTCCCGGGGGCTCGGGGACCCCGGCCGGGCCTTGGGAACAGGGAGGCCCGCAGCAGCTCTCGGGGCCCAGACTCCCCGGGGAGGACTGCCCAGGACCCGTGGAGCCCGTCCCGGGCACTTTGCCACGCCGCGGGCCGGAGGAGGGAGCCCCGGACGCTGGGGAGGTGGTCCCCGGGCCCAGCCCGGCTGGTCCCCGGCTAGGAACCTCCAGTCCCGGGAGGGGTGTCCCGGAGTACCCTGTCCCTAGTAATCCGGAGGAAAAACACCCCCCTTTCTTGTCAACCGTGCGCACAGGGTCACAGAGGGGACCCAAGGCGCAAACGTACCCGACCTCCTGGAGCCCTGGCTGGGATCGG
>CAWUFW010016768.1:205000-207500 GCA_963921515.1 Calotriton arnoldi | reverse complement strand
GGTTTTAGGGCATGCACCTGAAATATGTGAAATTGTTTCGCATACATCTTTGCAGTATCTACAGGTAGCAAAAGTACGATTTCTTCCCCTCGTGATGGTTTCTCTAGTATGCAAAACATTTGCTCTCAACATCAGCGCAGCTATGTATTGATTTTCTTTCATTTTATTATGTTTGCTGATCCAGAAATTTGAGGTTGGATTACTTGCTAGGTATTTTATACCATCACCTTGGACGGGGAGATTTGCCCATTTTTGAAATTCCTCTTTTCTCCAATCATATGTTGCTACCAAATTCAATTCATAACTCAGAAATCTACTGTCCAGAATGTTGAGTTTGTGTGTTTTGATGATGTTATCAATTTTTTCATCAATTACTTCTCCTGCATACATGAAAGATTGAGCTATGTACAGATCTGGAGCTTCCCTGAGATACAATAAACTATTGATTTTGTTTAGACCAATTGTCGTACATAACTTTGGTATACTGAGGCCCCCAAAGGATCTTTTCGAATATAGGAGACCATCACATGTGTATGCAGGTAGGTGTAGGAAATGTTTGACATACTTTTTTATTGTTTGATCCAGCATGTTTAAAGTTTTAGCTTCTGTTCCTGTCATTTCCAACTTAAATGACAGTTTAGGGATCAAATATTGACACAATATTTCTATTTTCTGTGTGGGCTTTAGTGGTAAATTGTCGAGTTTTTGTGCCCAGTCAACAAGAACCTCATTAATTTTGTTGTTACTTGAATGGCCGATGTGTGGATCAAAGTTCAATCCGAGGTATCTCTCGCTTTCTCCTGGATTAATGTTTTCAATATTTTGTTTTTCAAATTGCCATGGTTTGCAGTTGTTGACCAGGATCTTATCTTTATGGTGACTTATATAAAATCCATGTGTTTTTTTCACATTAAGCTTTAAGCCTGTTGTTTTACTGAATTTTTCAATGATCTTCAGATTTGTACTCATTCCTTCCCAGGTGTTGCTGAGTACTGCAATATCATCCGCAAAGGCAAGAGCGGTGACTTGCTTAATGAGACCATCAGAGCCGAATGTGAAGCCCTTGCCATCTTTCTGAAGATCACAGATCAAGGGGTCCATGGCAATGTTAAACAACAGCGGGGACAATGAGTCACCTTGCTTAACTCCCGACATCATTTGCATTTCTGGAGTTGCTTCATTGTTTTTCCCTTGAAAAATGTTGTTGAGTCAGTGTATAAGTCTTGTATTATGTCTCTGATGCATGATGGGACTCTGAGCCTTTCCAAACTCTGTAAAATGTGACCATGGCTGACAGAGTCAAAGGCTTTTGAGATGTCTATGAACACCACTGCTAACGAGCTTCTGTTTTTTCGTGCCCCTTTTATGATGTTTTGGAGAAGAGTCAGATTTTCGAGACAACCTCTCACCTTCATGAAGCCTTTTTGTCTCGTGTTCAATTCAACAAAAAATGCAAGTCTTTTGGTTAATATTTTTGTGAACAACTTCATGAATGCCGTACCGATGGTAATTGGACGCCAATTACTGATTTTTTTCAGTTCGCTAATCGGTACATTTTTAGGTATTAAAATCGATCGGTTCTTTTTGATACTTTCTGGTACTCTTCTCATCAATAACCAAGATGACAAGATTCTGGGCAGCAGTCTTGGTTGTTTGTTATGCACATTTTGTAAGTCATTAAGGCCAATTTTGTCAGGCCCCACTGCTTTTTTTAAATCTGATTCATCGAAGGCTTTAGTTATTTCGAGCAGTGTAATTTCTTTACACAATCCTCCAATTTCCCATTCATCCGGTATCCGATCAATTGGGATGAATTTGGGATTTTTCTTGTTTTCTTTTTCAATTATGTTTTTATAGTATTGGAAGATTTCATCCGCACTGATTTGACAGGTGGCATCTTCTGCCCCATCGGTGATTATCCTGGCAATTTTCTTTTTGTCTTTTTTAAACATTGCCTGGTATTCTTTGTAGCTGCCCTTAGCTTTTGCATAATTTTTCTTGTGTGTTCGATTGAGCCTTCCATTTTTCTTATCTTTCTTTGTTATCTTGTTTTGTACTGGGGTAGTCTGTTGCTCATCTTGAGCGGTGCTCATAGGCTCATTGGGTTCGCTCGTTGGTTCGGTACGATTTGCTGGTACAGGACTTATATCATTGGTGTTTTCTGAGATATAAGTCACTATCTCATCCATCAGATCCATAGCAGCATCATGATGCTGGATGTTCTTGGTGTACTTTTCGATTTCTGTGATTCTATCATTCAGTTCATCAAAGTTTTTTATTTTTGGCGCTCGTTTCCGATTTATAAAGTCTCTGCGCCTTTCCATTGTTATTTCTACTGAAATCTCTGGTTCATCACAAGAGTCATTCTCTGAGATATTAGATGCTTGCAGTACATCTTTTGCCGATTTTTTTCTCTTATCTCTTCTATCTCTTCTTTTTTCTGCAATTTGTTTGCTGTTTTTATTGTCAAAATGCGGAACCATCAGCGCATTAATGTTTC